>JALMQS010000085.1:14633666-14927181 GCA_024734495.1 Forficula auricularia
GATATTGTCACCCACTAAATCCAAGCTGACATGTAAGAAACGTTGTCTTCACTCCCTCATGAAACAAACCTGATTGCAAAAAATGAAATCCACCTTAATTGGTTACTATATGACTATAATTATGTGAGGAAGGTCCATGGTCTATCTGACAAAAGTATCAGCGCTAAACATTTCATTCAAAGATTTAAATTTCATTTGTAAAATTTCTAGTCTAATGATTCTAAATTTAAATACATAGCCATGCCGTAAATAAAAAGCATCCCCTTGTGATTTCTTTGGAAATTTAAAATCTGTTATTATTGGCAATATGAATGAACCCTTAACTTCAATTTGGAAATAATCTTTTTATTTGCTTTCGATTTTCGAATAAATTCGAAGCACTCAACTATCTTTATTTAAGCTTTATTTACATATAACATAGGTATATGTGTTTAAAGAGAGTCACTCACAGGGTATCAATTGACCCGGATTGCTATTTTTGCCCCTGGGCTCGATTCTTGAGAGGGTGGACAGTTGAACACAGCTCTGCTATACGCAGGACAGTTTAAGTTACATACTCGTATGAAAGAAGGCTTTGCACTTCACAAGGTAGCCAAATGGTCCGGATTGTTATTATTGTCACTCGAATTCCCGATGGTGGTAAAAAACAATCAGTTTATCATATAATTAAAAATAATCCCTTTCATTGGATCTAATAGATGATATCCTCTTGTCATTTTATTAGACAGCTCTTCTAACATGTAATAAATATTATTCATGGTACTCGATTTAAAGAACATGTCTGCTTATTAAAATAGTGTAACATAATTATAACAGTCCGTTAGTTTTTCATATGGTAATTTAATTTTTTTTCTAATTTTGTGTCTTTAAACACATATATACCAATGTGGAAGCTAGATAACTCAAATTGTTTTTGGAAATACGCATCTTTTAGCCCTAAAATTAATTCTAGCATTCTTCGTTCTTGTGTTGATTTGGAATATAGACTGTAAAAAAAATTGTAAATTTGCTATATGTTTACAATACAAATAGATAGGAAATTTACAAGATTGCGTATAATAAAAAAAAATACTATTAGTACAAAATCCCGATTTAGGACGACCTTCACCTATCAAGTTTCCTAATTAAATTAATATTTTGATAATATAATGTATTAATAAACAACACTTGTTAGGGTCTACATCCAATTTCTCTGCATAGCTATTTTATCTAATTTTTTAGATTTATTTATTTTATTTTATTTTTTTAAATATCTACATTTTCATATATAACAATAAAGGAAATTCTATAACTCCAAAAATACTAATTCGAAGTTACCTGTTGATACCCTGTCTACCTGGACTTATGCAGGGAAAAAGATGGCGACCCAACTTTGGCAATTTATATACAGATTTTACTATCGATTGGTAATATATTTATCCTTCTAACTCGATAACTACATTTTTGTAATAAAGTTAACAACTTTAGTTTTTTATTAAAGATAGCTATGCAGGGAAATTGGATGTCGACCCTATCAAGTGTTATTTATTAATACATTATATTATCAAAATATTAATTTCATCAGGAAACTTGATAGGTGAAGGACGTCCTAAGTCGTGATCATAGACTATATGTTATATTGGTAAAATCACATTAACTCATTTCAAAAATACAAGAATAAATTGTAACTTTACTTTTTCTTGTATTAATTAGATACGTATTAGTAAATAAGCTTACGTGTTCTGATGTGGCCATCCACTTGACTTTACCTTACAAACTGGCCCCTAACTTATATTTAATATTTAATAAAATTATTTATAATCATGTAGGGGAGAGGGTTAGTTTTTGCATTTTTAGACTTCTGGGGTCCCACTGTTTATGTATACAAAATTTGGTTGAGTTTTTTCAAATGGCCTAGATTTTTACTTTTTAACCCTTCCCCCTCCACTCCCTCTAATTTTGGGTTGATATGCACCAAAATCTAATCAGCTTTTAATCTCAATGGACCAAAACTACATGTGAAATTAGGTTTCGATATTCACACTAGATTTTGAGCTAGCTCGTTCACAAAAATTTGGTAACGCACAGACTAACAGACTAACTAATAGACATTTTGACAAAACAATTATTATCTCGAAAAATATAATTTTTTCGATGTTCACTTATTAGAGCTTTTTGTAGAGCAAAATGACATGGTATCGCTCAATTTTTAATCAAAATAGTTTAAACCGTTTTTGAGATATTTCGAAAAAAGAAAGAAAAAACCCACTTTTTCATGCACGATTACAATACTTGGCCATACCCTGTATGGTAAAGTAAAAATATAAAGAAAACTCGATAACTACATTTATGTAATAAAATTAACAACTTTAATTTTTTTATTAAAAATAGCTATGCTTATTACTAAAAAGTTTTGAGGCCGGACTTTCCATTTTTATAGTAAATTATATAAGAAATTTTTTAAAAATGTAGACGGACAAACATACAAAAAAATGATGCTTAAAAGTTATTTTTCCAACAGAAAGTACAAACTTTTTGAGAGAACCTGCTTTTTTGCCTAACTTAACGGGTGATAAAATTTCCGGCAATTTACTAATATTATATTTAGTGATTCGTATATTAAAAATAGCAAAATAATACTTCCTTTTTTCATGACCTGAATTAAGAATAAACTCTTTAAAGAACCTCTAATAAGCATCTATTGTGAATGGAAATTGGCGTCCGGCGTTGGAGCCGAATCGAGTTCACCTTGGCGGAATCGATAGAGGTCGTCGAAGAACATAACAGTTAAGGCCAACAACAAAGCTTTGTTGTTACCTTGCCAAAGGAGATAAAGATACATCGATGTAGATATAGGGAGATTGATGATACAATATCCGGTATCTTATTATTCGACGAATCGATTGCTTTGTTTTTCATTATCTCAGTGATGACGTTTTTTGGGTGTCATGAGATTAAGAATAATTACGCAATCATCCTGAAATTAATATTTATGCGTGTAGAAATAGGATGCGAGTTTCGTCCAATTTGGTAAATTTAATTAAGCGAAAAATAATTCATTAAATTACTAGGAATAATAGCAAAATATTACAAAAAAATTTCAAAAATATTTTTTTTTCAAAACTCGGTACGTTCACCAGTTAGAGCAGCCTTAATAATAAACTTAAATATAATAAATTATTATAAATTTATTTTTATTTTGATTAGTTAAGAAAAAAAATTATATTTTCTTGATTTTGGAACCGGAATTTCTAAACCTTGAAAGCCCAAAATCTACACTGTTAAATATTTCTAATAGGTATATAAAAAAAAGAAAAATAATTAAAAAAAAAAATCGAAAAATCTTTCATGTAAATGTCCACTTCCGGTGTTCCGATTTAAACCAAAAAGCTTTCTATACTCTTTTTAGCCTATATCGAGCTTACGTTTCGAATTTCGTAGCTCTGAGACTTATGGTTGCGAAACTCAGGGGGTGGGGGGGGGTAGGTACGTACATACGTACATAGGCACTGACCAATGGATTTTTGGCCCCTTTTTATCCTCTGGGGTCCACAATTTCTGGTTTTCCGATTTTCAACTATTAAGGGCATCGTTTCCTTCCAGCTAGAAGTTACAAAATTAAATTAACTTTTTTTCATCTCTGAGATACAAGATCTCAAAGCATCAGGACCCAGACAGGGCTCATTATATTATATGAATATAAAATGTTAAAGTAAAAAATCGTTGGAAGTCCGCCCTCAAAACTTTTTTAGTAATATTACCAGTATTGCAGTGGCGGTTGGTGAATTTTCAACCAGGGGATCCTGTCCAAAAAAACTACCTTCATTTTTTGAAATTGTATTTTTAAATTTTGCTTGAACCGGAGGATATACCAGGCGAGAGACTTCCAAACCTTCTATCGACACCTTTTTCGGAAAAATCATTCATTTTAATTGCTCCTTGAAGCTATGCAACAATTTTATTTTCACTTCGAGAACCAATATAGTTTTTAAAACAAAAAATGTTTTTTATAGAAATAAATATTTGAAATAAAGGATAATAATTTGAAAATTTAAAGATCCTTCTTGAAGCTTCGACAATATATTTTTATTTTTATGAAAATACTCTAAATGTTTGAAACACACAAAAAATAAATAAAAGCCAATCATATTTGAAAATGATTTTTAGATAATTTTAAACACATTGAGCAAAAAATTAATAAATAAATAAAATTAAGTGAATTCAATACTAGGATCAAGTAATTAGAAACATGAAAATAGATCAAGGCCACTGAGAAAGATAAGTAAAAAGTCAATCCAAGATAGAAATATGTCTATATCATATATCAATAATTAACCTTCATTTCTTTAAATATGTTTTTTGTAATCTTGTTTTTTCTCGATATTTTCGGGCTTGTTTATTAATTTCAAGTCATTAAATTGGGGAGGGGGATAGGAAAATAATGGAATTGGAATAATTATCGGAAAAGAGGTTTTTTATTTAATTAGTTTTAAAAACAAGGATTAAACAGATGAACAAGGACACTCGATGGTGGAGATGTAATCTCCGGAGTCGAAGCTCAAAACAATGTATACATTAATTCATGTAAAATAATTGGTTTAATAAAATTTATAAAAAAGTCATTAAATTGGATTTCAAAATTAACATTTTTTTGAGTTATTTTACATTTATTGATATAATACTTTGTCCTTTAATATTTTTACTTTTTTTATTTTACCCTTTATAATATAAGAAAAAAGTAAAGATATTTTTTTGAAAATTATTATTTAATATGAGTTATTCACTAGTTCACTTGTTTCACATGTAAGAAATAAAAGGGAGAGGGTGTTTTCTCAATATATATATTTCGAGCTGTCAAACCATCATCAAGAGATACAGAATATAAGTATAACTAAATAATTTTTAGGATGCCATCGTATATATGTGTACAGAAAGCACACATAATATATGTACATACAAGAGAAAATGTTTTTAAATATTTTAACAGGTCAATATCTCTTGGTGCTATAGAATTTTATTATACAAAAATATTTCTTTTATAAAATAATAAAATTCTATACCTCCAAGACCTGTTAAAATATTTAAAAACTTTTTCTCTTGTACTTTCTGGACACATATATTTCATCTAAAGAGATTTTATTATATATTCTGTATCTACTATGATGGGTTGACATATTGAAAAACTCCTCTCTCTTTATTTCTTACATGTGAAACAAGTGACCTAGTAAATAATAATTTTCCAAAAAATATTTTACTATTTTCTTTTATTAAATATGTTTCACCTAGCACCGGACTCTCTAATATACTTTTTGCTAAGAAAAAATGTTGTGTTTTGTTTTGTTTTAGTTTGAAAATGTATGTAGTTTGAATAATGTAAATTCCTTACTTACTTTATTTTGTAATAATGTATCAAATAATATTTTATTATTGTTGAAATGAGACAATGAAAATCAAACAAACAAACAAACCATAGGTCCCACTGAGATTTTAACTCGGATCGCTGAATCCAAAATTCAGAATTCTGCACCATTCACCATGGGACCATGCAAACAGAATCATTGCCACCTTAAGAACGTAGGTAGCAGTGGCGTAAATAACGCCTTCGCCCTGCTAATATAGCGAGAGAAAACTATTTTTTTAATATAGGGGTTTCGAATAGAGGATCACACCCAAGGTGTTGGCAGAAGGCGCAGGTGGCCTTAGTTACCTACACCAGGGGTCGGCAACCTTTTGAGAAGGAAAACCCAAAGCTTAAAATTTGCAAAATTTCCCAGTTTTAAAGAGCCACCTAACATATTTAATTCAATGTTATGGTTTTTGAATAGGATTAGGATATATAAATTTGATTTTTGATTTAAAATAAAGCCGCATCTTCACGTCGAAATAGCCGCATGTAGCTCGCGAGCCGCAGGTGCCGACCCTGACCTACACAATGCTAGGTAAAATGTTTATAGGCTGGGGAGTGTTTGTCAAATATCTGAAGATTGAACGGATATAAATACGATATAAGTGGTGGTATATAATCTCTTTTGGAACTAGATCAGAATCACTCATTGGATTTTTATAATTTTTACATTAAAACTAAAAAAGTATATTTAATTTTATTTTCCAATGGAGGGAGCTGGAACTTTGAAATATAACTAAGGTGTTATCGAGATTTGAAAAGTTCAAAGTGTAACTATTACACAATGTTACTATGATTTATTATATGTATTCTGCTACTCTGGGCAAAAAACTTTCAATTGAATATTAAATGTTTAGTAATTTTATGAAATGGGCGAAATTTTCAAAATTTAAAAAAAAACTCATACGTATCTTTCGTTAAAATTAATCAATTTAAAATTAAGCTTCGATTCAAGAGTCGAGTTCGAAACTTTCAAACATAAAAAACAAAATATCCCCCAACATCCAAGATAATTTTCAAGTTTCTTTTACATTTGGTTTGACAAAAAAGAAAAATATAATCAAGGTCCCACCGAGATTTGAACTCGGATCGCTGGATTCAGAGTCCAGAGTGCTAACCATTACACCATGGGACCATATATTACGTCCCATTAAAAAATAATTTCTGCTAGACCTAAGTATTCCAAGCGAGCTGTGTACTATTAATTAAATTGCTCGCCCAAATTATTATTTCTTCAATTGAGTTTTTCTTCATTTTTACATTTTTAACCATATTTAAATTATTATGAACCCGATTATTCTTTGGATTTTTTTGAAACTTTATATTTTTGATTTCTATTCAATATTTTTAATCAGTTGATACATTTTTGACATTCTTCTTTGAGTTTTGTGATATTTTTTAGATAGAAAATTCTTCATAATTTTTTATAAAATACAATCCTGACCATATTATGTACGACTCAGTATCACTTATTAAATCAAAATGAAAAGTTCATTTTGAGACTCTAACGCCCTCTTGATATTCTCAAATAGAAATTTCAGCATCTTTAGAACATTTGTCAGAGATTCAGCATTCTAGTTTGATGAAGGACTGTTTTGGCTGGTTTTTCTATACCTGTATATTAGGATGCAATTTGCAAATCTCTGAAAGCAAAAAAAGGTTCGCTCTCTTTGTCGTGATTCTTTTTCGAATATTTCTACCGTATTAGAAATAAATAGCTTTTGAAAATTATTTTCTGTGTCAGAAATTGAAATGTGATCATCTGCAAAAAGAATTGTGCTTAAATCTGGGTCCCTTCCTGTGTATTGGCCCCCAGGTAGAAAAACTTTTTTGCTGCCCTTTTATTTCAGTCATTGAGGAATTTTAATAAGACTTAACTTATATGGTTATATGCTAGTTGAGGGGAAGATATGACATTTTTGTACAGTTTGCTGTCTTCTATGTAACATTGTGTGGTCTGGTTCCAGTCGCCATTTTGATAAAATGGCGTCAAAAATATTTCAAGAATATCTCTTCTCTGCCACCTAGCCTTACAGGGGCCATCCACAAATTATGTCACACGTTAAGGGAGCGGAGGGGGCCAGACAAACGGGGGAGGGCGAGTGTCATAAATTTCATGACGTCACATGAATCAATCTAAAGTATTAAAACTCAACTCTAACGAAAAGCTTTAAAATGTCCAGGACACAAGATGATTAAATTTGGTATCGTTCATTTGATTTGTGATGTTTTGTAAAATTTCTAAAATGCTTGATTTATTATTGATTTTATGAAAAAAAATTTAAATCGGTGGAGTTGGTGACTTTTCAACCAGTGGATGCTGTCCAAAAAACTACCTTCATTTTTTGCACTTTTATTGTAATTTTTGCTTTTTTTTTGCAAATTTCATCGAATACGGCATCATTTTGGTTATTTTTTAAATTTAACATTAGATTTTTTAAAAATATATTTTGGGACCTTCGCCCCAAATGGATACTGCTTTGTGTGAGTGAGGATAGGAGTCAGAAATTAATTCTAGCAAGATATGACTTATTGTCTTTGCATTCTTAGTTATTTCCGATCTTATATATTGAGAGTTCTTACAAATGATTAGTTCAAAGATTCTATTTTTTATAATAATAGTTCCTCAGCGAGAACAGTTTTTATTCGTCTAAACTCGTCTAGACTTCTCTTTGACATGCTTGAACTGGAAGATATATCTACCAGGCAGGGACTTCAAACCTTCTTCACTCTATCGGCACCCTTTTCGGAATATCATTCATTTTAATTGCCCCTTGAAACTATGCAACAATTTTATTTCATTTCGAGAACCAATATACTTTTCAAAACAAAAAAATGTTTTTTATAGAAATATTTGAAATAACGGATAATAATTTCAAAATTTAAAGATTCTTCTGAAATTTTGAAATTGACCTAATATACCTATATATTTATGAAAATACTCTAAATGTCTGAAATTTTAGGGATGCGCCGCATCGATAACATCCATGAATAATTTACACAAATGTGACCACCTGTGACAAGGACGGGGGTTCCAAAAATCATGAAATTCGTGTGAAGTAATTTATGGATGGCCCCTTATAGTACCAACAATTTTCTATAATCAGGGCTTAATTTTTTCAAAAAGAACCTGATCGCTTGGAAAAATGAACGTTAATTCATATTCTTTAGCACTTTTAGTTCTTGATTGAATAAAAAAGAACCGGAACACCGCGGCGTTCCGGATCATTCCCGTTTATTTATATCTACATTTTTTCCTTTTCACACCAATCAAATATAATTGTTAATTATATTTTTTTGTGTTAAATTTTCCAAATTAAATTATCTTAAATTTTTTTTCAACTACTATTATACCTACTCATATGCAAAATACATAATATGTAGATTTGTAGATTCTATAAACAACAATTTCTTAAATATTTTTCCTAATATATAATTAAAATTCTAACAAAATCATTTTTATATACCATATACATATTATTTTTCTAAATAAATTTTCTTATCTAAAAAATCTATCAATTTTAACCAGGTTCAAATTTATGGTAGATCCCACCGTGTTTTGAGCTCGAATCGCTAAAGTTCAGAGTGTACCATATGACGTGATTTTTTTTAATTCAATCTAATACAAGAAGGGGCGCACCAGTAGGCCCCTATGGATCTCGAAAGACCCTTAAATTACCGAAGAGAAGGGAAAGTTGATCAAGTAAGCGAGTGGATGAAAATTGTTTTTTATATGATTATTAATATCTCAAAGAATATTTACCCTTAAAAATGTATAGCTTCTTATGAAATCATAATAATATATTATTTTTTAATTTGAAAAGTAAAATAAATTTCTCCTTGTATTATTTTGAACAAAGAGAAAAAAATAAAGGTCCCACCGAGATTTGAACTCGGATCGCTGGATTCAAAGTCCAGAGTGCTAACCATTACACCATGGGACCGACATGCTAATCGATCGCGAACTTAAGACCACGATCTTAGGAGAAAATACAACTCACATGATTAAGTAGGTGACTGTGACGTCAGCAAGCACAGTTGTATACGAGACGGATAGGAGACAGGATCACCTGCGCCTGTGTACCTGTTGGCAAGGAGACTTGATCTCGACTGCACAACTGAGCTCTCATTTCAAATATCATCAAATATTTATAGATTAGAAATTATCTGATATCATGTGCCAACTAATTAAGCCCTTAATTATGTTTCTAAATTTAGCTGTTTGGTTCCTAATGCATCTTCTATTAATTCTTTGAAACTATTAACACGTAGTTATTTTAAATTTCTTTCTATTTTAAAACAAAAACAATATTTATTAACATTATATTAAATCATCACCCTTTATTCCAAAATCACGAATGTGCAAAAACCTTGTTTTGAGTTATTTGCATTTGATTGCGTTAGTTTTCTATATTCTCTATAACACTATTAATTTATTTACATTAATCAATATTAATAGACTTCTAGTTTAAGGTTCATTTAATCATTCTATCACATTAGTGTCTTTGGCATAGAAAGTTCGTCACAAACAGGGCCGTCGCGTGGGCGGGGCGGCCGCCCTAGGCGCCGCGGGAAAGGGGCGCCTCGGCTTGAAAAAATTTAAAGTTGTAAATTTTGAATCTTATCAAATGTTTATAATTGTTTGAAATCGATCCGTCCAATTTAACATTCCAATTTTTATAACGGAAAACTCGCGCTCATGATGCGGCTATATGAATGAGGGGTGTAGGGTGAAAATTAAAGGGTTTCAGCAAACATAGACACCTAAGATTAATGAAATGAATAGAAAAATATCTTTACTAGCATCTAGTTGACGGTGATGATGATGATGTCTTCAGTATCAGTAATCGCTAGCGTGAGATTCGATTTATATTAATTTACTGACTATTTCATGAAGGTTAGTGTTAGTCAGTCAGTACACCACAGCCATCGGCCAACAATGACATTATAAAAAAGTACTGTAGGGGGGGAGTGGGACCACCTGTTAAAATCTTGTCCCGTGCGCCTACAACCCACGCGACGGCCCTGGTCACATAGTTGCATTGAAAAATGGCATTATTGAAAATCCAGAAATATTACACATTCGTGGTTTTAGCTTAACAGGGACGATTTATAATCATTTATATTATTAAATTATTTTATATCTATTTGAGAAATAATTGTTTAATGCTGCGTCAGATTTTTTCAATGAATTTGCCACCATAGAACTTAGAACTCATTATTTTAGAATGTCAAGTCATTAAAAAAGATTTCCAATTATCAGATGTAAATAGTTTAATTTTCTTATTACCACATTAATATATTTAAAATTTTCTATGGATTTCAGGATAAAATTGAATATCCTATTGAAGTGATTGTTTTGATGAGTGACTGCGTATTTATGAAATCAAAAATATTCCTCTGTTTCGTGAAACTGCTGTGATTTTTTCATGATACCTACTTGTATTTTTTCTCTGTAATTTTGTTTTTATTTTCTTTAAAAACAATAAAATTTCAATATATTATTTTTTCCTTTTGAAAATACTTTGAAATTTGACGTTCTGGTTCGTGAAATTTCCCTTACCCCTGATATAGTTAAAAATATACATTCTCCTGGAACTATACTCGCAATATTTAGGTTTTCATCTTCTACAAATTGCCCTTTGGTGGTCCTCTTGTTGGTTAGGAATCTCCGCCCCCCCTGGACCCCCAGTGTTCAAGTTTATTCTTAGCAAACGTTATGTCTTAAATGAAACCTCCTTATCAAATTTCAAGTTATTACCTCTAGGAATTGCGGAGAAATTGTATTGAAACCGTGTTTTTTTTTATAACCACCCCTTTAATTAAAGTTTGAATTAAAAAAAAAAAAAAAAAATAGTGAGCATCTACCTTTTAAAATTAACTTTCATAATAATGTTGTTGCTAGATATAAAGTATAAATGTGTTACATATCATATTAACTCGGTCCCATGGTGTAATGGTTAGCACTCTGGACTTTGAATCCAGCGATCCGAGTTCAAATCTCGGTGGGACCTTAGTTTTTGTCCAGGGCCTTGGCGAATATTCAACGAACCGGTTCATAAATGATCGCAGAAGTGGTTTATCCTTAGGCAGGGAACCCTCTTCAAACCCTTTGTAATCTTGACATTTTCACAGCCTTTCAAATCCCCCATTCAAGTTGAGTGAAACGAGGATAAATGGCATTAGCAGTAAATTATTTTATTTATAATTATTTACTTACTCTGATTTTATAGACTATATCAAGATTTTTTCAATGATATTTTTGAAAAATATTGTACTAAATTGCAAGTTGCAGCCTCTTTAGCCTGATGTGAACACCAGCAAATGAAAATAAGAAGAATAAAAATTTATTTCAAAAATTGGGTTGGAGTTGAAGGAACTTGAGGACTCGGAATCCTTAAATAAATAAATTTTAGCAAAATACAAAAATATTTTAAAATATTTATAAATATAAAAGAAGTCCGTTAATAAATTATCATTCATTAAAAAAAATGAATTAAATTTAAAATTTTGTATATAATAAAATGGTTCTAAGAAACAAAATCCTCATTCATAGATACCGTTAAATCAACTTTATATACTTCTAATTAATATAAACTATTATCATCATTGGGATTCAGTTCCATAATTTATAAATGTAATTTTTGTTTTTCCGAGGAAGAGGAACAAAAAAGTGTTTGTTTATGTTCCTCTTCCTCTGAAAAACAAAAGTTACATTTATAAACTATTATATAAAATAAATAAACATTTAAAATATCCATCGAAAACACGTTCATTATTGTCAAAAGTGATACTTTCATTAAAAACTACTTGTCCGCTTTGAAATGGCCCCGCGCCCCAGAGCTGGATACCTCTGGCTTATGGAGTTGACATTAAGTTGGTTGGTGCCTTCCTGACTGCGAGCGCTCATCAAGGCGGGTTGCCTAGCTACACCTGAATCGCTTATCTTGAATAACGGGCTACTCGAGCCACCAAGTTGACTCTCTGCATGGCTGAAAGAGTAGGAAATAGCAACTAGCTGCATCGCGAATAATTTCCGTATAAATGGTTTCTTCCACGTTCAATTTTGATAATCTTTTATTTCAAATAAGCCATTTAAAAAAAATTTGTTCAGATTTTATATTTTCAATTTCTACTAGTTTAATTTCTTGATTTATTAAACGTCGAGATCTAATCCTAGAAGTTTATTCATACTACTCTAACCCATCGGTGGGTAATGAACCCCTTCTCAAATTTTTACCAAACTCTCCCGAAATTTTTTCTTTCTACGTCCTTGATAACATCTGTAATTTAATTAAATTTAATAGTACGTATACACTTAATTTTTTATAAGAAACAGCATGAGAATACGCTCAGCTAACCAAAATTATCTCACCTTTATTTGCCCAATTTAAATTTGGCTACATTTCCTGTATAATTTGTTTTTATTGGTATACAAATTTATTCATTATCCTATCATTATATAAACATTATTCGATATCTTAATATATCATTAAAAGATCAATACATTAATCAACCGCATTTTTACTACTGATAAATATTTTTTTCTTCAATATAGGTAAACATAAACTAAATCTTTCATAAACAAAGAATGACTTTTGCGTATTTCTTTGTAATGTTAATTTTTGAAAGTAATTTCCTTATTATCTATTTATCTATTTAACATACTTTTTTTACTCTTGCTGACACAAGTTGTGTTTTTGCCCCGAGCTACAGACAAATAGGCACTGCATGCGTTTTATTAAATTCTCTAGCATTATTTTCTGAAATCTACTCAATAATTTTTTTCATATCTTAATTTAAATTTTTTCTTTAAAACTTAGGTAAGTTCTGAAATTAGGAAACCCAAAATCAATTCATCGTTCTAGAAATATTATTAACATTGTGGCACTAGAACAAACTTACGTCTTGAGCTATGGTGAGTTACAGAACCTAGTCACAAGCGAAAAACATGCTATAAAATGATATTTCTCCACGTTTCAGATATTACCAAATACCTTTACTACTATTAAACAAGTAAAAACTTCAACATTTTTGTTTGAGTTCATTAATTAGGCCACCACGCATGTATATTTCACGGAAGATTTATTTCCTAATAAATAAAAATATAACTAAATCGAATCGCTGGAAAATGTGATAACTTTTTCATCACTTGGAATTTATGACCATTTTTCGAATTAGAAAGCAGAACCTTGTCAGAGAGAAGTACTGTTTATTGATAGAAACTTCTCTACCAAATCGCAAACCATCAGCTAAAACTGTTCAATAACAATTCGGGTTTTTCTAATTTTTGAACTTTTTGAAGTACTCTAAGAATCTAATCGATTTTTAGTTTCACATTTATATTTTATAGAATATAATGGGTAAGTATTGCGAAGGCCAGTCTTGATCCTGACTTTGATTTGTTCTGGAAATACACATATTTTGGCACCAGAACAAACTTTAAAGAACTTTGTTCTTTTCTAATTGTTTGTATTTGAATACAGGGGCAGAAAAATAATCATCCTTGAAAATTATTTTTCAAAAATTTCTGGACATGTAGAAAAACCTAGAGTGACAAAGTGAAAGTATCTGGGTAGGCAGGGCTTAATTAAAAAAAAATAAAAAATAAAACCGCAACTCTTGGAAAAATTAGCTTCAATTCTTATTCTTTAACACTTTTAGTTCTTGATTGAGTAAACCGTTCCTGTCGAAATTAAGCAATTCTTGTATGTAGCAGTAGCATCTTGGAGATAGAAGTTTTCAAACTGTCAAGACTTCTGGGCTGGAATGCATTACTCTGACAATGAAAGTGATATACCTAAGTGAAAGTAAAATTATTCATAAGAATTGACTACTTCCGCTTTAATTTTTTTTTTTTTTTTGTATATATTTAAATACGCAGTAGTAATTTATCGTCTTAATCAAACACTTAGAAAACCAAGAGGAGATGAATTAGAGACGTGAGTAATCCTCCCCGTCGTGTCTCATTTACTAAAGCAAGGCGCCAGACAGGCAGGCACAAGACAATGACCACGTGGCTTAAGAAAATGCTGAACGCATGAAAGTGAAGCCTATGCATCTAACAGCATCCGAAGTGCATGGGAAAAATTAATCGCCGACACTTGGAAAAGGATTATCAATCACGAGATATATTCAAAATGACTCACTCCGACTGGAACAGACAAGTAATAAGTACATTAAATAAAGATTAATAATTTATAAATCTTTACGAATAATATTTTGTTGAACATAAGCGAAAAATAAGAGAAATCTAGCTTTGAAAGAAAAATTATATTTTTGCTTCTATATAAATAATTTGTAAGAACCACAGAATTTTTGATCACTCAACAATCTTGTTTAAGAATTGAACTAACGAATTCACAAATTCGTTTACCCTTTGATTTCTAGAGACCGGAAATCATTTCCACCGTCTTTCCCACGAACTTAAACCTTCAGTTCTTCATGGTACCTTTAACTCCAGTCCCTAAAATTGTTTTCTTTGATACCAAGGTCGATCCAGCTCTTTTTGGTACAACTTCTTCTTGCATCAATATGATTTAAACAAACTCTCTCCAGAGAGGATTTTTGACGTCCGGACCCCCCAAAATCGTCTAGCTCAGTGGTTCCTAACCTTTTGTGGCACATCTTCCCTTTCTGGAGATTGACTAACACCTATCGCCCCCTTTTAAGTTTGATTGTATGCCTAATTTTAATTTGAAGTAAAGTGTAATTAATAAAGCAGTTTTATTATTTTAAAATTTTTTATTACCGTATATAAAAACAACCAAAGCAGTTTTATCCGGTCACTCTTAAATAAAATGGAAAAAAATTAAAATGTACATTTTTTACAAATTTTTTTTAATAACAAAGAAATGAAATAATTATCTAAGATCATAGACGTACATTTAAACAACGTTTGTTAGGAGAATCTCTTTTTACTCAAAATAATCTTGCACTACTTTAAAAATCGATGATCCCTTTGTATCAGGGATCAAAGTTCTAGAAAACAACATTTCCTCGGTAATTTCCTTTTGTTAATTGATAAACCTCAAATAAGCTAATAAAATTGCTTTGTTATCAATCACAATTCATCAATTTGCAATGCAAATTTACTTTTTCCAACAAATTGGTGAGTTTGGATTCAAAATCAGTGACCATTTCGCCAATTCGCTTGGAAACAGTATTGTTGCACAAAGGAACTGATTGACTTATCTTTTTACCATGGCCCTCGTCTAGCATGATTTCAACATTTTTTTTGATAGCCGGTAAAACAAGAATTTCTACTGAGGTTCTACTATACAGTACTATTTTAATGTTTCCTCTTTGAATACTCATCGCCCCCAAATCGCCCCCACTTATTTATTTCCTCCTGATAATCCAAATCGTCCACTTGGAAACCACTGGTCTAGCTGAAATCATATATTAATATTAATAAATGAAAATCTAATACAATATATCTTTTAAATGTAATGTAATTTTTTTTATCAAATATTTTTAATTTTATAAATGCCTATTGAATATTTTTATAAAATTTTGATTTAATTAGAAAATAAAATGCGTATTTAAATAATTAAGAGTTTCTTAATTTCTAATATAGTGCAATTTTAGTCTAAGACCTGATTTTTTTTTTGAAATTGAAAATTTTTAAAATTCTAAATTTATCTGAGAAGCCATACTCAAATTTTTTTTTATGTATACTCAATTTTTTTTATATATAAAAATATGATACATACGTATAAAAATTTCGAAATTTTATTACTAGTCATTTCAGAAAACTGTAATACTATAAAACAAAAATAAATGATGATATTTAACAATTTTTTTTTACTTTAACCATATAGTATTCAGAAATATTGTAATCGTGCAGGAATAAGGGGGTTTCTTGTTTTTTTGTAAAAATTAAAATTTTTCCATTAAGTATTTATTCTCAAAAGATAGCTAACATTTCTTAGTGTCTTAGCCTTTATCTAAAATTACTTAATTATTTTCTAGTGATAGAAAATTTTATTTTTGTATTTTTATTATTATATAGGTATTTATTTTTTGCTTTCGTTCTTGTTCATATATTTCCCTATACGATAAAATCCCGAATAACGTACAATAATTAATAAAATCGGTAAGCTGGACTAGCAAAGTTTCATTTTTTTTAATGAACAAGATAACATGAAGAGGAAGCTCTTAGAAAGTTAGTTCTGATAATAAAGTATATCTTAGAAAATCATAAGATGGTGTCTACTATTAAATCCGATGGAATGGAGTATTTTTAATTATATGTCAGAGGGGTTGTTTTTCACCCCCTCGGGAATTGAACCCGAGTACCAGTAACAGCAATCCGGGCCATCTGGCTCACCTCCGAGGTGCGAACCTCTCTGACATATGTAAACGCGTTAAATATTTTACTCAAAGATTGTTATCTTAATTTGCAAAATTTCGCGATCAAGTGATTCAAAATTTAAACATATAGCCATGCCATATAATTTAAATAAAGGTCGTTGCAGTGTTTCGAATTTTGAAGAGATTCAAAATTCGAAGGCCAATGGAATGACTTTTCCTAATTGAATATGAAAGATTTCAATTTGCCGACGGTAATAGATTCAAATTTTCTTAGAAAATCATTAGATGGACAGCAATCCCAGGCATCTGGCTCACCTGCAAGGTGCGAACCTCTCAAACATATGTGAACGCGTTAGATCGCGAAATTTAACAAATTAAGATAACAATCTTTGAGTAAAATATTTAACGCGTCTCATATGTCAGAGAGGTTTTCACCTCGCAGGTGAGCCAGATGGCCCGGATTGCTGTTACTGGCACTCGGGTTCGATTACCGAGGGGGTGAAAAACAACCCCTCTGACATATAATTAAAAATATTCCATTCCATCGGATTAAATAGATGACACCATCTTATGATTTTCTAAGAAAATTTGAATCTATTACCATCGGAAAATTGAAATCTTTCATAATAAATTATATCATTGAATCCAGTTGATGGCTGGTTGATTTTCAGCCATACATCCCTTTGGGTGTAATTTCTGCTCTATTTGTTTCTGGTGAGACATTCCACATTCTAATCAAGAATTCTATTATGCTTGATTCAATTATTTCCTGCCACGTTACTTTCGATCTCGAATCTAAACTTAAGGAGGAAAAGAAAAAAAATCAACTTCAATAAAGTGCATAGTTTGTATATGACTCACAGGAAAAAAATTATTTTTAAATCTAATTTAATTTCTTCTTTATATGTAGGTTCTGAATAAATCCATAAAAAGATAATTAAATTAAATTACACACATCAATAAAATATACACTCACCTTCAAAAAGAAAGCTACACTTCAAATTTTCAAGTTTTTAAACTATTTTTAATTCCTCCCAAAATACTTTTCTGATTAAACAGGGCAATTAGAAAAAGTAATGAAATCTAGGTAGTAACCGAGTTAATTTCACCAAGAATAATTAAGTTGAGAAAATAGTAACTATTTTCAAATAAAATGCATTTTTTTCATTTTGAATTACAATCTAGATAAATGGATTCTACAATTTTAATTTAAACTATTTTCATAAAACATGACTGTTATCCATTATGCTATTAGGGTAAATTAACTAAATTCGTGAATATAGGGTGGTTCTTATTTTGGGTATTTTCGAATTTTTATGCTAACAGAGGCTCATAAGGTTCGAAATAAATAAAAAAAAATATCCCTTAAGTTTCAAGTCTCAATCTCAATATTAACCTGTGCCACACAGCGATGCAACTTTCCCATCTAAATAACATGGGGTTTTTGGCATTGAACGATCAATTTTTTATTCCGGTCACAACAATGGTTCAAAAAATTTGAAACTCTGTAAGCTTTATCCTTAACATAGTAGCTATCCTTCAGAACTTTTACATATTTTTAGCTATTATAATTTTACAGTTACAGCTAGATAAAATGCTGCTATATCTTAGTGTTAGAAAGTTATAGACTCTAAAAATATAATAGCTATAAATCTGTAAAAATTCTGAAGGATAGCTACTATTATAAAGATACAGTCTACAAAGGTTCAAATTCTTTCAACCATTACTTTGGCTGGAATAAAAAATGGATCGTTCAATGCCAAAAACCCCATGTTATTAGATGGGAAAATTGCATCGCTGTGCTGCACAGGTTAAAATTGAGATAGAGACTTGAAACTTGGGGGATATTTTTTTCATTTATTTCGAACCATATGAGCCCTTGTCCGAGTAAAAATTAGAAAATACTTACCCATAATATGGACCACCCTATCGACCATCCAAGTTTCATGAAAATAATTTAATTTAAAAATGTATAATCCATAAATCTAGATTCTAGATTGTCATTCAAAAAGGAAAGAATACATTTTATTTGAAAGTTTCTTGGCGAATTTAACTTGGCTGCACTCTAGATTTTACTACATTTTGAACTTGGCCTGTTTTATAACAAAAGTGTTTTTGGGTGTAATTTCTCTTCTTCTTGTAAGCTGATATGTAGCTTTTATTTATTAATTTTTTGATGGGGGATTAATTCACTTTACAAATTTCACGTCTCCATTTTAGAGGTTAGTAAAGTTTTTGTGATTAATTTTCACCTTTATCAATTCCCAAAACTTTACTCCACCTATTACAAATTTTTATTTTCAATTTGTTGAAAAGTAATATTTCGAGTTTTTTTATTTTTAAGAAAATAGATTTTTTTAGCTATACTTACTTATTTATTAAAATTTCAGGTTATTAAAAATTCCCTAATTAAATTAATAGCCGAAAAAAGTTTTCGTAAAGTACTTTGTTTGAGGGTTGAAAATTTATATTTATTATTTTGCAATTATTTATATTTCATTTTATATGTATGTTAGGTATTTGTTTAATTATTAAGAAAACAAGAAAATATTTTAAATTTTATTTTGTACTATATTTTTATGTTTTTGAAAAATATGAAAGAATTAGGTATATAAAATAATTAGTGAATAGAAAAAAGAAAAATATATTTCAGGTCCCACCGAGATTTGAACTCGGATCGCTGGATTCAGAGTCCAGAGTGCTAACCATTACACCATGGGACCGTTGATACAAGGTGAATCTACCTTGCATTTGAATATCTCCAGTTGCCCTAGTTAATTTAGGGGTGGCTGCCTTTTATTGATTCATTTCCCGGGCAACTCGTTTAAAATGGGATTTTATAGATGCTAGAAAAAATTTCATTTTCTATTTCAAATAATCTCTCTCACTATGAATAAATAAATAAATTACCCCTCGCCCCAAAATATTATTATGTATATTATATTTTTTCTAATTTTCGAGAAAATAGGTAAAATTTTTAAGCTTAAAGCAATATTAGGTATTTTCAAAATAAACATGTTTTTTTTTTGTTTTTTTAGGTCTAACAGATTTTGTTAATTTACAAATATATCAAAGAATGTGTCTTTTGCTTGATGCACATAATCATATAATATAAGATATAATTTGGAGGATAAATTAAAAATTTTGGTGATGTGGTATTTTATTGTCTGCCAAGGGTTTGGCCTATAAAATTAAATATTTGTTGCTATAGGTCATGATTTCATTAATACAAAATTGTATGTAAGATTTTAGCCCATTATCAACAAGGGTTTATTAAATCTTTGAAGATTTGATTTTTTCTGGTTTTCTGCGGTGTATCACAAAATTCTTCAAAGGCTAGAAAACCCAAAATCTAATTAAACTTTCAGTAAAAAATACATAATTTTTGACATATATGTTGCGTCTGATATTTTAAAAGAATCGAATTATAATTTATCCGTAGGTTTTACGTTACAGAGAGTGTGAGTGTGAGAGTGATCGAAGGACCATATGTTGCGTACCTACAAGATTCCATTATCGAGTTATTGTGTTCAAGTAAAAAATTTAAAAATTTCAGATGACTTCAAAACTCCAGCTGCCCGGAAATCATCCCCTTCGTTCTAGAACCCTATCTTATTTATCCCACGATATAGACAAATACTTCTAATTTATGGTATTCAAAAAAAAAAATAACTATATGTGTATTATTTATATTATTAATGCATAATACACATGAAATTTCAGACCTGGGGTCCAAAATCTGAAGCTGGCCCCTTATTATAAAAGAAGTATCTGTTTTTTTATCAAATGGAAAATGTTGGTAACCCTAAGCATTCTTTTTTCTAACATACACCCTTAAAAAAAGATGTTACGTCTGAGCACAAGAGCCGGGACGCACAGGTGTATTTGGACCCCCCTTGCTGGGGCTATGGTTATACAATACAAAGTACTTTTTATAAATTAAATAACTATGCTACTACAGACAAATGCTTATTTAATTTTGTGAATTTTTTTCACTAATTAAATTAAAGTTAAATGAAAATATCACGATTTTATATTGGGCTCTATTCGTTACAGCGCTGTCTATATATACGTATAACAGTGGCGGTTGGTGACTTTTCAATCAGGGGATGCTGTCCAAAAATCTACCCTTCATTTTTTTAAATTTTTTTAAATTTAAAAATTTTTTTTTTGCAAATTTTATCGAATACGGCATCATTTTCGTTATTTTTCCAATTTAACATTAGATTTTTTCAAAAATATATTTTGGGACCTTCTCCCCAAACGGATATTGATTTGTGTGAGTGAGGGTAAGAGTCAGAAATTAATTCTTGTGACTTAAAATCCACAGTCCCTGAGATGAAAATCGACCATCTTCCACAATCAATTGGCCTGTCCTATAAGAAAATCTTAAATTTCTCCTAATTCTATTGCTATAAGTGTGCTATGACCTCTATAGCACCCTTACTTATTTCCGATCTTATGTATTGAGAGATCTTAGAAATGGATTAGTCCAGAAATTCTCGAATCATCTTTATTTATTTCTTTTTTGTATTATTACTATTTTAATAGTTCCTCATTGAGAACAATTTCTATTCGACTAAAACTCGTCTAAACTTGTCTTTGACATGCTTGAAATGGAATATATACCAGGCAGGGATTTCAAACCTTCCATTCATAATAATTAGACATTTTATTTACATTGAAAAGAAACGATGTGACTTATCAATATACAGTTTTTCGAAATCAAATTAATTAATCGGCAGACAAATAAAATAAATCATGTAATTATAAAGTTATTTTTCTTTCGTGTGTTTCTCTTTGATTTTTCAGTGCGCCTTGAAGTCGGCAACCCGAAGCGCCGCATCCACACTTTATCATGTTAAAAATTTTTAAGAAAAAATAAAAACCGACTTCAAAAAATTAAGTGCAACAAATATAAAAATACACTAAAAGGTATAAAATAATTATTATCTTATTTAGTTACAACTAAACGACGAAATATTAACACGAAATTACTTTTTAAAGTCGGTGCCAAACAAACTATACCTATAAGCGAGCGTACCCGCCAAACGTACTAAGTAAGATCCGTCGAGTGGGATTCATAAAAAGGTATATGTTTGGCACCAACTTCAAAAAGTAATTTCGTGTTAATATTTCGTCGTTTAGTTGTAACTAAATAAGATAATAATTATTTTATACCTTTTAGTATATTTTTATATTTGTTGCACTTAATTTTTTGAAGTCGGTTTTTATTTTTTCTTAAAAATTTTTATTTTCTCTTTTTAGTGATGTTATTAATAGTGATTATATCATCAGAACTTGACCAAATTAATATGACACCATCCCTAAGACACCCCTTTCGGATAAAAAAAGAACCATCGAAATCGGTTCATAAACAAAGAGGTTAGGTCTAAACAAACCTAAACAAACCTAATAAAAAAGGTCTAATACCTATGAAAAAAAATCCAAAAAAAAATGGGACCAATCGGAAGCTAGACTGGACCCAATGCAAAAAAAATTTTCAAAATCGGTTGACAATTGGCGGAGATATGAGGTAACATAGGCACAAAAAAAAAAAAAAAAAAAAAAAAAAAAAAAAAAAAAAATTCAATCGAATAGAGAACCTCCTCCTTTTTGAAGTCGGTTAAAAAGCACTGCGATTTATGAGACAATCTCGAAAGTGATTTAGATTTAGATATTGACAAAATATTCTACATTTAAAGAAACGAAATTTATTTTATACTGTTACAACATACGATTTTTATTTACCCCGTTTTTATAACAATCAAAAACAATTTTTTTTTGGCTTTTCGGTCTTTCTAGCTTAAGCCAATTTACGATACTAATTATTTTATTTTTTAAATTTGTCTCTACCCCCGGTGTCAGGTTTTAGCCGGATGCCTCCAGTCGGATTCGAACCCGGGTCCACTTTGTTAGCAGGCTGACACGCTAACCCCTAGCCTATCCGACCCCCCCAAAAAAAAAAATTAAAATTGAAAGAAAACGGATACATCCAGATAGATCTCTTCGGATTTTAATGTTTGGTTGATTAATTTGACCTAGAAAGCTGTAACTTGGCATCATAATTGATACAACTTTTTGTACCGAAATTCAGTTCATGTACTAGAAACATTTAAGTTCTACTCACTATCTAACGCTTCGGTTTTATTCTGATTTTCTGCATTTTCATCTGGACATTCAGAAAGCTCACTATCTAATCGATTTTTACTTTTGGAAATGAAAACATTTTTTAACCCAAGCCATCTTTCTACGAAATTTCAATCTGAATCTATCGAGAGTATCGAAATGGAAACCAACACAAATAAACGCACTAATGTATAGGAAAAATCTAAAATTATCTACCTGGTTATTTAATAAATTATTCTTGAAAATCTGATTGGGCCGAGCATTGAATTCTCTCGAAAATCTTTATTTATTTATTTATTTTTTATTTTTTTATTCGTGCTTAGAAATTCTGAAACATGGAAAAAATAATTTTAAAAACTATTTTTTCTATCTGTCAGTGTGTGAGTTTCATGTCTGGTTGGATTTCGCTAACCACAATAACTTGAAATCGAAAGGTCGTAGAAAGTTTATTCTTGTCCAAAAATATTTATATTTTCAAAAATATAAATTTATTAGATGTTGGGGTATGTTTGTTTTCATTTTTTTCTCAAACTTAAAAAAAAATATCATTCTAAAATTAATATAATTATTAAGAGCTAGATTTTAAAATTCTGAAAATTTAAAATAACCGAATGTTTTCTACATTTGATTCGACCACGAATTAACTGTAGGGAATTTTTGTCAAATATTGAGTGAAAATAATATTTGAACTTATATATTTCTAACTTGAAATAATGATTTTCAATAAATTTATATATCAATGAGAATTGTTTCGACCGCGCTTATTTGAAAAAGATATTTTATCACGAGATCACTGCGGATTATGCTATTGAAGTCTTCTAACATACATGCTAAGAGACGAGCGCTCTGTACTGGGAGATTGAATATATACATCTAAGATTTCAAGTTCACTTGGTGATCCGTCCGAATGTCTAGCGGGCTATACGCAAAATGACGTTGGATTGTAGCTAAGTGGATCACATCTTTTTTCTCTCTTGGTCCAGACTTAAGACTACACAGACTTCAATAGCATAATCCGCAATGGTCTCGTGATAAAATATCTTTTTCAAATAAGCGCGGTCGAAACAATTCTCATTGATATATAAATTTATTGAAAATTTAAAACAAAAGGCCGACAATCTAAAGTGTTATAGATATGTTTTTACATATAAGAAAGAATTGCCCCTCCGTGGTCGAACCTAAGTGCCAATCTAGTTTTCTGGGCAGATAGCCTTTCCATAGAAACGAGATTTATCTGACATACTTATGATTTAAGCAAATAAATTTCACCCAAAGTTACAAGATTCAAAAAGTAAAATTTTGCTATGAACTGAATGCAATTTTCAGTATAATAATATCATCTTTTTTTAATATTAAAAAACTCACATACTCAAGATTTTAATATTATTTTTTTTTTTTTGAATTTTTTTTAAGTGTTAATTCATTTCTTAAGTAAAAATTTATTTAGTGAAATGTTTATTTTCAATTCAAAGGGATTCGCATGGATAGAGAACCTAATAATTCTACCTTGTTAATCGAATTCTATTCAACAAACAAGACCATCTGATTCCAATTCTCTGTCATGTCAAAAACATGTCTAATTTTTTTTTTTTTTTTGTATTTATATTACGCAACATTTAACTTAGAATTACGTAATGCTTAGGTTATTTACATAGAACGATGTATTTAACTTGTAGTATTTTTTTCACTTGTCTCCGCCCATCCATCAACATCAGGCCTTGAGGTCCTGAACAAGGGAATAAATGAATGAATCCTGCCGAAAAGGGCCCAAACTAGCCGGTGACATCACGAGTCATGCTCTTGTTTAAATACTGAACCAGAGTTAGAACTCTTCTGTTGTGTTTTTATATCTATTTAATTAATGCTCAGGTCAAAAACCCGGCTTGGTTATTTATTATCAGGTTGGATTTCGTTGTTGTAAACATACACCTTCTTTAAGGGCCATACTTCGATTACTAAAGTCGGCGAGTATCCTCTCAATTGTAATTTTTCAGGGGTGGTTTCCCTTTGCCTTCCCTTGAAGGAATCAGATTATAGCTGGTCAAATATTTGCATCGAGTCGGGCTTGAACCCGCGCTAGCTTGATAAGAAGGAATGTACTTTGACCACTCGGCCAACCCGACTCCTTAAACATACACCACCCGAATTAAGTCATTAGTTGCCGTCTAACTCACTATCGAATGAAAAAGTGAAAATTTTTACAAAGATCTGCTACCATTTTATGAAAATTTTGAGGATTAAGTATTTTTTTGTCAATGAACGGTTTAATTCAGAAAGCTGAAATTTGGCTCCGGAGTACTGTTTAATAATTTTAAATTTTATGTCAATTTTTAGCTATAACTATTTCAGAGCTAAATTTTATTTGATATACATATAGGGGCACTTCAACTGAATGGTCTTTTCTTGTACCAGGCTTTATCTATTTATATATGTTTTATCTATTTATAGTTATGTACCTACTCCTACATATTATATTATATTTAAATGAAAACAATTTTGTTTGTCGAGAGTAGCAGAGTTGTTGATTCCTAAAGGGTTGTCTTCTGCTTGATGCAAATAAAAATATAAATACATATAATATAACGAATATGATGTGGGTTAATGGAGATATCAGCCGAAGTGGGATTCACCGGGTTCAATAAACTCCCAGAATAAAAGGTTTCGGCCTAAATTTTATATCAATACGTGTATAATTCCCAATACCTGAGGATGGCCCAATAAAATTTAGGCCGAAACGTCTTATTCTGGGAGTTTTATTGAACTCGGTGGATCCAACTTTGAATGATATCTCCTTTAACCCACTGCAATTACATCACAGCCAGGATTTCCAACAACATAAAGAATATGTATTTATATAATTTATTTGTTACAGACTATTATAGTTTCAAGGATTCGACTTTCATCATGAGTCTTTTTAAATATAAATATTGTATTTGTTATTGGATTTAATGTAGGTAATATTTTTGTTGTAATAGTAAGCCAGTCAGTTAAAAACGAATGCCAATCGGGAGCACACCGATCTTTTATGTATATACTAGCTGCAAAATTTGGTTGAGTTTGGTCCAAGAGCAAAAATTTTAATATTTTGACCCCCCCCCCTTTTTTTGAGTGTTTTTTTGGAGAAATTTTTTTAAACAAAAGTTGTCAGAAATCACATCTCCTACAACTTTGCTCATAATAAATTTTGCCGTAGGGTTAATAGTTTAGGAGTTATTTGATAATTTTCATTCGGGTGCCCCCCCCAAACCTCCTTTTGGGGTCCAAATATCAAAACATTATATACCTATAAACGTAAGTTAGAAGACATCTGATGCAAATATGAAATTTCATAATAATCCCTTCAGCCGTTTTTACGTGAATCGTGAGCAACTTTTCGCGAAAACCACTGCATTATGCAAATATACATATCTAGATCTATACTTGAAATCAATTTTTGATTTTATTTATTAATAAAGGTTTTATGATTATTCTTGATTCATTATATTTATTACTACAAAACTACAAAACTTAATTGAAATTATTGCTATTTTCAAAGAATTAACAGCTTATACAATTATAAAAAATGAAAATTTAAATATTCCTTCATTCAAGAAGGTTTGTCTATAATGGACTAGAAGAGTGGTTATTTTTTAAGAGAAAATCAATGAGAGTGTTCACTGATTTATTAAAATAAACATACAACTAATTTTAAAATCAATCCTTGATTTTATTTGTTATAATAAACGTTTTATGATTATTATTGAAGAACTGTATTCATCACATATTCATCATATATTGAAATCCAAACAAAATTAAGGGGGGGGGGGGAGTATAAATTAAAATTATAGAGAGACAGACATAAAGACAGGAATTTTGTTGAGGGTGTTTTTGTTCATAACTTTGCTTGAAACGTGTGCAACCAAAATTTGGCATGATTTGGACCAATGTAGGTACAGACAAAACCTTAATTTTATATAAATATGTAGATACCTACATATTTACATTTGTTATAAATATATAAGTATATTTGTTTTTTTGAATGTAGCAGAAGACAAGCTCAATGATTTCTTTTTATTATATTATAGTGTTATATATAGACTTTTTAAAAGATAAAAGGGTGAGAGCTCAAATTTTGTCATATAAATTTATCTCTCAAGAAAATGAGCAATTCATCATATCCTTCCTCATCGGAAAGATAAAGCTGACCATATAATGATTGGATTTTTTTTTAATTTTTCATTTGGAAACTCTGAAGCTGGAAAGCCTGAAATCTAATCAAAATTAGACTGATAATAGACTTCACAATGACGTGCATTCTGATGACCTTATCTCAATAAAAAGTGCAATCTAGGTGGTTTCTTTTCTTTTGATAAACAACTCAACCACTAAAACCACAATTCTACAAAATTTAATCAGTTATGAAAATACTACCACTTTGTGACTAAATGAGCTTTCTTCCACATTCCCTTTTTGATTTATTGGGTGTATCGGAATCAATACAGAAATAAATTAACACGTTCTGATGTGGCCATCCACTTGACTTTACCATACACTTCTGGTTGAGTTTGGGACAAGGGCCTAGATTTTAATTTTTTGACCCCCACTCACCCCTGCACCCCGGCCCCCATTTTGGGGGGTTTGTTTTTACATTGATTATGTATACAAAAGTTGGTTGAGTTTGCTCAATTGTCATAGATTTTTATTTTTTGACCCCCCCCCCTCTTAATTTTGACGCCAGAAAAAATTATATTTTTGTTATTTTAGCTTTATTTCATAGTATATTTCAATTTTCTTGTTTTTTTTTTGTTTTTTTAGTTTGAAAATATTAAAGAAAAATAAATGATAAAAATGTGTTTTTTTGTCAAAAAAGAATAAAACCAACACCTATTTAAATGAGAATTTGTATCCTCAAGAAGTTTAGTTATATTTAGTTATATTATAATTTTAAATTTCAAAATATGGTAACGCACAGACTAACAAACAGAATAACAGAGATTTTGACAAAACAGTTTTTATCTCGACAATTTAATTCATACACTAAAATTCCCATAAGCAACGGTGTTTTTGTCACTATGACAGCGAAAAAAGTTTACCTTAACTTTTCCAGCGACAAAACTGAACCTAGCTTTAAGATTCTAGTAGGCCTGCATCATCGGTGTCTAGCAACACTGACATGACAACCAACATTGTAAACAATTTTATGTCAAACTTGCATTGTATGAAAATGTCGAGATTTGGAGAGTCTTCGACTGGAGAAATTGAAAAAGCTATCAACAAAAATGTGCCTCAGAATACTGTGAATTCAACTACATCAATATGGAGACAGTTTACGCTGTTTTGCGTGGAAAAAAAGTTGTTTATAAGAATTGTATTTTTAACAATTGTACTTTTCCTCTAAATTAAATAAACTAATTTATGTCTTAATTTTGTTAATTTTGTGATTTACGTATTGATTCATTAAATTGTCTTACCGAATTACACTCAAGCTTTTTTTGGGTCGAAGTAAACTTGATATTTTATAATTCGAGTTTTGTTGCCTTTGGGCAATTTAACTCAAAAAACTACCAGAAAAAATTACTCGTCCTACGGACTCGTAATTTTTTCACAGGTAGTTTTTTTTCGTTTAATTGCCAGGCAACAAAATTCTCATTAAAATGTCAAGTTTACTTCGGCAAAAAAAAGCTCTCGTGTAATTATAAGTGAAAAATATAATTTTTTCGATGTTCACTTATTGGAGCTTTTTTGTAGACCTAAATGTCATGGTTTCGCGCAATTTTTTCTATTAAAATTATAGTTACAGCCGTTTTTGGGATATTAAAAAAACACTTCTTTTCATGCACGATTACAATACTTGACCATACTCTGTATGGTAAAGTAAAAATAGATCTATATATTCTGTATATATTAAGGTTGATTGACCAACTTACCAGTGATCTATTTGGAAACATTAGTAACTTAAAAACTACTCGACCGATTTTGATAAAATTTTCGTTGTCCTGTTTTGTGAAATCTCAGGAGTACACAAGGATATATACTTTATAATTTAGTTGGTAGAATTGTGGAATTTTTACAAGGATTTTAAAATTAACTAACTGATTGGCACATTCAATTTCAAGTGTTTACCGTAGTTGAACAAACAACATTGCTACTCCAGAAACATAGCACAATTTCTGTCTGTTTAATCTCAATAGGTTATAAAATAACCCTTGGTTTGACAAAATCCCATCATTATGGTTGTTCTGCTCACAAATAAGTTTAAAAAACAAATCATAATAACAACAATAAATATTTATAATCCTCTCAGTCATGTTTGCTGAAACTAAAGAGGGATGCTCAGAGTTGTAACTCTCTATCTTAACTACATCACTATGACCATTGACTTTAGACTAAAAGTATTTGATTTACGTGTAGAAACTCTATAATAATATTATAGTACACTCACAAAAATTTATACAAATTTAAAAAAGATGAAGTCATGAAATTTCGAAAATTAAAAAAAACAAAAATATTTTCAAAATCGAGAAATTTTCTTGAAAAGGGGATAGTAATCTTATGAGCTCATTTATTTTTTACCTAAAAAAAGGATTTAATTTTTTAGAAATGTTTTGAAATTATATCCTAGTATAGAGTAACTAGTCTGAAAATGAGGACCAAAACAAATGGCGAATTTCTATTATTGATTTTCATTATACAAAATTTAATTAATCAAATATAATGATAAATCTTCCAAATTACAAATTAGATTGAAAATTTATTTCTTGTTGGGCCCACCTTTTACAAAACACTTCAAATTTTTTTTTGTCTACCTATAGGTATGTCATCAAGCTTCAGGGAAGATTAAATAATATAATTTACTAACTAAGTACTTGATATTTCAAAGAAATTTTATTTATTTCTAAGAAAACAATCAAATAGGTACTAATGATATTTTTTCTTTGTCTATTGAATGAGATTTAAATATTTATCATCGGGTCTAAATTCTTCTGATCTGTTCTATAGAAAGGATTTGTTTACCAACTGCGAAAGAGAGATACCGTTCCACCCTCAAGGTTAACCTTTGCAAAAGTGGTTTACTATTATTTTCAACAAACAAAACATTTGTTTTTTTTGGTATATAAATATAAATCAAAACACCTTCAGATGATATCTTGATTTTGTTTCATACATCCTCGTACATCAAATATAGATGATATCTGTATAAAAATAGTGACAACTCTTTAAAAATTCCTTAATAATTATCTTCTACTACACATATACATGTACTACATATTTTAGTATCTACTGAAATTATCCAAGAAAATATTGGTGTATTAGTATCGATTTTTAAATATCTTAAATTCAACTGACATTTTAATAAACAAAATTTGTCAAATTCTCGGTGTGACCTTATAAAAATAACTCACCATGTGAAATTTATAGTTATCCAAAAGAGGGGGAGGGGGGAGGGTCAAAAATATTTTCAAACAAAAATTAAATAAAGGGGGCATTTCTAATAAAATAGTCTCATAATTAAAAGGAGATATTATTAATTGTTAATGGGCCCGAAATTAAGAGATCCCCATCATTGGTAAATAATTATAAATTATCTTAGAAAAATTAAGGATGGTGTCATCTATTAAATCCGATGGAATGGAATATTTTTAATTATATATCAGAAGGGTTGTTTTTCACCCCCTCGGGAGTCGAACCCGAGTGCCAGTAACAGCAATCCGGGCCATCTGGCCCACCTGCATATGACATATGTAAACACGTTAAATATTTTACTCAAAGATTGTTATCTTAATTTGTAAAATTTCGCGATCTAGTGATTCTAAATTTAAACATATAGCCATGCCATATAATTTAAATAAAGGTCGTTGAGTGTTTCGAATTTTGAAGAGATTCAAAATTGTAAATTATTTTATTACCAGGTCTATTATAATGTCACGTGGATAGCCAGATCAGTTTATTTTACTTTACCATTCATAATATGAAGTAATATTATAATCATTTACTTTAAATTTAAAAATTGGATTTTTTTTAAAATTTTTCCAAATATCTCAAATGTAATTAACAATGTAGGAAATTAACACAAAAAAAAATATAGAGTATCCAGTACCTATACTATTATATATTGCGAGATGTAGTTCCCTTGAGTCAAGAACTTATTTGAATGGTCTTTTTTCATGAGCCTACCATATATGATTGTAATTAATAAAAAAAAAAAAAATCATTTGAAATTGAAAGTCGCTTAAAGCATGAGATAATTATTATACATCAACAATAATTATTCTAAATAATTAAAATTTATTTATATAAATAATGATTTTCTGGACCAATTCTTATTATTAATCTTTAGAAGGAATAATTAAATAAAAAATATCGATAAAAAAATTAGTCTTAAATTTATTTTTATTATCTTCCGAGAGTTCATCGAAATCGCCATTTATCTATTACTGAACATTTTTCTTTTTTGAAATAAATAAATAAATTTGTTGTTTTGTCTTTTTTCATTTTTATAGAATCGAGTCCATCCAGAGGAATACATGGTAGATAATTTGAACGAAAAACGGGATTTTATTCATTTGAGTGAGGAGAATTGTCCAGAGCAGACGCGAGGCAGTGGCAGACATTCTTCGAAGGTAAGAACAAATTGACTAAACTAGAATTAATTATTATAAATCTAGGATATTTTCATTAATATTATTTATATGAATATTTCGATATCAAATGTGACTTAAATTTGCCAACTTTCGCCATGAATACGTTATCTTTTATTGAAAATATTTAAATAAAATATAACATGCAAATCTTTTTGATAATCTATCAACAAAATTGAAAAGATTCTATTTCTGAGACTAGCAGAGTTGTTAATTTTCAAAATGAATTCAATGAGAGTGTCTTCTGCTTTATGCGAATGAATCAATTCTTGATTTTATTTATTGATAAAGGTTTTTTGATTATTGTTGATGCATTATATTTATTACTATAAAACTTAATTCAAATTATTGCTATTTTCAAAGAAGAATTAACAGCTTATGCAATTCTAAAAAATGAAAATTTAAATACTCCTTCATTCAAGAAAGTTTGTCTATAATAGACTATAAGAGTTGTTATTTTTTAAGAGGAAATCAATGAGGGTGTCCTCTTATTTATTCAAATAAACATACAACTAATTTTGAAATCAATCCTTGATTTTATTTGTTATAATAAACGTTTTATGATTATTATTGAAGAACTGTATTCATCAGTATTCATCATATATTGAAATCCAACCAAAATTAAGGGGGGGGGGGGGGGGAGAGTAAAAATTAAAATTATAAGGTTTTCAAACAAAAAAAAAACAAGAAAAACGGAATATATTATAAAATGAACCTATAATAAAAAAGAGTTATTATTATGGGGCCAAAATTGGGGCATTCAAAAAAATAGAACTATCTATCTAAGTCTAGACACTTTAATCGATTTGTACGAATTATCGCCTTATGAAAATTATTCACTATGTGAAATTGATAGTGATCAAATAGAAGGAGGGGGGTTCAAAAATATTTTCAAACAAATATCGAAGAAAGGTGATATTTCTAATAAAATAGTCTCATAATTAAAAGGAGATATTATTAATTGCTATTGGGCCCAACATTAAGAGGGGGTGCTTTTCGTAAATGATTACAAATTATTTTATTAAATATTATTAAATATAAGGGAGGGACCAGGTGTATGATAAAGTCAAGTGGATTGCCATATCAGCTTATTTTTTTCATTTCTCTTAACGTTAACATCGATTGAATATTTCTAAAGGATTGAATTTCAGTGGCAGGACTCGATATGTCTACAATCCCAACATTCCTTTCTCCCTACTTACTCTGGAGTTGTACTTCTTCTTTCTCTAAAAGGCCACAAGGACGAAATGACAAAAAGCGATGGTTTATTTTTAGCTAGCCACTAGCCAATTTTTTGTTATGACCTTCAAAAATTACTCAAAACATTCTACTTCTTCAAATTATCTTTTAATTATCGTATTAAAAAAAAAGGTTTTACTATTAGTTGAATTGAATGAAAATGTGAACTTTTCAAAACTCGGCACGATTTCAACAAATTTTTAGGATTTGAAAATTCGAGTTAAAAAACTGTAACTTGAAATAGAAGTTCGGTAAATTAATTCAGGATTCAATATTAATTCTCTATTTTTACCGATTTTTTGCATTTTTCATGGCTATTTCCTATGTCTAAGCTTAAAATATGAATAGTTCATTTCTATATCACTCTTAGTTATTTCCGATCTTATATATTGAGAGTTCTTAGAAATGGATTAGTCTAAAGATTCTCGAATCATCTTTAATTATTCCTTTTTTTGTTATTACTATTTTAATAGTTCCTCAGCGAGTACAATTTTTATTCGATTAAAACTCGTCTCGATTTGTCTTTCATTCTTGAACTGGTAGATGTACCAGGCAGATACTTCAAACCTTCTATCCCCACTCTTTTTGGAAAAATCATTCATTTTAATTGGCCCTTGAAATTATGCAACAATTTTATTTCATTTTGAGGACCAATATACATTTTCAAAACAAAAAAATGTTTTTTATAAAAATATTTGAAATAACGGATAATAATTTGAAAATTTAAAGATCCTCCTGAAATTTTAAAGTCGACCTTATATATTTATGAAAATACTCTAAATGTTTGAAATTTTAGGAATGCGCCGCATCTACTCCATCCTTAGATTGCACGTGGGGTATATACATTTTACGACCAAAAATAATTCAAAAAAAATAAATCTCCGAAATATAGAATAATAACTAGTTTTGTATTTATCAGTATCAATCTCATTTAAAAATTTAATATTTTTTAAAGATAGTCTGTTTATAGTAGTTAATATTTATTTATTTATTTATTTTTATATATTGATAATTATGTGCAATGTGAATGTGACCATTAATAATTAGCTTGAATCTAACTAAAAATCTACAATAAAAATTCTCCAACCCCTTCCTAGGCTGATTTACATATCTATAATATAAACAAATTAAAAATATAATTCTTGATTTTTTTAAATTAAATGCAGAATTTGAAGTTAGAGATGGTAATTAAATTTCTTATAATTTATTTATTTGATTGTTTGATTGATTGGCTTCTCATTTGTAGAAATTAATAGTATCATCGCCATCAAGGGCGTTAGATCATCAATCCATCCTGCTAAACAAGGATCCTTTTATAGAATCTGTTTATCATGAGCCAACTCCAATAATAGAGCAGAAAAGAAATTCTTTAAATAGTATTAGCATTAGTAATATTATATCAAATGATACACGTATCTTTTTCAATCGAGACTGAAATTCTTCCTTTCTTTATTCTTTCTTCAACATGTATTAAAACTTTTATATTTGAAAATCTTAATTATCGATACCTTTGACTCCAAACAGTCTAGAGATAGGTTATTAAATAAGATTTATAGGATCAGATGCTTTCAACATAACGAAATTAGAAGAAATATATATAAAAAACTCATGAATCTAACCAATAGAAAGAAATATTCCCGATACTGTTCTTCATTAAAATTTAAAATTTCAAGTCATCTTTTTTTTTTTAATAAAAAAAATCAAACATGTTTTTCATTTTCATCTCTGAGTTAAACAACACTCTTGTGATACAATAATGGATAAGGGTCCCTTACTTGCGGAGTATGCACATGGGACAAGAAGAAGTTAAAAAAAAAGAATATTTTCCCATATCAAAAAATTAAAAAATTTTTTAATTATTTTGATTTTAAAATTTCTTATTAAACATTCATCGAAATATTTATGTTTTTATATCTATCTCTTATTTATTACACTTATGGATATGGATCAAGAAAAAAGTTTATCTACTTTAAAGAGGTTCGGAACTGTTTGTCATTTTTATAAGCAAATTCTCAAATTTTTACCATCCAATTATTGATGTATTAAATATTTATTGCCAAAATTTGAAGTTGATCGTCTGTCCCATTACCGAGAAATAAATTATTGAAAATTGTCCTTTTAACATGGAAGTAAATGGACCGAACTTTTAAAAGGGCTATAACTTCTATACAAATTATACCATTTTCAACAAATTTATACAGATCAATAATTCAACTTTTATGAATCGAATGATACATTTTTCAATAGATTTGACAGTCTAGTTAATTAGTTATTCATCAATGTAAAAATAAAAAGTTATTTGCAGCCAACAGAATATGACAAAAGCACTAGTGTAGAATTTCAACTCTATTTCTTGAAATCGTTTTTATGTTAAATAAATATTTTTATAATGAGAAAAAATTTATCTCAATATTCTTTTTATTAATATTATCAAAACAAAGATTTTTATTCGAATTTAACCTCATTATTAACAATTTTTTTATTAAAAAATTTAATAGGCAGATGTTGTCACTCTGGAGAAATACAAAAGATTTTTTCGAAGATCAACCAGATAAATTGCGTCGCACTCCCTTAAATATAATTTTTTTATCTCATAGGTAGGTATTATAGATTTTATTTATCGCTAATTGATTACAAAAGAATGAGATGAAGTGATATTAATACTAAGGGGAAAAAAATTCATAAAGTGAACCCCTTCCACTTCTAAAACTTGACTTTTACGTGATATGGTAACATAATTCCTGACATATGGTACATAAAAGCCAAATTTTAGGAAAATAATTTCAACTAAAAATATGAAATCAATAAAAAGTATTGATGGACATGTAAAATGAAAAACATGCGTTTTAATTTAAGTTACTATACTATATTCTCGACTCATTTAATAAATTGATGATGTTGAACTTGGCAGCACATTAGATCTCACTACTTTTTTTGGCAAACGGCTTTTATTAATCGAACTTGGCCTTTTTTTTACATATGTTTTTGTTGAGATTTAATATTCTAATGTATTTAAGTATATCGTGAGGACCTTAAAAAAGATTATATAATTTTTTTGTAAAATTATATTTAAAGTATTTTAATCACTTACCTACAGTAATAAATTACGTTTTTTTAATTGTTTAAAATTTATTTATTTGATCGGTTAAATATAAGTAGGTTAATTAACCTTGCATAAGTAAGAATAAATAGGCTTCGCTCTGTGACATTTATCATATTATCGTATCCATTAAGTTTGCTAAAAATTTGGAGGAATCGACTGGAAATAAAAAAATAGCGGTCGATTCGCATCTAATACCTGAGTAATAACCTAATAACCATTGTAGATTGCAATTTTGAGGTTTCGATTTTATCATTGACAACCATTGCTGAAGACATGGAGGAATCCAACAAAATAAAATAATCATATATAGTAGTTTAAATGTGATTAAGAAAATAGTAGTTTTGAGGACATAAGAATTCCATTATCATTTTAAAAAATATCGTCTGCTCTACGTACTTTCTATTATAACCTTACAATGGTTTACTCTATTTATATATATCTTTAAAATTTAAATTGATTAATCAATATTTTTTTTACTTTATCCAATGCAAAGCTGGTTTAAACCCGGGCAAAAGCTGGAATAGCTATAAACTGGCCCCCATAAAAATAAACTGCAACGGATCGTTGCTAAACTTTATCCAAAGTCATTTGAAATATTAATATGTTTATTTCTTTATTATTAATCAGATATCACTTGCTATTTGCAGTCCATGTTGACTTAAATTTAAAAATAGTGATCGATTCTCATCTAATATTCGATGAATAAGCATTCTACATTGGATTTTAAACGTTTCGGTTATTATTGGTAGCCATTGCTGAAGACTTGGAGGAATCGAGTTAAATTCAAAAATAGCCATCAATTCTCATCTAATAATATAAATGAGGAATAACAATTCTACATTAGATTTTTGACGTTTCGATTATTATTGGTAACCATTGCTGAAGACATGGAGGAATCGAGTTAAATTCAAAAATAGCCATCGATTCTCATCTAATAATATAATTGAGGAATAACAATTCTACATTAGATTTTTGACGTTTCGATTATTATTGGTAACCATTGCTGAAGACATGGAGGAACCGGCTTAAAATAAAAAATAACGATCGATTCTTATCTAATACTAGAGGAATGACCTTATTGCATTCAATTTTTGGTGTTTTGACTATTAATGGCAACCTGAATCGACTTAAAATCAAAAAGTTGTTGATTCGTAGTCAAGGACTCGAACCTGACTTCCAAAAATTTATTCAACAATGCATAATGTGGTTTAATTCAACAAGTTATAATTGATTATTATTTCTGTTAATCATCAGAATAATTTCATTAATTTAATGGAATCTTAGATCCAAGACTTGAATGCTTTTGTCTTTGTGTATCTCTGTCTCGAATTTAATTTTTCAAAACGATTCCTTTGTGGCAAAGAGATAGCCAGAGTAGCTCGTTCTGTTGGTTACATGTTTCGGCTTTATACACCATGACATCACCTCCTGAAGTTTTCCATTTCAACGACGAAGTGTTCGTCGACCCCAAAGAGATTCAGTCATGGCTCGAAATACGACGGGTTGCCGACGATCTGGAGGATGACGTGACCTGCGACTTGCATCACGCTGGATGCATTTTTCAATATTAGTTTTAAAAGGAAAAATAAAAGAGAAAGACAAACCGAGGGACAAGGAAAGGAGGAGTAATTGATTTTGCAAACAGTGCCGTACATGACAGTAGAATGATTAAATATAGAGATGGATGAATTCTAACGGCATTAGAATGCAGAGTGGGGGTAAGAGAGAGTGAGCACATCATGATTTATGATCCGTGAAAAATTTGAACAAAGTCATCTTGTCAGTACACACCTTTTTTACCTGATTTCAATTATCGTTAGGCAATTTCTAATTAGAAATAGAAGAAATCTATTTACTAGCGTCCATATGTTGCAGTAATTACTAGTTACAACGCGTTTTACTGAATACCTTTGAGACCCTAGAATTTACTGATGTTGGTTGAGTTTGGTTCAAATGTCTAGAATCTTCATTTTTGACTTTCCGCCTCATTTAGGGTGTTTATTTTCAAAAAATTTTAAACGAAAATGTGTAAAATTAGATTGAATAGTTTTTATTTTGCCGGGAGTAGCAGAGTTGTTTAAATAGGTTGTCCTCTGCTTGATGCAAATAAACATACACACATATATCTAAAATATATATCTGTATAATATATATTATTTATTTGTTTGAGTCTTAGTTTCGAAGGCTTGGCCCTCATCAACAGTCCTTTTTAATTATAAATATTATTTTTCATTGGGTCAGTATCGCATGGATATTGAAAATTTTTTGATCTTTACTTAGCCGAGAGCCAGTTAAAATGATAAGGAGCCAAGCCTTCAAAACTATAGTCTCCAACAATATATATATATATATATATAATATATATTTTTATATATATATGTGTGTTTATGTACATCAGTAAACTCTAGTTGTCACTAAAGGTTTTCAGTGAAACGCGTTTTAACTAGTAAGAACCCGTTCTTACTAATAAACTGGTTTTTACTGCAACATATGAACACATACATCAAAAAAATATACTAAAATAAAATGATGTCGCCATCCATATGACTTTACCATATTCCTGTCTCTCCTTGTATATTTTGAAATAATTTATTGATTTTTTCTGTATTAAAAAATACAATTTTTGTGAAAATAATCTCAAATCAAATGTTTCGAGAGAAATTCCCCCTTTGTCAATAGAAATTCGAAAAAATATTTGCTTTAAGAAGGTATATTAAAGCAACTATAGGTTTTTAACTTCAAATTCGAATTTTTCCATATCAAATTAAGATTTTAAAAATCAAATGCAGACTTTTCCATTTCAAATTCAGGATTTTAAAAATCAAAATCAGACTTTTTCAAATCAAATTCAGAATTTCTTTAAAACAATGCATATTTTATAAATTAAATTATTGCTTTTTACCTGAAAACGTTTCCTGAGAGTACAAAATGCCAATCTTGAAAGGTTTTAGTTATAGAGCTAAAATTTGTGCGCAAATATCTTACTATGCCTCAAATTTTAGCTTTTTTTACCTGAAAACGTTTTCTGGAAGTGTAAAATGCCAATCTTAAAACGTTTTAGTTGATGAGCTGAAAATTGGTATCCAAATATCTTACAATGCACTAAAATTTACACTTTCCCGAGAATATAAATTGTCATTTAAGAATAGTTTTAGCTATTGAGCTGAAAATTGGTTCCCATCTTACAGTGCACCAAATTTTAGCTTTTTACTTTAAAACGTTTCCTGAGAGTTAAATTAAATTAAAACTTTTTCTTAACTATAACTTTTTTCTATTTTTTCAACTGTTTATTAATAAATTCTGAATTTGATTTGAAAAAGTCCGATTTTGATTTTTAAAATCTTGAATTTGATATGGAAAAGTCCGAATTTGAAATTAAAAACCTATATATCCTAGATCAAGTGTTTCTCAACCTGTGTGACACGAGATATTGTTAAATATGCCGCGAGGCTTTTTGACAATTAATTAAAATTGATGGGTTTTGTAACTTTGTCAGGTGTGCCGCAAATGTTTCCAGATATTTTTAGTGTGCCGTCAACCAAAAAAGATTGAGAAATACTGCTCTAGCTTTATAACTTCCGGCTAAAAAATGCAAAAAGAAAATTTTTTTATTGAGATTTTAATGCGATGTCATAATATAGGCATAAATAAATAATTTATATTTAAGTTTATTAATAATTACTACGACATATCTAGCGACCCGAGTCTTGGAAAAATTATCTCTTTTTTCTGAATCAATAAATGTGCTGGGGGTGGATTCTTTCATTAGAATCCAATCGAGAAAAATAACTAAAAAGGGTGTAGATAGAATTATCTAACTTCTTCCTTTATATCGAAGGAAATGCAAGTCAAGACCTGTTCAAACTATTAAAGATTCAATTTTTAATTTCTATTATTCTAGGAATGGCCTTTTGATTTTGGGTCAAAATTATACTCGTTATAGACAAATCAAATATTTAATTGAACTTCAATAAAATTCAGACAATAATGTGAAAAAAATACTTGTTCTATCTGGCGAACGTACTGGGTCGTGAAAAAGTTTTACTCTTTATCATTCAATAGAAAAATTAAATTCATATAAAGAAATCTTAGAAAGTTCGTTCTGTAACAAAATTTTTGTATTTTCAATGCGGAGAACTGTTTAGATTTTGGGGTATCTAAGCCAGTGTTTCTCTACTTGTGTGCCGCGAGCGTTTTTGACAAATAATTAAAATTGTATGGGTTTTGTAACTTTGAAATAGTATTTGAAATTACTTCATTTTTTTTTATAAGATTCTTCCAAAACTTAAGTGACTTAATTTTTACTTTATCCAATGCGAAGAATGGGAGAAAGTATTGCAATCGGTCGCGCGGCAAGCGCGACTTCAACGGGTCCTCAGGTAAAGACTACGGAACCCATGAACTCAATTAAGGTCACAAATTGAAGTATTCAATGAGATTGAATTTTAGCACGTGGCGGTTTTGCCAAAAGTTACCTGGAATCTCGTCGAGAGGCCAAAAAGTGCCATTTTTTTTGGAAGTGCGTGGGGATGGATGGATGGATGGATGTATGTATGTATGTTATCGTTTTTTTCGTCCACGATTTTTTCCACACCTTTGCACCGATTGAAATGAAATTGAAAACCTACCATCATTTTAACAAAATGAAGCGCTGATTAGTTTTTGGTACATATCGGCCCACAAACATTAGTATTATACAACATTATTTATTTCAGTACTTTTTTAGTTTTTTCTAAATATCTTTAAAATGACTTAACCAATTTTGATGAAATTTAATATCCTAATTAAGTACCTTGGGGCCGACAAAAAAGGTTAAATAAAGTTTTTAGTAAAATTATATTTTAAAGTACTTTACTCTAAAGTAAGATTTTTGAATTCTTTAAAATTTATTCATTTGATCTGTTTATGGTAATATAGGACTCATTTAACCTAACTAAGTAAGAGTGGATAGGCTTTTCTCTGTGAAATGCTAAAAATTTGGGAGGAAAGTTTATAAGTAACCATAGCAACTGCGTTCTTTTCTTATCCGTTACCTTTATAGAGGAATCGACTTAAAACCAAAAATAGCGATTGATTCTCATCTAGTACTTGAGGAATAACCATTCTATATTGGATTTTTGACTTTTCGGGTTTTATTGGTAACCATTGCTGAAAACATAGAGGAATCGACTTAAAATCAAAAATAGCAATTGATTCTCATCTAGTACTTGAGGAATAACCATTTTATATTGGATTTTGGACGTTACGGTTTTTATTGGTAACCATTGCTGAAGACATAGAGGAATCGACTTTAAATAAAAAATAGTGATTGATTCTCATCTAGTACTTGAGGAATAACCATTCTATATTGGAATTTTGACGTTTCGGTTTTTATTGGTAACCATTGCTCAAGACATAGAGGAATCGAGTTAAAATCAAAAATATTGATTGATTGTCATCTAGTACTTGAGGAATAACCATTCTATATTGGAATTTTGACGTTTCGGTTTTTATTGGTAACCATTGCTGAAGACATAGAGGAATCGACATAAAATCAAAAATAGCGATTGATTCTCATATAATACTCGAGGAATAACAATTTTACATTAGATTTTTGACGCTTTGATTATTATTGGTAACCATTGCTGAAGACATGGAGGAATCGGCTTAAAATCAAAAATAACGATCGATTCTTATCTAATACTAGAGGAATAACCTTATTGCATTCCATTTTTGATGTTTTGACTATTAATGGCAACCTCTACTGAAAATGTGGAAGAATCGACTTAAAACCAAAAAGACTAAATTCTTTTTTGGTAAACAACTCAAGTTTGAGTTGATAAGAATTGATCGTTATTTTTGATTTTAAGCCGTTTCCTCCATGTCTTCAGCAATGGTTACCAATAATAATTGAAGCGTCAAAAATCTAATGTAGAATTGTTATTCCTCGAGTATTAGATGAGAATCGATGGACTTTTTTGATTTTAAGTCGATTACTCCATGTCTTCACCAATGGTTACTAATAATAACCGAAACGTCAAAAATCCAATGTAGAATGGTTATTCCTCGACTATTAAATGAGAATCGATCATTATTTTTGAATTAAAGTCAACATGAACTGCAAATTGCAAGTGATATCTGATTAATAATAAAGGAATAAACATATTATTTTTTTATTGTTAAAGGATAAATAATTAATATATCCAGTACACACCAAGCCAGTAAAACATATTAATATTTCAAATGAATTTGGATAAAGTTTAGCAACGATCCGTTGCAGTTTATTTAAATTATTTTTAAATTAGAAGAATTTTTAGTCACAAACTAATAAAAGAAATTAATTTCAGTTAATTATTATTATTTATTTTATTAATTCATCAAGCAGCTTCGGTCACCACTGGTTGACCATCTTTAGTAGTAAATTTCGTTCAAGATCTGGAAATTTTCACTTTGTATACATAAACCATCCATAACTTATTATGGTTTATATATATGTAGGAAGTTAAAATTAAAAGAAGTTGCAAACACATACAGTATATTGAAACAGGGTTAGTCTTTAAAAAGACTATTGATGAAAATGCTTTTTTAAAATAATAAGGTTAGTTCTGAAAAAAGAACTATTGTCCATATGCTTTCTAAAAATAAGAATGATGTCTCAATATATATGTGTTCGCCAATGAAATAATGAAAAATCCACTTACTTTAGAATAGGACCGCCTTTGCTAGCATTTCAAGGCTGATGTCTGTGCCAAGGCTTCTTTTGCAGGGGCACTGGGTCGCCTGGGAGAGCGGTTTCCATAGGGTTGTTCTTTGTTCAGAAGCCGGAGCAAGAGTGACAGATGTTACAGGTTCACGAAATATTTATGCGAAAAGAGACTGAGACGCTCGAGCTCTGTGAGCCAATGAGAGCCCGCCTAATATCGCCTTGATTTAGATATAAGTTAAGTGAAGTTTGTCGATATGTTTTAGTTTATAGTTAGTTGAAGTCGAGAGCCGCTTAAGATGACATGCTTATCGATGTGTTAGCTTGTCGATTTGATAGCAAGTGTACGATGTATTAATTAATTACGTGTATTACGATGTTTTAACGACGACCCCTTAGACACGAATATGTATATAACCCCTTTTTTGTAAATAAATATATATATAAAGAAGTGAATGTGTGTTATTGTTATTTTCACCCCTATGAGCGAAGAGGGTGGAAACCCGCGCCTTCTACAAGTGGAGGCCTGTCCGAGATAAACGTAGGTGAAAACCCCCGCTCCCCTACAAATGGGTGCTCAGCCGGGATGAATCGTAAAAAGTTCATCTTACCGGGAACGATTTGATGACGAAATGACGGAACGTGACGTGGAATCTTGTTGATATTCTGTGAAAAATTGTGCCCTAGAAGAATGAAGAATCTTGGCCAGCATGTCAATATCGAGAGAAACTTGGACAGACTTCGATTTTGAGGACGTCAAAAAGCTTTAAACTTATTTTTGACGAAGAAGGCAATCGACACACGAGGCGAAAATTGAAGCTTTTCGAAGGCTTTAATTTTGACTCTTTAGTCGAGAGCGCAAAAGCAAAGCCGTTTGCAGTGACTTCTCTCAATCGGACCTGGTAATTATCTCTTCGATATTAGGCTTGCTCCACAGACTCTGACAAGAAGCGTGTCTTGCCAGAAATCTCGTGGCAAGCTTGTCCGATTTTGGCCATCTGAAAAGGGTGCACGGGACTTCATCAAAAGACACGCGCGTGGACGACGGACAACCAGCTAAACAGCTGGGGGGAGATGAATTCTTCTCGAGGCTTCTGCGAAGCCAGGAATTCGATTGAAAAGTTCGACGGAACGGGGAGCATTTCAATCGAACAGTGGATCAAAGAGATTCAGGATTTAGTTGAAGAATCCGGATGGGGTTCGACGGAACTATTTTTTCTGGTGAAGATGTCGCTAGCAGGCTATGCGAAAGATTATATTCAAAGCGAAAGAGGTTTGATCCTGGAGTTTTACCGAACAGCTCTGAAAGAGGAATTCTCGCAAAGATGAAAATAACGACGAGGACGACGACGACGATGTTGAACAAAGCAAAGAGGATTGCTTTGTCCATAGCGAGGTTTACGAAGAAGATGTTTCATTTTGCGAGAAAGCCCCCTTTCAAGGCCGATTACAGCACGACGACGATGACGACGATGTTGAACAAAGCAAAGAGGATTGCTTTGTCCATAGCGAGGTCTACGAAGAAGATGTTTCATTTTGCGAGAAAGTTCCCTTTCAGGACGCCTACGAGGACGACGCCGATGACGACGGCAACAAGCGGAGAAGTTCAAAGAAGAAATCGCCGATGTCGATTTGGATGAAAACGAAGATGTTGACGAGGAGGACGTAGTTGATTTGGGTGAAAGTGGTGTGAAAGAAATTGCCTACTTGCCGGATGAGCTGAAAGAAGAATTTGAAGAATTAACGCCAAGGAAAATACTTGAAAAAGGTAATTGTTTGAGGATGAGAGCCAAGACAGAGAAATAGAAAACAATTTAATTATGGATTTGCGAGAAGAAAGAAGAGTCAACAAAGAGATGGTGCTGAGTGCTCTTTGTTAGAAACAAGAGATAAAGAAAGATACGCAACGAAGGACGAATAATAATCCGCCCAGGTATAAAACAAAAGGTGTGACCCAAAACGTGACTCATAGTGTATGTGGATATTTCAAAAATCATTTATAATAAACGCTATTTCGTGAAAACATTGGTGAATATAGTATACGTTTGAGGTGTTCTGAAAATAATTTTATTTTTGATCGAGGAAGATGTCACGCGATTTTTTGCGCCAGAAAAAGGGTACGCGGTCACGGGTGTGTGTGTGTGCGTACGTGTGTGTAAATACATGAGAAATGAAGCACTTTCCCCCAAAATTCCTAAATTCCATAGTGAAGTGCGAGTGTATAGTGAAAACGTGCAGCTCGCCACCCAAGAGAAAGAAAAGCGACACCGTTGTTTGAAATCAATACGAGACGTAGAAAAATGGATAAAAAGGTTTTCTTGAATAATTATTGTAGCTAGATTAAAAATTATAATTTAACTAAAAATTACATCGAAATTTTTGATTAAGATTGAAGTTTGAGCAATCAATCAGTCCCAAATTTTTTGTGGTTTTTGTTTAAAAAAATTGTTTGTTTTTAAGTAAAGTATAATTTTGTTTTGAACGTTGAATGTTTAATTTTTAGATTTCAAATTTTGAAAGAGAGAAATTGTGTTCAGAGTTAAATAGGTGGATTTTGATGGAAAAGAATTTAATTGAAGACGAGATATTCGATCTTCAATTCAAAATTTAAATTCGAAGAAATTTTAAAATTGAAGATGGGAATCTTGAGAAATTTTATATTTGATTCAAGTAAATTTTTATGATTATTAATTTAAATTTAAATTAAACGTGGAAGAATTTGATTTTTGAATTGAAGGAATGAAACAATTTTAGATATAAGAGGAAGTCTAATACTTTATTATTCTTATAGATGTGGAGATCATCATTTTTGGTTAAAAAATGATCTTTTAAAATTAAGTTACATATTATTTCTATATAATTATTATGTTTAAGACGTTGAAAATTGCTTTACGTGTTAAGAGTGATTTGATTTAAATTGTATCGAGGGATTTTTCATACGATTTTTGTGACTTTTTTAGTATAATTTGATTTTCTATACAGATTGGGATTGTTTTGTTTGAACGGGTCGTTAAAAGTTTTTAGGATGGCCGTGTAGGAAGTTAAAAGAAAGAAGTTGCAAACACATACAGTATATTGAAACAGGTCTTTAAAAACTATTGATGAAAATGCTTTTTTAAAATAACAAGGTTAGTTCTGAAAAGAACTATTGTCCATATGCTTTCTAAAATAAGAATGATGTCTCAATATATATGTGTTCGCTAATGAAATAATGAAAAATCCACTATTTAGAATAAAAATCGCCTTGCTAGCATTTCATATTGGCTGTCTGTGCCAAGGCTTTTGCAGGCACTGGGTCGCCTTGGGAGAGCGGTTTCCCATAGGGTTGTTCTTTGTTCAGAAGCCGGAGCAAGAGTGATAGATGTTACAGGTTCACGAAATATTTAGTGAAAAGAGACTGAGACGCGCTCGAGCTCTGTGAGCCAATGAGAGCCCGCCTAATATCGCCTTGATTTAGATATAAAGGCGGAAGTTTGTCGATATGTTTTAGCTATAGTTAGTTGAAGTCGAGAGCTGCTTAAGATGACTTGCTTATCGATGTGTTAGCTTGTCGATTTGATAGCAAGTGTACGATGTATTAATTAATTACGTGTATTACGATGTTTTAACGACGACCCCTAGACACGAATATGTATATAACCCCTTTTTTGTAAATAAATATATATATAAAGAAGTGAATGTGTGTTATTGTTATTTTCACCCTTATGAGCGAAGTAGAAAGTAAAACCCGCGCCTTCTACAAGTGGAGGCCTGTCCGAGATAACTATAGTGTGAAACCCCCCGCCCCCTACATATACAAAGTGACAATTTCCAGATCTTGGACAAAATTTACTATTGAAGATGGTCAACCACTGGTGACCGAAACTGTTTGATGAATCAATAAAATAAATAATAATAATTAACTGAAATTATTGTCTTTTATTAGTTTGTGACTAAAAAAACCTTTAAATTTAAAAATAATTCATTTTTTTGTTGTATAATACAACTTTAACTTTTTTTACTTTATCCAATGCGAAGCATGGGAGAAAGTATTGGAATCGCTCTCGCGGCAAGCGCGACTTCAAAGCGTCCTCAGGTAAAGACTACGGAACCCATGGACTCAATTAAGGTCACAAATTGAAGTATTCAATGAGATTGAATTTTAGCACGTGACGGTTTTGCCAAAAAAAATTTTTAAGAAAAAAATAAAAACCGACTTCAAAAAATTAAGTGCAACAAATATAAAAATACACTAAAAGGTATAAAATAATTATTATCTTATTTAGTTACAACTAAACGACGAAATATTAACACGAAATTACTTTTTAAAGTCGGTGCCAAACAAACTATACCTATAAGCGAGCGTACCCGCCAAACGTACTAAGTAAGATCCATAAAAGGTATATGTTTGGCACCAACTTCAAAAGTAATTTCGTGTTAATATTTCGTCGTTTTAGTTGTAACTAAATAAGATAATAATTATTTTATACCTTTTAGTGTATTTTTATATTTGTTGCACTTAATTTTTGAAGTCGGTTTTTATTTTTTCTTAAAAATTTTTATTTTTCTCTTTTTAGTGATGTTATTAATAGTGATTATATCATCAGAACTTGACCAAATTAATATGACACCATCCCTAAGACACCCCCTTTCGGATAAAAAAAGAACCATCGAAATCGGTTCATAAACAAAGAGGTTAGGTCTAAACAAACCTAAACAAACCTAATAAAAAAGGTCTAATACCTATGAAAAAAAATCGAAAAAAAAATGGGACCAATCGGAAGCTAGACTGGACCCAATGCAAAAAAAATTTTTCAAAATCGGTTGACAATTGGCGGAGATATGAGGTAACATAGGCACAAAAAAAAAAAAAAAAAAAAAAAAAAAAAAAAAAAAAAAAAAAAAAATTCAATCGAATAGAGAACCTCCTCCTTTTTTGAAGTCGGTTAAAAATTACCTGGCATCTCTCGCCGAGAGGCCAAAAGTGCTATTTTTTTTGGAAGTGCGTGCGGATGTATGTATGTGTATGTATGTATGTGTGTGTGTTATCGTTTTTTTCGTCCACGAATTTTTCCACACCGTTGCACCGAATGAATTAAAATAAAAAACCTACCAGTATTTGCAACAAAACGAATGCGCTGATTAGTTTTTGGGTACATATCGGTCCACAAACATTAGTACTTTATTTCAGTACTTTTTTAGTTTTTTCTAAATATCTTGAAAATAACTTAACCAATTTTGATGAAATTTTAATATCCTAATTTAGTACCTTGGGAACCACAAAAAAGGTTAAATAAAGTTTTTAGTAAAATTATATTTTAAAGTACTTTACTCTAGAACATATTAATATTTCAAATGAATTTAGATAAAGTTTAGCAACGATCCGTTGCAGTTTATTAAATTTAGGTGTTCCGCAAATGATTCCAGATATTTTCAGTATGCCGTCAACCAAAAAAATGTTGAGAAAAACTGTCGTACATATTCATTATATGGATACATACACACACACTAAAAATAATAATATTGAAAGTCGTAGAAAGTTCGTTCTGGTGCCAGAAATTTTCTAATATTCAAAGCGGAGATTGATTTTTAGGTAATTTCAATTTGGAAATAGAACCAATCTATTTGCATACCTCTTTCAAAAGTATCCATACACCAGGGGTGCGCCCCCCTCCACCTAGCTTCATGACTCACCCCCAGTTTCATGAAAAGTAACCCCCTTCACCCCTTACAAATAGAGGAATTCATTATAACTTAAGGTCTACTAATACAGCATATTTTTTTAACTTCTAAAGAATTAGAAGAAGTTTTCATTACCTTTTGTTGAAGTTATAAGACTTGACCTCTTTTATTTTGAACATATAAAGCTAATTTTGCAACAATTGACATTATTCAACCCCCTTCGAGATATTTCAATGACGCACTCTTCAACATAATCCCCGCCTCTATGGGCACCTTTGCATATACCAATCACATAAAAATAAGCCTCACTCAAATATAATAAATAGTTAATACAAAAATCGTCTATAATAAATTGACACGTTCTGATGTGGCCATCCACTTGAACTTTACCATACACTTCTGTTTGAGTTTGGTACAAGGCCTAGATTTTTATTTTTTGCCCCCCCCCCCCCGCTCATTTTGGGCTGTTAGTTTTTGAATTTTTAGTCTTCTGGTATCCCACTGTTGATTATGTATACAAAATTTGGTTGACTTTGGTCCAAGTGACTAAATTTTCATTTTTTGGCCCCCTCCCCCATTTTGGGCTGTTTATTTTTTGCATTTTTAGTGTTTTGGGGTTCCACTGATTATGTTTACAAAATTTGGTTGAGTTTGCTCAAATGGCCTAGATTTTTATTCTTTAACCCCTCCCCCTCCCCCTAATTTTGACGCCAGAAAAAATATTTTCGTTATTATAGGTTCATTTTATAGTATATTTAATTTCTTTTTTCTTTTTTTCTTAGTTTGAAAATATACTTGCTTTTAAATGTTAATCTCCCTTTCACCACCTTTAATTTTGGGCCTATATGCACCAAAATCTAATCAGCTTTTAATCTCAATGCTCCAAAAAATGTGGAAAATTTGGTTTTGATATTCACAACAGTTTTTGAGCTAGCTCGTCCACAGAATGAGGTAACGAACGGACTAACAGACATTTTGACAGAACAGTTATTAAATTGAAGGTTTTTGCCGAGAGTAGCAGAATTTTTATAAATTGAGTGAGACAATAAAAGAGTCTGTCTTTGCTGGAAGTAAATTTTATTTATTTAAAACGAGACTATAGTTTCGAGGGCTTTGCCTTCATCAAGTTCCACAATAAATACACAGGAATTAATTCATACATAAATTAATTCCTGTGAATACATTGTAATAGACTGATGAAGAGGGCAAAGCCCTCGAAACTATAGTCTCGTTATAAATAAATAAAATTTATAATTCCAGCAGGAGAAGACACACTCTTTTATTGTCTTCTTCAAAACAGTTATTATCTCGAAAAATATAATTTTTTCAATGTTTACGTATTAAAGCTTTTTTGTAGACCGAAATGCCATGGTTTCGCTCAATTTTTTTAATCAAAATAGTTCCAGCCATTTTTTAGATATTTCGAAAAAAGAAGCAAAAAAACCCACTTATTTCATGCATGATTACAATACTTAACCATATCCTGTATGGTAAAGTAAAAACCGCACAAATCAAGGAACGTCAAGCGGTGTTGATGTAGCTATAAAGTACAATAAAGTACACTTATCTATATTAGTCTAAATTAGGCTTTCTGAGCAGTGAAGTCGATAAAAAAAGATTTTCTCTATTTATTTATTATTTTATCTAATTATTTATTTATAAAAGATTTGATTTGTCAACAGACTATTAAATTTACTTGGTGTTTTTTATTAAAATAGATTCGTGATAAAAATAATGATTAACAAAATAAATCTTACTCCATTTGCACTGGATCGAAATTTACTATAGAAATCCTATTTTGGCTCACTTATTAATAAATCAGCTGAATATAGCCCACGTAGCTTGCATGCTTTTGTCCAAAAGTGGTGCAACAGTTTCGGCTTGGGGGTTGGTTCGATCTATATAGAAGTTTAGCGTACGTCGAGAATCGACCGTCACGATGACGTTTACAAAATGGCGTCTGTCTTTGTTTGGAGAGCCCAATATGGCGGCTGATGATCGCATCGAGGGTGAACAGTGACCTCATCCCTTGCATGTTAAAGGCGCAGGGGTGGAAAAGCTCCTTGTCGAAGAGCAAGCTAATTTTGACCTAATCGACCGCATTTAATTCAATCGAAAGAAATACAAATACAATCGAGATTAGAATAGACCACAAAGATTGTATCGGTGACATTGAGAGGGGAATTCCCATGAACAAAGTAGATAAAAATAACCACAAAACGCTAAATGATGGAGAGAACAAGGAAATAAAAATTCTTCAACATTACACAATTAATAGATTAAATAATAATCTACATAAATAAAAAAAGCTTCTTACTACATTCAATAAATATTATCATTATTATTACTTAACTTTTTTACTCTTCTCCTATTTATAAATATACCTATACGAGTAAAAGCTACTTTCCATTTATCATTTCTAGATGAAACACACCAAACATTTAGTAAAGCTGCTGCTTGTAACATTGGATTTCTATTCAGGTACAGACGCTATTTTACATCTAATCAACTTCTTGCCCTATATAAGGCTCGCCCCTGAAACATTACTTACAATTGCGCGAGAGCAAAAGTATTAAGATAAAACTCTGACCTTAAGAGAACAGCGTATCTATACTGGGATAGCGAAGTCTTGTCAATCATGCACATTTAAAAATACCAAAATTCCAAAAAAATCAAAATATTGGAAAATTTTCAAAAAAAAAAAAAAATCAATAATAACTCGGATTTCTCCCTATTTGACTTTTTACTTTCCCATACAGGTATGGTCAAGTATTGTAATCGTGCATGAAAAAAGTGTTTTTTTCCTTTTTTTTTCGAAATATCTCAAAAACGACTGAAAATATTTTGATAAAAAAAATTGAGCGAGACCATGGCATTTCTCTCTACAAAAAAGCTCTAATAAGTGAACATTGAAAAAATTATATTTTTCGAGATAATAATTGTTTTGTCAAAATTTCTGTTAGTCTGGTTGTCTGGTTGTCTGTGCGTTACCAAATTTTTGTGGACGAGCTAGCTCAAAAACTAGTGTAAATATCGAAACCAAATTTCACAGGTAGTTTTGGTCCATTGAGCTGATTAGATTTTGGTGCATATCGACCCAAAATTAAGGGGGATGGAGGTGGGTTAAAAATTAAAAATTTAGGCCGTTTGAGCAAACTCAGCCAAATTTTGTATACATAATCAGTGGACCCCAGAAGTCTAAAAATGCAAAAACTAACCGCCCAAAATGGGGGGAAGGGTCAAAAAATGAAAAAATTGGCCATTTACCAAACTCAACCAAGTATACATAATCAGTGGGGCCTCAGAAGTATAAAAATGCAAAAAACTAACCCCCCCCCTACATGATTATAAATAATTTTAAGGGCCAGGTTGTATGGTAAAGTCAAGTGGATGGCCACATCAGAACACGTCAGCTTATTTTATTTATGGCTTAAAATTTAGCCCATTATGATATTTATACGTTTCATGAAATTCTGGATAAAATAAGAGGCATTTATTGAACCAAATAATACAATATAACTAGGTAATTATATTGTATTATTTGTTTCAATAAATAATTATAATTAATTATGATTGATTTAAATAAAAATTCAAATTTTAATCAAATTAATCACAAAAATAAAAGCTTCAACAGCTTCATTACTAATAAGAGGCATTTGTTAGTTCCTATAATTCCTATTTTACCCTTTTCTGTGTGTTAGTGCCTATTACATCTATAAATGCCTTTTTAGTGCCTATTTTAACTAAAATTGACAATTTCCATTTTTTACGATTTATACATTTTATAATTTTAAAAGTTTTTTTGAATTATTAATAAAATATTCCGAAAAAAATTAGTTCTTAAAATGACTTTTTAAGTGGCTATTTTAGTTATTTTTAGTACCTATAAATCAGAGCACTAATAATAACAAATACAAATTAAAATTAATTAAAAGGTCAATTGATAAATATCAAAAATACAAAGTAGCGTTTGGTTAATAGTATCCATAATTTAATTAGTTACAAGATGGTAGGAAATTGGATAAATAAATTAATAACAGAGTTTTATATATTAATTAAGACGTACGTTTCGTCACTTTATTTGTGACTTCTTCACCGACTTATTTCTTAATTCAATTGTACACTAGAAGTGGCGAAACGTAGGTTTTATTTCATATAAAACTCTATGATTTACTTATTTATCCAATTTTCAACGATTTTATAAACTAAAATATAAAATAACTATTATATGTTATATATAATTTTTTTTTTATTTATTGTCATCGGGAACAAAGCCCATTTAGATAGCACATCAGTAAAGTGTTAGTAGGGTTAGTGAGGGAGCCGAATTTTAGCCGGTAGAAATTTTTATACGCCAGCCAGGATCGAACCCCGGCCTTCCGCTGCAACATCGTCACAATTAATCGATGCCGAAGCGGGGCCAGCGCGTTAGCCGGCTCGGCCAACCCGACTCCCCATATATATAAATAAATATATAAGAAAATGGGTGTGCTTCATTCAATATCTCTCTTTTCCACTCACTGCTTCCCTATTCTCTATATTTAAATAAATCGCTTAACGACTGGATAATAACTTACATTTCTATTGAGCGTCACGACATTCACTGATTTAATGTGAAATAAATAAATAATTATTAATTAAATAAAATTAGAGAACAAAGACAATATTTTTTATTATAGACCAAAGGACCAGCTGCTGTTCGAACTCGGGATATTTGCGTCTCCAGTACGACACTTGCTTACTTCTCTGAATTACTTCCAAAAAGTTTGAGAAACACGGTTCTTACGCGCTAAATTATTGCAAACCACTTTATAAAAAAGAAATATAATTTAATAATAGTATAATAATTTAAACTCATCACGGGGTGAAAAATTTACACATACTCTTTTACCTCTTATATCAATCGATATGTTCTGGGGTAATAAACAAATTGTTGTATAATATAAATCATTCCCTTTAAAATGGGAATTCCCCGTTTTCCACTAATCTATTCTTTTGCTCTCAATATAACTAATATGTCACGTTTATAATAAGGTTACGTCGATTAGAGCATAAACTCGATTAATTACCGATATATCAAATTGAACCCATGATAAATAACAGATAAAATATTTCTAATTAAAAGACTGATGACGATAGTCAAACCTTCGAAAATATAATATAGTCTCAAACAAATAAATTAAATACATATTTATTTATATGCATTATATATACTATATAGGCATATTATATCCGTGGCGTTCGGTGACTTTTTAACCAAGGGACACTGTCCAAAAAAAGTACCATTCATTTTTTTTGCAAATTTCATCAAATACTTACTGCATCATTTTCGTTATTTTTCAAAATTAACATTAGATTTTTTATGACACGATATAAAAATACTCTGAATGTTTTGAAATTTTAGGGATGCGCCGCTACCACAGCATCCATGGACCATAGCTACTGGATGTATAATGTTTATTTACATCAAGCAAACTCTTAAAGAGTAAAATTTTTTTACTAGATAATACCTAATACAAAAAAAATGGCTTAAAAAGTATTTTGTCTAAATATAATCTTCTTAAAGAGAAATCACTAAGGTTGTATTTGTTTGATGCATATGAACATATTATTCATACAATTAAATAAATAAATTGAAATGTTTCTTAGCTTATTAGATTATCCTGTTGTTGATCAAATCAATCATAATAATAACTATTATATAATTTCATTACGTAATTTCTATTTATTTCTGAATTAATTTAAAGACCAAAAAACTATCTCGGGTGTTTTTTTTTTAAGTGAAAACTTCTTTAGCGGGGTTAATGAAAACATTTTATAAAATGACAACCACAACTATAATACTACGATTTGACAGAAAGAAAGCATTAGCACGCTTATTGTAAAATTGTTTTTAAAAATTCTAAAATTATACAGGGTGGGGCATAAAGATCTACCACATTTTGAAAAGGTATAAAAAAATGCAAAAATTTAACTAGAAAAAAAGTGAATATATTTTTGAAAAGAACATAAAATAATTTTTTTTTAATGTGTTTTAAACATTATCAGAGAAAACTGGGGGGGGGGGGGGGTCAAAATGAAAATTATAGGCCTTTCGACCAAACTCAAATAAATTTTGTATATATATTCTGTGGGCCCCAAAAAGGCTAGAAATGCAAAAACTAACTAGCCAAAATGGGAGGAGGGTCAAAAACGAAAATTTTAGCCCGTTTTACCAAACTCAACCAAATCTTGTATACATATTCTGTGGACCCCCAGAAGGCTAGAAATGCAAAAAGTAGCCAAATTTTGTATGCATAGTTTGGTCGAAAGGGCTAGAATTTTCATTTTTGACCCTCATCCCATTTTGGGTGGTTAGTTTTTGAATTTCTAGCCTTCTGGGGGTCCACAGAATATGTATACAAAATTTGGTTGAGTTTGGTCGAAACAGCTAGAATTTTCATTTTTGACCCCCCCCCCCCCCTTCTTCGTCTGATATAATGTTTAAAACACATTAGAAAAAAAATATTTTATGTTCTTTTCAAAAATATATTCACTTTTTTTCTAGTTAAATTTTTGCATTTAATTTTTTTCATTTTTTTGTACCTCTTCAAAATATGGTAGATCTTTATGCCCTACCCTGTATAATAATAATATTATATACCATATCATTGATTTCTCTTTATGAATGAACAACTCGGCTTCTCTCGGCAAAACAAAATTTTTTCAATTCAAGGAAGTTTATTATTTTATGTAGGGCCACATTCATAGGAATGGTTAGACAACCTTGCTCTAAATAATCAGAAAATATAAGCTTCCTAGACAAATCTCTACTGATTCAAAATCTCATCACGCCATATGGTCTGCGTTCCATTTTTGAGTGTTTCATAAAATGAATTAGATTAAATTATACGATATAAAAAAAGAAATCACTCTCTTTAATCTGATTACCATTTTTATCAAAAACTTTTTTTATTTTTTTTTATTTCTAATTTAATCACCTTTTATTTTTATTCTTTTGGAAAGGCTTTCTCGATTCTAAAACGATATTATTCTATTGATTTTCGAGTGAGTCTCGTGTTAATCTTAGCCTCGGATGAATATATTAAGATCCAATCGATATCAATATTATTCATAATGCTCGTTTATAAGGAGAAAATTATTTATTCTCTGCGATACGGAAGCAAGGCTAAGAAAACAACAACCCACCCACACATATTCACACCTCCAGTAACTACCCTATTTTTGATATTTGAACTGGTTGAATAGAATAACGCCATCGAAGGCAATCCTTCTCGGGACTTGGCTCGTTTTCTAAACCGAATCGATGATGCAATCCATTTGTTTATTTGTTGCCAGGCAACTAACTATAAGAAATGAACGAATCTACAATCATTTAGATATAATTTCTTTTTATTGTGAATTATTTATTAAGTATGGTGAAATCATTGATAATTAAGGGCAATGAATGAACTTTATAAAATTTCGTTGTTTAAAAAAATCTGTCGTGATTTAACCACTCCACATTCGCTTGTTGATTGACCAGCTTATTTTTTGAGCAAAAGAAATTTACCTGCATCTAATCGGATATTTGAAACCAGCATGAGAAAAAACAGATATTTATCTATCTATCTACTCTATTTTTTTATATTTTGTTTATTGGGCCTCCGAGGAGCGGGCCGCCTCTTACAAGACACAAGACCATTACACAAATTTATTTACAAATCCTTCACACTTTCAGCTTCAGAACAAATAAATTCAGATTCAGAGCGGGTGGATGAAAGAGCCAGGATTAATCCTGACTCACATTACATTTCTTGTTTTTCTTTTTTGTATTTACAATTAATAATCATACGCCAGCCGCTCTATATGTTCTTCTGCTGAAAGTGTAAAAATTAAGGAGAGATCCCCTCATCGCCCTATATGTCAAATTGTTTTTTTGTTTTTTGCGATATATCCAGGGCGATGAGGGACCCTCACCGCTTTATGCCACCACACTCCCTTCCACGAGAGTGTGATGGCCTCGACCCTGACCGAGCCCGCCCCGACTGTAAATCAGCAAAAATTATATATACAATGTGTCAATTTCAAAACTTCCCACCCCTAGTATCGCTAAACTGGCTAATTATTTCAAAAATCGCTGAGACGTATCAAATTTGTATTCGATAGGGAAGAATTTTGACGTCTAAATTAGATCGTCCCCTTCACACCCCTACCCACCAGAGTCCCCCACCAAAAAATCTTAAATGGGAATGAGACATCATTTTGAAGTGCTTTTTATTCTCTACATTTTGGTGTGCTAGTTTTTAAATTTGAGTTCTGCGTTGCCAAGTTAGCCGTCTTTGAATATTGCAAAATTGAATTTTTGTAATTATTTGTGTGATAAATTAAACTTATAAATTCTCATTAAAACAGGTTTTGACGGTGGAACGTTGTTTTAATAAATTAATTTTTACAGATAAAGTAGCATCATATCTGCTAGATCAGCGGTGCCCAACCTACGGCCCGCGGGCCGGATCCGGCCCGCAAAGAGGCTCAATCCGGCCAGCGAGCGAGTTGACACTAAATATGTATTTTTTGTAAAATATCTAAAAAAATTATAAATCATATTGATAATTAAAATCAAAAATTTCTACATTTTTTTATGTATATCAATATTTTTAGTGTCAGTGACAATCTTGTAAAAATATAGTTCAAATTGTGCCGTAGTGCGGTCTTGTTGTCGGATAATTTGACGTTTATTTAAATGCGAGGACAAATTAGACAAGTACAAAAATTTTATTTTAAAATATTTACTTATCGATAAATTAAATAATTATTATTTAATTCATTATTTTTTAATATATTATTTTAATATGAAACAACATGAAATACGCTTGTTTGAAAAATATTTTTCAGTGGACGTTTCTACGGCGCCAGATGATTTACAACTAGAATTAATAGAATTACAATGCCAAACGCCATTACAAGATCTTTTTCGGGAGAAATCTTTACCAGATTTTTATGCAGCGTTAGACTCTTATCTTAATTTGAGGAAATTTGGAATGAAAATGGCGACAGCGTTTGCAAGTACATATATTTGTGAACAAACATTTTCTACTTTAAAAAGAGCTAAACCAGCGTCTTTCGCTCGGCTTCCAGATGATCACCTTCATTCCATATTAAGGATAAACGTTACCCAACTTGAACCAAATATTCAAAAATTCGTTTCTAAAAAGCAACATCAGACTTTACATTAATAAATCGTGAGTACGGATTTTGTCTTTTTTTTAATCTTAACCCAAATTTATGATTTCGTTTAATTCAGGTATCAGCAATGTTTTAAATGTATTCAAATTACAAGTTGATTAAAAAACAACTAGATATCTTAATAATATCCTCATAAAAAGGATTGAATATTTTAGCCGCACCATTAATTTAAAAAAGTAATATTTTAATTAAATTTACAAATATTTTGAAAAAAAATGAATCAGCACAAAAATATTCATGAATTCATTGAAAATGTTGCGATTTTTTAATTAAAGGTGCCGCTAAGATATACAATTATAAAGAATCCGGCCCGCGAGATCCAATGTCATGTTGAATCCGGCCCGCGGACAAAAAAGGGTTGGGCACCACTGTAATAGATTAACCTAACATCATATACCTACTAGATTAATGTAAACCACAAACTAATTAGAACGCGATTTTATTCTTGTACATTTATTTTGCAAATGATTAACAAAACAAAATTGAAAACAACAATGTCAAAATTATTTTTTATTTTGTTAATTTAGTTTTGGTATTTTCAATTTTGACTTTGTTTTGTTAATCATTTGCAAAATAAATGTACAAGAATAAAAACGCGTTCGAATTTGTTTTTGGTTTAGGTTAATCTAGTAGGTATGATGCTACTTTATCTGTAAAAATTGATTTATTAAAACAACGTACCACTGTCAATACCTGTTTTAATGAGAATTTATAAATTTAATGTATCTCACAAATAATTACAAAAATTCAATTTTGCAATATTCAAAGACGCCAAACTTGGAAACGCAGCACTCAAATTTAAAACACCAAAATGTAGAGAATAAAAAGCCCTTCGACCCCCTTTCACATTTAAGATTTTTTTTTTGGGGGGGGGGGGGCTCTGGGGTTCAGGGGGTGAATAGTTTATACGTCAAAATTCTTCCCCTCGAATACAAATTTGCCGTGTCTCAGCGATTTTTGAAATAATTTGCCAGTTTATCGATACTAGGGGTGGGAAGTTTTCAAATTGACACACTGTATATATATTTGAAAACGGAGACGATTTTAGTGAAACAAACTTTATAAACAAGTTATTCAGTTCCAAAATAAATATTAGATATATCAATTTTTCAGAGAAAAGTGAACAATAATAGGTGTTATATTAAATCATCAATTGCGACGTTTCGCTGTTTTATTACAGCGCCTTCAGGCTCTTGATAATTTTTTTCTAAACACTTGTCAGTTCATTTAGCTTTGCCATTCAGTTCTAAAGATTTTAACACACATTATCCACCCAACACTAATATATATTTATTTTTTAGAGAAGCGACAGAAACTTTACAAACTCACTGCACACTCTCAAAATAAAAAAAATTATCAAGAGCCTGAGGAAGCTGTAGATAATAAAACAGTGAAATGTCCCAATTGATGATTTAATATATAACACTATTTATTGTTCCTTTTCCGCTGACAAATTGATATAGTAACTTTATAAACAAGATTCGAAGATGAACAATCGTTCTAAATAGATAAATTCATTTTAATTGAATTTATTTAACTAAAATAATAATTATTTACACGTAGGTATACCAATAAAAATTCATTATTACATTTTGTCTAATTATTATTATCATTTCCATCCACAATGTATATTAATTTGAAAGTTTATAATGGGAAATAAGGAGAAGTTTTTTTATGTGATTTTTTATTTTTCAACCAACGTTTCGTCGACTTTGTAGACTTCTTCAGGGCTTCAAATAGTTACATTATCGTCTAAAGTACATTATTTTCTTTGTTACCACAGTGAAGACCATGAGAAACTTAAGCTTTAGTACATTCACATAAACAATTTTCCTTTTCTTTTTTTTACTAACAATTATATTAAATAAACAGTCTTAGAAATATCATAAAAAGAATGATAACGGAGAAAAAAGAAAATTGTGTTGGTTCTTTAGACGAATGTGTGATGTAACTATTTGAAGCCCTGAAGAAGCCGGCAACGTCGCCGAAACGTTGGTTGAAAAATAAAAAAATCACACACAAAACTTGTCCTTATTTTCCATTATGAACAAAAGGTTTTTACAATTTCCTTTTATAAATTAAGTGGTTTTTTTAATTTTAAAAACCACTAATAAGTTTATGGCAAATGTTATTATACATATATTTAAATTAGAGATATTTTCTATTGAAGGAGTACTAAAACTAAATAGATTAATACAAAGACTAGGTATATATAATGAGTAAAATCGATGGCCGGAGCTGGTTAAAACATTGGCAAAAAAATCTATCAAATTTTATATATTATAATTCTGGATGTCAATAAAAATTGACCTTTTTACTTGAATTTAAAATTAAACATAATATTAATATATGACTGATTATTTATTAGTTTTTAAATAATACTATATCAAAAAATTATTTTAGAAACTTAATAGCGTGTTTTTTTAGGATTCAAGTCACTGTGTTTTTTGGCGTTACTTGATCAGAGCACTCGAGTTTACCTTTGGTAAGTATCTGCTTACCAAATTTATATAATTTTATTGCTAAAACTGTACCTTATATAGATATAAAAAATTGCCTTTCATGAAATTCTGAAATCTTAGGGTTTTCAGCTGCTTCAAAAAAGTGCATTTTTTTTTTTTTTTTTTGGCTTTTTCGGCCATGGTAGCCATAAGCCATTTACGATACTATTTATTTTTATTTTTAAATTTGTCTCTACCTCGGGGGTCAGATTTTAGCCTGATGCCTCGAGCCGGATTCGAACTCGGGTCCTCTTGGTTAGCTGGCTGACATGCTACTAGGCGCCTAGCCTACCCGACCCCCAAAAGTGCATTTAAAAAATAAAAAGATTTCATTAGAATCAGTTATTCTAGTTGGATCATTGTTTGAAATAGTTTTATATTTAAATACACAACTTTTCATTTTTCAAATATATGATGATTAAACGATGGATCATTCAGATAAACTATTGTTTTGATTATTCTTTGGGTTTACTATATTATGTATACCCGAGGGGTGAACCGCGATTGGATTTAGGTGTACACCGTCTTTGGAATTAAGTGGAATTATTTTTGAATTCATTAGATAATGCCCCTTCATCTATTGTCTTCTACTTGGAAATGAAAGTGGAAGTAAAAGTAGGTATACACCATATTAGGTCGCGGTTCATCCCTCGTGTATACTTAATTTAAAATTTAAAACTTAATGCTGAATTGCTGCAAAGGAAGCCCAAGGATAATGAAAGCCACAAATTCGGAATAAAAATATATATATTAGAATATCATTTTCATCGTCTTCATCCTCAAAAATCAAACGTTTCGAAAGAAAGCTTCCTTCTTTAGTTACTATAAAAGGGCCAACGAAGGGAACCTCCGTGTATTCTAATATTATTTTCAACTTAAATTAAATTTAACTTAATTAAATTAAGCGTCAGCGATCTCTTGATAATGGTCGGAGAGGGTCAAAACGTTTGAAAAAAAAATATTTAATTCTGGTTGGAAATAAAAATCAACCTTATAACCTGAATAAAAAATTATTGGATAAAAAATACTTGGTAGGTTTCACTTAATGTGAAAATTTAAAAAATGTTTCACCAAGTACCAACACCAAATTCCTTAAAAACTACTGAATTAGAAAAGTGCCGGACCACTTCATTCGCCAATACATATATCCCCATGACTTCAAGGAACTGGAACTCTCTCCCAGCCTCCATCTTTCCCAGCATTTATAATCTTCAAACCTTCCAAAACCGGAGTGCATAGACACCTACGTCTACACCCTCTCACTTAATCAACTTTCCCTTCTCTTCGGTAATGCAAGGGTCTTTCGAGATCCATAGGAGCTGCATCTTTACTGGTGCACCCTGTTACGACAACACTTTAAGTTTTTGGTTGCAACCCTTCTTGACCAGAGAAAGGTTGGCGATTTGTTGATTTATCTCGAAGAAGTTCCCCGTGAATGGTCTGGTAACGTGCCCAAGCGATTCTCGAGGGGCACAACAACCCCTTCTTGCATTCGATTGCATTAAAAAAAAAAAAAAGAATAAAAAATGAAAAATAATATGAATATAAAACTTTAACAGCATGGTTGGAAGCATCAACGGCCAGTTCAGAGTGGAACCAATCGACTTTTCGCCATGAACATAAAACTTTTAACTAAATCAAAAAAATACCAAGCAACCCTCGCCCACGTATTAATTAAATAAACCGACCACACAAGATGTTCTAATGGCATATTATAGAGCTTATAAAAATTAAATATTTATTTAGGTATTTATTTTTTTCCAAATTTATTCTGATGCGATAAAATCCTTAATGATACGTTATCAGGTATTAATCGTTCAAGAAAGTTTCAAGGTAATACGTCATCAGAATCATCTCATGATCACGTTTTCATTATCTTCCTGATTAAACATTTTGAACCCTAGGTAATGCATTTAATGATGTTGATGAATTATTCTCGGTAGAAAAGTAACTCCATTATAAAGAGATCATCGAGTGCTCTTGGATAAATTCCGAGGCAATTAAAAGCTTCGAAGGGCTGTCCCTTGGGTAATCCTCGTGTTTAGATAAGTTTGGTTGCCTGAAGGGATCGAATTAGCCCTTCCATAACCCTCTGGAACACCCCTTAATACTAATGACTCGTGCGTTTGCCACGTGGTGAATATTCCCCATTCTTTTACACCCCCTTTGTGAATTGACGACAACCCTGAAAGGGGAGGTCAGCCGAGGCCATAAAACGGAAAGGAAATAGCGAGAGGGAGCGACGGAATCTGTCTTCCGTTTGCAGGACTTTTGTTTTATATCTGAATCAATGCATGCAGAGAAGTTGAAGAGTTGCGTATCTGTGTTTTAGAAAACGGGGGAAGGGCTAAAACTAGAAATGGTGGGGTTTATCTCAGCGAATTTCCGGCGGGAGAACAGACTCAGTAAAAGGGTCGCCGGAAATAAGATTTATGATTAGGACACAATATACATCACACATTAAAAAAGCTTAATACGATTTATTGTGTTTAGAAGACCCCAAGGCATGGTGTCATTTATCCTTATTATTAAGATCCTGCGATTTGGTTCAGAAATTTTGGTTCACAAATACCTACCTGATTTTCCACAGTAGTTTTAAATAAAATACTTTTAATCGTTATATATAAAAAATTTCCAAAATCAAAAAAAAATGCCCTGATTATTTAACATGTGTCTTAAACGAATAATAATTATTGTTTACTTGGTTTTAGGGTTCCGTACAAAAGTAAAACGGTACTCTTTAAGTGTCGTTTCACTGTCTCTATATTTGTCCCTATGAATTCTTTTAACCCAAATAATATGCTATTAGAATAAACTAATATTTCTTTAAAATTAAAAATTTATTTTTCTTATGAAAATCAAAAAATGAGACGTAAGGGGGGACCCTTTGTATCACTTCTGGATTTTTGGACTGGTTCATAAATTTAATTTTTAGGAGATATAAAAATAAATATTATATTCGAGCTCTGTATATAATATACAATAAGAATAAATTAAAATTTGTTTAAAAGTAAAACTTTTTTTTCTTAAAAAATCTGAAAATTATAGGTAAGGGGGACCCTTTGTATTCCTTCTGAATTTTTCGACTTGTTCATAAATTTAATTTTTAGGAGAGATATAAAAATAAATATTATTTTCGAGCTCTGTATATAATATAAAATATACTATTAGAATAAATTAAAATTTCTTTTAAAAGTAAAACTTTATTTTCTTAAAAAAATCCGGAAATGAGAGTTTAGGGGGACCCTTTGTATCACCTCAGGATTTTTGAAGTGGTTCATAAATTTAATTTTAAGATGATATATAAAAATAAATATTATATTCGAGCTCTTTATATAATATACTATTAGAATAAATAAAAATTTCTTTAAAAGTAAAACTTTATTTTCTTAAAAAAATTCGAAAATGAGAGGTAAGGGGGGACCCTTTGTATCACTTCTGGATTTTTGAAGGGGTTCATAAATTTAATTTTTAGGAGAGATATAAAAATAAATATTATATTCGACCTCTGTACCATATATATAATATACTATTAGAATAATTTAAAATTTCTTTAAAAACACTGTCACCAAAATGAGGCAGGAAGTAAATAGAATTTTCATGACAGGTATAATTAGAAAAATATTTTTTTTTCAAAAATTTCTTTGGTTTATCCCGTTAAACAAATAACTATCTTAAAACACACACCATGCTCTATTAAATGGTACCAAACTCTCAAAAAATGAACAGTCCTAGATTCAATTCAACCTTCAATTGATATATAGAAAAAAATTTCCTATCTCTTAAACCTTATTACAGATGTTTAAATAAAAAAAGGATTTATTTAACTTCTTCTATTGATCCCTATTCATTCAATTGAAATCAAAACGCCTTATAAAATCTGTTTTTCAAATGGACTTTCTGCTTAGCCGTATTTTGATTTCTCTCCATGATATATATTCATTCCTTACATTCATCTTTGTACTTCTGAATATAAATATTTATTTTTTATCTCTCATTGAATAAAACGTTCCTGGTCCCATTATCGGAGCTCTGCTCATTGTTCCGGTTTCCGGTCCTCTTAAAATCTTTCTTTAAAGAGGAATAATACTAATAATAAAAAGCCATATGAATCAATTAAAGGTTGTACTGCGTGTATTAATAGGCGGCATATTCCTGTGACTCATCCTTATTGTGTATTTGGACCCCTTGAAGAGGAGGCTGGTATCGGGAGATTATTAATCTCGCCCTATTATGTAAATACACCCGCCAGCCCTTAAGCACCCAATTCATAATTGATTAATCACCGGGTGATTCACTCAGATTTGTTTGAAATCATAAACTGTCCCTTTCAGAGGACAGAGAAACTCTCTGCCATTGGCCAGTATGTAGTTATAAAGACCAGGGTGGTTTGTTATTCGGCATGGGACATTTGGGAGGGCTGCATTCAATTATTATGTAAATGGATTAATATAGGCATGATATTCTATTTTAACGTTGATTTTGAATCGATTGATTACCTAACTTCAGTTTTAATTAATTAATAGCTGTTATATTTGAAAACTAGACTTATAAAATTTCAATTTTTATTCACTACAAAAAGGTTTGCATTCGAAATTCAACTTTATGCTTACAAAATAATTGAAAAGTTTTCAACAAAAATTGGAGACAACAAGAAACCTGAAACTTTGCATATTTAGGTTCATTTTCATTTCATTTTGATTTTTGAAAATATACCAAAATATTATTCAACTCATACTTGTTAATTTTTCTGGACGAACATTTTGAGCAGGGAATCTGAAACTTGGCAAATTTTATTATGATAATCGTAAATCACTCAAAATTCAGATTCATCTTCAAATTATCCTAACCTAATGTATAAAAAGAAGAATTGAAATATAAATTGTAGTTAAAAAAGAAGTCTTTCAAGATTTGGTAAGCTATCTACAAATTTCGGTGATATGTTAATTTTTTTGCCAGAGAACAGTCTGAACAAGAAAACTGAAACTTTGCAAATTTTGTTTTGATTTTTAGCTAATCAACCAAAATATGATTCAATTAATAAATTAATTAATGCTTTATCAATGTTTTTTGTTGAGCAAAAAAGCTAATAATTGCCAAATTTTGTTAGGACCTTTGAAAAACACTTAAAATATTATTCATTTTCAAAGTAACTCTCACTTATTCTATAACTAGGAGGGTTCAAATATATTAAGTTAAAAGGGAAATTTTCCAAGACTGATGTTTTTTGCAAATATTAATGATCTGTCAAAGGTCTAGCTTATTAATACAAGTTTTTTTTGCCAAATTTCAGCTCATTTACCTACAAACTTCTTGAGATCAGTAGATATATAACGAAATAATTTTTACTATATTTTTTTACATTTTTGAAATGAAAGTCATCAATTTGGAAAACCCCAAAACTAATAAGTTTTTTGTTTTGGAAATCCAAACATTTTGAAAACGGAAAGACCTTTTTACGGCCTTCAATTCTTAAGTTAACAGAATCCTACAAGAGGAAAAATAAATACTACGGTTGAATAAGAAAAAATAAATAATCAACATTTTTGCGTGAATTCAATTTTTTCGTCGCTTGATACCGGCAATGACAAAATTCATTTTCAAATTATGTATAGAAAATATTTTAATTGTATACAATTTTTTTAATATAATCACCTGACGAATATCCATTGAAATCAAATAATCAATAGAAAATGGTAATCTTTTTGATGAAAAGGCCATCGTTAGAAGAATCATCCCTTGTTATTTATTAACCTCGGAGAACCTGAAAAATGAGACAGACAAGCCCAGACAGGTCCAGGCAAGTCCAGACTCGTTTAAGCCCAGAGTAAATTATTCTTAATAATTTCTGTTATTCTAGAAAGACCCGTAGACATGATCCAAAATGATGCTCTTCATAAACAATTAGAGTAACGAAATAATTAATTATATTTGGCTGAAATAGACAACAAAGATACAAATAAAAGTATTTTTTAATATAATTTTATCTTACTAAACATATATTATGGGCAAGAATTTTATATAGAAAATCAAAAGATATGGCCTACTACTAAATACAAGGTGTTATTGATTATTTTTATTATCTCACAAGGGAATTAAACCCGAATAGCAAAAATTTAATCCGCCCTCCAAGGTGTAGCCAATCTGACATGCATAGGTCGCGAAAAAATTTAAAAGGATTTAATCTGCATTATTAAAAAATTTCGCGGTAATAGAGCCAAAATTTATATTTTAATCAGAATATTTTTAGGGTTTCAAATTTTCGAAAATTTTCAAAAATCGATTTGCAACGAAATAACTATTGGCTTTTGTCTTTTATAAGAACTGTAAAGTAAATAATTTGATTTATCGCCCTTTTCCATTGTTTTGAAAGTATCGCTCGTTTTTGTTATGAGGGTTGTAAGGCCTCAAGGAAGCTGTTTTTTACTTTAAAATAAAAGAAATGTTTCGATAGGGGCTATTGTGATTATCTAGTTAATTAATGCTATACATATATGATATCCTGTAAAAGAACAAAAATGGAGGGTTGACAAGGTTAGCTCTCTTCAAAATTGTATGAAATAAAAAGGTAAAACAATTTAACGTTTATATAAAATTTATTCAGTAATTAACAAAGGGGAAGGTTTTATATTTGTGGAGTGGTGTAGATGGATCAAGAAGAGTGTTTAGGAAAGGTACAGGCCATTTGGAGCCTGGTTCCCGTTCCGCGATGCCTTGCGTAAAATTGAATACGCCGTGTGTGAGCTGTGGGCACTGCTCAAGATATTGAGCGCCAAAATGCCCTTTCTGTATTTGTTCAGAAAGAAAAGGGTTGCTTTCTTGCCGCTTATTAGGGCAAAGGAGCGTATAGGTTTTGTTGTCACCAAGCGAGCGGGCGCCAAAAAACATATACATTGAAGAACCTTTCAGGATAAAAGAGAAAAATAATTAAAGAAATGAACACGTACAGGATATGAATTTTAGCTATCAGAACATTCTTACCTTTCAGGCCCATACAACTAGCGAATAACACACATAGAGTAATTTTAAGAGATGTTTACCCTGTGGTAGTTGTATGAATAAGAACGAGTGGGAGCATTAGCCAGGGTTTCGAGAGCAAAAAAGGTGGTGGGGAATGGAGTTGCAAATGCCGACAATTAGGGGGCCGAATGCGATGATGAAATTACTGATTTGACCAGTGAAAAATTGTGGTAATTTTGAACATCCATGGTCCATTTCCAAATGAGACAAGTATGCCTTAAAAAAAATGATTCCTCCCAAAAAACTGATTTGTTTACGATCCTGCTTCAGTCTCGAGCTGCCAGTGCTTTTTTTGAGCTGACCACGCTGAATCATTTTAAAAATTTAACACGTTAACACCAGAACAAACTTTCTACTATTGTTTTTTTTTAAATTAACTTTAAACATTAGTTTTAATTTTTTCTTTAAGTAATTAAGCCGTGAATGTTAAATATATAATCAATAATTTCTTATGTTAATTCTACATATTTAAAAAATTATTTTATTATTAATATTTATTTATGTTTTCCTTTTCAAAAAATAATAAAATAATTTTCTAAATATGTAGAATTAACATATGAAATTATTGATTAAAACCAATTATTTTACATGAGTTTATGCATACATTGTTTTTGAGCTTCGATTCCGGAGATTACTTCTCCACCATCGACTGTTCTTGATCATCTTTTAGTCCTTGTTTTTAATAAGAGGAAAAAACTAATTAAAGAAAAAACCTCTTTTCCGATAATTATTCCAATTCCTTATTCTCCCAATATCATTCAATTCATATATCGAAATTATTGATTATATTATTTAACTTTTGCGACTCAAATTGATTATATTATTTAACTTTCGCGGCTCAATTACTTTTTCTACTATCTTATTAATATATAAAAAATTAAAGAACTAAAACGCTACTTCCCGTCGGGGCATATGAACCAAAACCAAAAATGCTCTAAAATCCATTGGTTTCTCATTCCCCTTAATTCGAATCAAGTACATCTCAGAGATATAATAAAAAAAATAAAAATAAAAATATAAAATAAAAATTAGTTGTAGGCTCAATATCTAGAAAGATTTTGGTTCATATCGCCCGACCGGAAGTAGCCTTTTACTCCTTTACTTTTTTTTATATATTATGTTAGGAAGATTGTAGAAAGTTTGTTTTGGTGTTAAAGTGTTAAATTTTTAAAATGAAGAGTTATTGAAATTTCTAGCTTTTGCAAGGAATCAGAAAACAATGCTAGTGAGCTGAAATCTGGCACATAAATTTGTAATAATATACTCCACACAGTGGCGTAGCCACAAAATTTTCCTGGTGGGAGGGGTCAATCCACAAAGCAAAATATTTAGTGGGAATTTTTTTTATTAAAACAAATAGTCCAGTTAAATTGTGTTTGTACCCGGAAAGTTTTGGGGTAGTTGTAATTTCTTCGGCCCTTTATGTTTTTGGGTGTGCTGAAATCGAATCTGAGGTTTGCTAACAAAATTTCCTGACGGAACATGTCAAAAATGACAATAATGGTAAAAAAATCTCATTTTTTGGCGGTTTTTTGCTTATAACTCGAAAAATATCCTGACATGGAAAATGCTAGATATCTATAAATCTAAGACTTTAAAAAAAGTGGTTCAAGTAAACGTTCAAGCGAACAAAATTTCTTAGAGAATGAGATATGAATCAAGTTTCTAGGATGAGTGGTTTTTATTTTATAAAGGTAAAACTGCGATTTTTTGCAAAATATTGCAGTTTTTTAAATCATCAACCTCATAGCGGCATAGGTTATCATTATCCAATTAAGATGAAACTTTGTTTTCATTGTAGAAAATTTAATCTAGTTTAAAAATGTATAGAATTGTCTTTGTCGAAAACTTGTTCCTTCATGGTCAAAATGGGGAAAAATCGAAAAAAGTGCGAGTTTTTGGGATTTGCTGTAACAGAAAAAATACGTAAATTTTCAATTAGCGCTTGAGCCCGAACGGTTGGTCGGAGACAAAACCTAAATGATAAAATTTGTAGGAAATTTGAAACTGAAAGTTGATACTTTTCGAATTATAAGCGAAAATCCGCCAAAAAATGAGATTTTTTACATTTTTTGGCATTTATGACAATGTTCCGGCACGAAATTTTGTTAGCAAACCTCAGATTCGGATTCAGAATACCAAAAAACATATAGGATCAAAAAATCAAAACTACCCCAAAACTTTCTCGCGAGGGGCTCTTTAGAGAACAATTAAACTGGACTAAAAAGGTACTTCAAGAAATTAAAAAAGAACATAATTCTCTTGTTTAAACATTTGAAATATAGATTAAAAATTCACAGTTCATTGGACAATGTTTTTTATTGGGAGACGAAACGTTGTACAAAAATTGAATAAGAGCTTCAATAAAAAACATTGTCCAATTAACTGTGAATTTTTAATCTACTAATTATAATGGACATTAATCAACATAATTTGAAATATATTTAATTACGGTTCGTTTGCCATAAGAAACGGTTTGTCGTTGCATTTACTCATCCCGTGAGCCCTGCCCTTGGGCGGGGGGGGGTGGTCCTGACTCCACATCTTAGCATTGTTCCAACATTCTACCTTTATGTATTCACTGACAAAAATTAAAATTTGCTTAAAATGCACCCAGTCTTAAGAGTTTTTACTTTATCTTCCAATTGTTCTCAATTATTTTGATTTGTTAATTACAAGATAAGTTAATTAATATAAATAATGTATAAGCAACTTAAGTATATTATTTAATATATGATAGTAGATAATTTCTTTGTCTCTGATACGGAAAAATAGTAGTTATGCAAATAAAGTGCTTATATTATTATCTTGCAATTGAAACTTTGATGGTCATCATGATATATATCAATTTAAGATTGATATTATAAAATGATTTCACCATACATCATACAATATAAATAATATAATTAGAATTCGTGCATTAAGCCAATGCTCCCCTTTTGAGTTTGCTTGCGTACATTACTTATGATTGGTTGCCCGGCAACAAATAAACAAATGGATTTCATCATAGTACAACTATCTATATCGCACGGTGGGCTTTCTAGGATTCCCTCAAGTGTTTTCCGCAAATGTTGAAATCTATACGGATTAATTTAATGGTTTTCTTGGTTATGAAATAATTTTTATATCTAAATCTCAAAAGGGGTATAATTTAATTTTAATTTTTTTTTTTTTTTAATTTAGGTTTGACCTTGAGGTCATACCAACTACATTGAGTAAAACAAATATTAAATACATTAGAAATTGTATTAAAATAAGCTGACGTGTTCTAATGTGGCCATCCACTTGACTTTACCATACAACCTGGCCCCTCACTTATATTTAATATTTAATAAAATTATTTATAATCATGTAGGGAAGGGGGGGGGGGTTAGTTTTTTGCATTTTTAGACGCCTGGGACTCACTGATTATGTATACAAAATTTGGTTGAGTTTGGAAATGGGCAAGATTTTCATTTTTTGACCCCCCCCCCCCCATTTCGGGCTGTTAGTTTTTGAATTTTTAGACTTCTAGGGGTCCGCCGATTATGTATACAATATTTGGTTTAGTTTGCTCAAACGAGCTAGATTTTTAATTTTTAACCCCCCCCCCTCCAATCCCCTTAATTTTGGGTCGATATGCACCAAAATCTAATCAGCTCACCACCGCATCATGCCTCCTGAGCCTTCCATCGTGCGTCCTCCCACACAATGCCATGGTTTCGCTCAATTTTTTTAATCGAAATAGTTTCAGCCGTTTTTGAAATATTTCGAAAAAAAAGAAGGAAAAAAACCACTTTTTTCATGCACGATTACAATACTTGACCATACCTTGTATGGTAAAGTAAAAAAAAGTATATATGTTGCAGTAAACCCCCGTTTTTTTAGTAAGAACGGGTTCTTTCTAGCTAAAACGCGTTTCACTGAATACTTTTGTGCAAGTAGAATTTACTGATCTTGGTTGAGTTTGGGTCAAGGGTCTAGAATCTTCATCTGCCACATTTTGGGTATTTATTTTCAACATTTTTTAAACGAAAATATCAAAAATTACATCCTCTACAACTTTGGATCTAATTTTTGACATTTTCCTTTAAAATTTTTTGAAAATAAACACCCAAAATGGGGCGGAAGATCAAAAATAAAGATTGTAGACCTTTGAACCAAACTCAACCAACATCAGTAAGTTCTAATTGCTACAAAGGTATTTAGTGAAACTCGTTTTAACTAGTAAAAACCCGTTCTTACTAAAAACGGTTTTTTACTGCAACATATATTTAAAATTACAAAAAACAATTTTGTTTAAATAATTTTTAAATAATCATTTATTTTCAAGCCCCGCTCAGTGCGGAAATTTGTTCGGGCAACCAATCATAAGTTATAATTACATTTACAACAACACTTTACAGTATCGAGATACACACATAAACTTATAGTTATTAAAAAAATTACATCTAATTGTCTAGATCAGAGGTAGTCATCCTATTTATACCATTTTTGTATATTTGATGATAGTAAAATGTTACCGCCCACCGATTCCGCAGTAATTTAATTTAGTTTTTTTTTGGGGGATATAACCTATACATCAAGGGGTGAACCACGACCTAATATCGTGTACACCTACTTCCACTTCCACTTTTATTTCCAAGTGGAAGACATTAGATCAAGGGTCATTATCTAATGAATTACAAAATAATTCAACATAATTTCAAAGACGTCTACATCTAATTGCAATCGCGTTTCACCCCTCGCTATACCTACATAACGTCGCCTTAGAGTGTAAACCTGCTAACTCACAACAAGGAAAATATACAGGGCAGATAAAAAACAAACAAAATTTAATATTGTTGTTATGGAACGAAACTATATTTCATATTGTTTTTCTACTACTTACGATCGAAATTTTAAGTAGCAGATTTACTTGGACGATGCTGCATTTCTTTTTCTTTTGAACGGTATTAATATCTCATATATGATTAAAAATGGATTTAGCAGATTTACACTCTAAGGCGACGATATTTATATTTGATATATATATGTATATTTATGTATTTGTATCAAGCAAAGGACAGCCTCATTGATTTCTCTTTATAAAAAAGTATATTTTTGAAAAAAAAAATATATTTGATTAGGTACACATGTTTCGTAGTAGCTTCCTTTATTCCTTTTTATGTAATCTCTCAAAAATCTAATAAAGTGATAAAATTTAAACATTCATTATTAATTAATATTACACATGTTCGGGTTAACATCAAATGCGTTAAATAAAACTATATAAAAACAACCCAGCTTCTGTATTTTGTTTATCTATTTTTTTTTACGTAGCATCTATCAAATTCATTTAATAGAGAATATTTCAATGCCATGAGGAAACGATGACATAATCATAGTATCTTTTACAATGAATCCAGCGTATATACATCTATATGTATATCAATGAATCGTGGCAATTGTATAGGAGCAAGCGAGACAGAATGATGAGCTGACGTCATTGTCGTTTTATCTCCACTTCCGGTCCAGCAAACGTTGAATGAAATGTGGGCTCTGTCTCCCACACACACGCGTCCAAAAAAATGTTTTTGAACCTCCCCGGTGCGACACGTCATCCTTATCCCCGGCCCAGTTCCTTTTTCACACTCCTCCACAAATATTATTAAGCGTTTATCTCTTATCACTCTATCTTGGAAAGTAATTAACAGAAGCCGTTCAATCCCAATCATGATGAAGCACTATTTTGTGCGGAGTAATAAATTAACATGAGATCGCTATTAGTGTAGCTTGGGGTGCCTTAAATTGCTCGGATTGAAGCGCCATCCGCCTACAATCAACAAAATAAAAATAAAAATTCGGGAGTGTGCTTGAGACCACACAACAGAAGTAATAAATTATTTGACAAATTCTAAATTCTAAAATTATTTTTTGAAAAGGAATAATTAATATATTTTCTGACAATGATTGAGCTGGTACTAGAGTACAGCTTAACCGTGACGCGTGACATGACGCGGGACGGCTCAATCTCATTTACTGCCCAGAAAAATTAAATGTACATGAACGCCAAAAGTAAAATATAAGATATTAAAACCCTGAAGAAGGAGGGAATAGCCGCCGAAACGTCGGTTTTTGAATAAAAATAAAAAGATATTATAAATTATCTTCTTTTTTTGGACTGCCTCATCAACATCCACTCAACTTCACTTATAAGTAGAGCCCGGATTCCTATGCAATTGCATGTTTTTTTTGCCGCCACGTACGACCCAGGGGATCAATTATCATCTAGGATACTGTGGCTTAAATTTTATACTGCATATTTTTGCATATTTGAAGGAAATTGCATAAAATTGCATATTTCGTGTCAAATTCAGAGGCTAATTTTTCGGTGAAAGAATGAAAAAAAGATTAAATATAAAACAGGGGAGGACACTAATTTAATTTATTTGGTCAAATCATTGGGTTTGAATTTTCAGACTAAATTTTATCAACTGCAATAACTTTTTAATTGTTCATAGATGAGCTTTGACTCTTATAGACATTTTTGTTTAGAATTGAATTTACTTTAACAAAGGTCATTATACAAAGTTGTGTATTTCAAAGGGTTAGGCAAAAATGTTTAAACATATGTTTCATTTCAATTTTGATCTCTTATACAAACAAAAGCAAGTGACCTACAAAAAAAGTTACATGAAACAATTTTTTGGGATTTAAATGTATTACAAAAAATCTTATATAATTAATTTATCTACGGCTAATAATTTAGAAGTTTTAAAATTATATTCACGAATTTTTTTGGTTAAAATAAAAATAATTTTTTAAAAATATTTATTTTTCTGGTAAAAGGGTTGTTTCCTGTAATATACCAAAAATTTTTTAGCTGAATCCTTGATATCAACCGAATGCCACTTTTATATTCCATCTCATGGCGAGGTCGGCTTGCGTCGCCTCTCGATATTATGGTGGACCAAAAGAATTATATATGAAAAAGAAAGCGATCTTATTTTATCATTTTCTTCTACCTGAAGGTTCACTGTATCATTTAATGTAAGAAAATAGAATTTTAATTAATAATTTTGTAGTCTAAAAGAAATTGAATGAAAAGATTCTTTTTCTTCTCTCCGGGAGCGAATCAACTAGAAATGGCGAAAAGTTTTGTTTTTTCTCTCATTAGATATTTATTAAAATCTATTGAGATTTCATATCTCTGTATTATTTTCATTTATCTTTTAAATGCAATATTTATTATTGAGAAATTTGCATTTTAAAGGGTAGTTTATTTGAAGTCACATTTTAAAAAACGCTAATAACTCGGTTGAATTTTTTTTTAAATATAAAATTAATAGATATTATAAAACAATTAATTATTAATAATTTACTTCAATTTTGAACGAAATCGGTACAGTACTTTTTGAGAAAATGGTCAAAAACCATCTGAACCGTCTATGAAAGGCCGTTTTAGAAACATTTTAAAATTGACCTCCATGTCACAAGTCAATATTTCGTTTCATATAACTTTTTAAACTTTTTTCAAAGGCATCGCGTGCTTTCAAAAAACAGCCTTTTCATAGACGGTTCAGATGGTTTTTGACCATTTTCACAAAAAGTACTGTACCGATTTCGTTCAAAATTGAAGTAAATTATTAATAATTAATTGTTTTATAATATCTATTAATTTTATATTATTAAAAAAATTCAACCGAGTTATTAGCGTTTTTTAAAATGTTACTTCAAATAAACTACCCTTTAAAATGCAAATTTCTCAATCAATAAATATTGCATATAAAAAAGATAAATGGAAATAATAAAGAGATATGAAATCTCAATAGATTTGAATAAATATCTAATGAGAGAAAAAACAAAACTTTTCGCCATTTCTAGTTGATTCGCTCCCGGAGAGAAGAAAATCAATCTTTTCATACAATTTCTTTTAAACTACAAAATTATTAATTAAAATTCTATTTTCTTATATTAAAATGATACAGTGAACATTCAGATAGATGAAAATGATAAAATAAGATCGCTTTCTTTGGTCTACCATAATATCGAGAGGCGACGCAAGTCCGACCTCGCCATGAGATGGAATAAAAGTGGCATTCGGTTGATATCAAGGATTCAGCTAAAAAATTTTGGTGTATTACAGGAAACAACCCTTTAACAGAAAAAATAAATATTTTTGAAAAATTATTTTTATTTTAACCAAAAAAATTTCGTGAATATAATTTTAAAATCTTCTTCTATCTTCTAAATTATTAGTCGTAGACAAATTATTTATATAAGATTTTTTGTAGTACATTTAAATCCCTAAAAATTGTTTCATGTAACTTTTTTTGTAGGTCACTTGCTTTTGTTTTTGTTTGTATAAGAGATCAAATTTGAAATGAAACATATATTTAAATATTTTTGCCTAACCCTTTGAAATATACAACTTTGTATAATGACCTTAGTTAAAGTAAATTCAATTCTAAACAAAAATGTTTATAGTCAAAGCTCCACGGTGAATAATGAAAAAGTTATTGCAGTTGATAAAATTTAGTCTGAAAATTCAAACCCAATGAATTGATCAAATAATTTTTCGGTGAAAGAATGAAAAAAAAGATTAAATATAAAACAGGGGAGGACACTAATTCAAATTCGAAGAGGCCTCAGGTTGGACTACGAAGTAGAAAGTTGAATACAAAGGATGTAAACAAGCTACAAAACAACAACCCACTCATTTTTCTTATTATTCAGTTGTACTAGATACTACACGAAAATGACGAAAAGTTTGCAATATTTTTCTTCAAAAGTAAAAAATTTAAATTCTCCCCATATGTCTGTGGATGTGGAGGCGATCTTTTTCACCGTTTAAATCAATTTTTTGTGACCGTCGGCATAATAACCTGAAGATAATTTAGAAAAACACTTGTAAATATAAATTATTGACAATTACAATCAAATTTTAATTATTTTCAGATCCTTTGTTAATTATTTAATTATTTTTTATTTTTTTTGTCAATGGGCTTCGGTAACTATAACCCATTTTGGCCATTGAGTGTTCGTTTGTGTAAATTATGTAGGGATCAGATTATAGCCGGTCAAATATTTGCATTATTTTATTAATTTATTATTTGTACGTCAATTAGAAAATCTTGTTAATATAAAAAAATAAAAGCAATTCAATACAATCGTGTCTGTTAAATAAAACTACCCCCCGTATTTTTTCAATCACATTTTTGAAACATTTTTATATTTATTATGTTGATTTTATTCAAGTGCACCTAATATTTCTTTGAGTTTAAAGATTTTTTAATATATTAAATGAAATGAGAATTTTCTCCAATGTTTTACGCAATAAAAGTACATATTTGACACTTGGTGTCTATAGCTTACTTTATCATTTTATTTATTTCATGGCACTTCTTCAAATATATACTTTTTTTTACTAAAATTTTAATTTTTTAGTGTATAAAAAATTTATTTTGCTATTTTCTATTCCATATACTAGTATTTGCATATTTCACCGTATTCTACATATTACTTGCGTATTTCAGCATTTTTAACTGCATATTTTGCCAGATTTTACTGCATAAAAATCGGGTCTCTACTTATAAGATATTAATTTGAGCTTAGTTTTAATGCTGCATCGCCATCTGTGGCTAGACAAAGACCCCAACCGTGACGCGTGATGCTTGTCGAGTGACGGATCAATCCCATTTACTGCCAAGTAAAATAAAAATTAAGTTGAATAATTGTTAAAAATAATTATTAGGGATTTTTTTCTGAGATCTAATTGATTTAAAATTTTGTTTATTTGATATCGAATAAAAAAATAGTTCTCATGAAAGTTGTTCAGTTTTTTTTTTTGTAGATTCAGAATATGTACAGAAACATATAGGTTTCCATTTAAAAAACAAAACTTGACCTCAAAATACCCTTTAAAGCTTGTTCTTGGTAAACAAACATTAGCGTAGTTTAGTTTCCCTCTCCATATAAATAAACTTTTATTTGAAACTTTTTTTCATATAATGCACTGTCTTTGAGTTATAAGACTGTCTCAAGATAAAAAACTCACCCGGTATATTTCGGGTTATAAGCCCATCTTCAGGAGTTCATAGAGGAAACTGAGTTCCTGTGAACTCCTGAAGATGGACATACCCCGAAATATATAAATATAGAGTCGTGCTAAACAAGCATCTGATGTTTTATTTTTGTGAAACCTACCTAGTATTTTATATTTTAAATTTTAAAAGGTTTCTAAAATTTTTCAAAATTTTCTTTACTTTACCTAGTAAACTACTTGAGTTAAAATTAATAAAGTCTAGTAGAAACATTTGAAGGGCATTTTATCTTTTAAATTTGGCATCTGATGAGTAAATCACCAGTGAATGGGAATATTTAAAGAAAACAATTCACCATCCTTGTCTTATTCAAATGAAAAAAATAATGACCATTGAGTGACCTGTTAAAATTAAAAACTCTTCTTAGGGGTAATTTTTTTCGACATTTGCTATAAGATTTTTGAGTATAGATTAAAAAGTAATTACTTTTTATAGTCAAATGTTTTAAAATGTTGGTTGTTTTTTTCAAAACAAAGCAAAAATGTATTTAAAATTTGTAATTTAACTGTTATTAATAAAATTAAAAATTTATATACACACCAAATCGTATACAGGCCCAATAAATATAACATAGTGTCCTTGATACTTTTTGTTTGATTAAAAGATGGCGAAATCAGTCATTGGTAGATTCCCGCCAAAAACGCGCCTGGCGGTATGCGACCAACTATACACGTAGACTCCTTGTCGACCCTGATCTCCGGATAGAAAATATTTTTATTATAAATGAAATCAACAGACATTCAGGCTCATTTTTAATAAGCAAGAGAGAAAAACAACGTATATTTTTCGTTTAAATTATTTTGGGATCATATAAAATAATATATGATTAATTTATTGAATAAAATTGATAAGGCAGGAATATAAAAAAAGATGATTTTTGCCGACTATAGGAGAGTTAAAATTTCTTTAGAAAATCGCGAGCGGGGCTGCTTTCTACTAAATCAGTGTTGTTTTAGATTTTTTTATTACATGTCAGAAGGGTTTTATTGACCAAATTCATATTTAATAAAAATATGATTCAATTAATTAAACTTTATTAATGTTAGTTTTTGTCGGAAAACAGTCTAAAATCTGATTAATTTTCAAAGTTAGCTATGACTCTTCCTTAATCTATGAGAACAAGAAGGGTTCAAATATATTTTCAAGTTAAAAGTGAACTTTTCTAATACTCGATGTTTTTCCCAAATTTTAATGATTTGTCAGCTAGAAAGCTGAAATAAGCCAGAAAGGTCTAGCTTATTAATACAAGCTATTTTTGCTAAATTTATGCTCATTTACCTACAAAATTCATGAGCTCAGTATATAACGAAGCAATTTATCTTTACATACTTACTCATCATACAGGGTATGGTCAATTATTGTAATCGTGCATGTAAAAAGTGGTTTTCTTGCTTCTTTTTTTCAAAATATCTAAAAAACGGCTGAAACTATTTTGATTAAAAAATTTTACCGAGACCATAACATTTCGGTCTACAAAAAAGTCCTAATATGTAAACATCGAAAAAATTATATTTTTCGAGATAATAACTGTTTTGTCAAAATGTCTGTTAGCCTGGCTACTAGTCGGTTGTTAGTCTCTGCATTATCAAATTTTTGTGGACGAGCTAGCTCAAAAACTAGTATAAATATCAAGACCAAATTTCACACGTAGTTTTGATCCATTGAGATTAAGAGCTGATTAGATTTGGTGCATATTGACACAAAATTAAGGGGGGTGGATAGGGGGTTAAAAATTAAAAATCTAGGCCATTTGAGCAAACTCAACCAAATTTTGTATACATAATCAGTGGACCCTCAAAAGTCTCAAAATGCAAAAACTACTCGCTCAAAATGGGGGGGGGGGTGTAGGTTCAGAAAATGAAAATCTAGGCCTTTGTACCAAACTCAACCAAATGTTGTATACATAATTAGTGGGCCTCTAGAAGTCTAAAAATGCAAAAACTAACCGCTCAAAATGGGGGGGGATGGAGGGTTAAAAAAATCAAAATATAGGCCTATGAACCAAATTCAACAAAACTTTGTATACATAATCAGTGGACCCTCAAAAGTCTCAAAATGCAAAAACTACTCGCTCAAAATGGGGGGTGTAGGTTCAGAAAATGAAAATCTAGGCCTTTGTACCAAACTCAACCAAATGTTGTATACATAATTAGTGGGCCTCCAGAAGTCTAAAAATGCAAAAACTGACCGCTCAAAATGGGGGGGGGGGGTGGAGGGTTAAAAAAATCAAAATATAGGCCTATGAACCAAATTCAACAAAATTTTGTATACATAATCAGTGGACTCCCAGAAGACTAAAAATGCAAAAACCAACTAACCAAAATGGCGGGGGGGGCATGCAATCATAAAAGTAATGTAACAATACAATACAATATAAAACATTACATTATTAATGTACAACAATAAAACAATAGAATACAAATATTATAACAATAACACACATGCAATACTATAACATACAATACAAATACTATAACAATAATATTATACTAATATAGAAGACAAACAATTATAATAATAATACAGCAAACAACACAAAGTATACCACAACTTGGCATTATCATTTTGGTGGAGATATCACAAGAACATCATCTCTTCGAAATTACAAATTTAGGTCTATGAACCAAATTTTATATACATAATCAGTGGGCCCCCAGAAATCTAAAAATTAAAAAACTAACCTCTACATGATTATAAATAAGTTTATTAAATATTAAATATAAGCGAGGGCCAGGTTGTATGGTAAAGTCAAGTGGATGTCCACATCAGAACGTGTCCGCTTATTTATTAATCATTTTGTATTTTTGAAAAGGAAGCCATGAATTTGGAAAAATCGAAAACTAATAAGTTTTTTGGAAATCCAAACATTTTGAAAACAGAAAGTTCTTTTACGGCCTTCAATTCTTAAGGTAACAAAATCCTACAACAGGAAAAATACTACAGTTGAATAAGGAAAAATAAATAATCAAAATTTTTGAGTGAATTTAATTATTTCGTAGCTTGATACCGGCAATCACAAAAATTCATTTGTATTATAGAAAATATTTTAATTTTATACAATTTTTTTTTAATACAATCGCCTGACGAATATTCATTGAAATCATTTAATCAATAGAAATGGTAATCTATTTGATGAAAAGGCCATCGCTAGAAGAATCATTCCTTGTTATTTATTAAGAACCTGGGAAATGAGACAGACAAGCCCAGACAGGTCCAGGCAAGTCCAATCTCGTTTAAGCCCAGAGTAAATTATTCTTATTAATTTCTGTTATTCTAGAAATACCCTTACACATGGGCCAAAATGAAGTTCTTTATATACAATTAGAGTAACGAAATAATTAATTATATTTGACTGAAATAGACAATAAATATAAAAATAAAGTATTTTTTAATATAATTTTACCTTACTAAACTTATAGTATGGCAAAAAGTGGTGGTCAACTACTAAATACAATCCGAATGTTTTCTACATTTGATTCAATCGCGAATCAACTGTAGGGAATTTTTGTCAAATATTGAGTGAAAATAATATTTGAACTTATATATTTCTAACTTGAAATAATGATCTTAAATAATTTTTTATAATTTTTCTAATTAATATAACAAAGCATAATTGCTATATCAATGAGAATTGTTTTGAACGCGCTTATTTGAAAAAGATATTTATCACGAGACTACTGCGGATTACGCTATTGAAGCCTGTGGATTCTTATGTCTGGACCAAGAGAGAAAAAGATGTGATCCACTTAGCTACAATCCAATGTCATTTCGCGTATAGCCCGCTAGACATTCGGATGGATCCATCCAGACTTAAGACTCCACAGGCTTCAATAGCGTAATCCGCAGTAGTCTCGTGATAAATATCTTTTTCAAATAAGCGCGGTCAAAACAATTCTCATTGATTTAGCAATTATTCTTTGTTATATTAATTAGAAAAATTATAAAAAATTACTAAATACAAGGTGTTATTGATTATTTTTATTATATCACAAGGGAAGTGAACCCGAATGCCAAAAAATATTTTTATTATAAATGAAATCCATAGATATTCAGGATCATTTTTAAATACAAGAGAAAAAACAACCTATATTTTTCTTTCAAATTATTTTGGCATCATACTATATATCAGGGCTATCCAACCCGCGGCCCAGCACAGCGATTAATGCGGCTCGACATAAAATTATAAATTTCCTTAAAACATTGAAATTTTGATATTACTGGAAAAGATAGATATTTGATGCAATTTGACATGATGTTTTTTTTTTTTTTTTTTAATAAGAATAAATTAGAAAATCTCCCCAAAAATTTTCGAGGAATAAAAGGCAGATTTTCAATTTTCAATTTTAAAAAATATATTATATCAAAATTTTCGAAAAAAAATAATCACAATTTTGGCATATTTTGAACCACTTTTCTTACTATAGATTTAAATATTTTAACTGCAAACTTTTTGATTGGATGTATGGAACTGCAATCAGACATTGAACTGAAAGAAATATTTAATAATGTCTCTCATTATTAAAATTTTATAAAAATTATCTACCCATAATCAAATATTCCCCTTATATTTATTCACTTTTTAGAAATATGAATTTACATATAATAATATAATTACCTAAAGCTATATTAGAGAATAAAATTCACTAAAAGCAAAATTATAAGCTCAACTATCAGGTGACAAAAATAACGAGGTTTCGAATAATTAAAAATTATTCATCATCGCATATTTCCATTTTTTTAATATTTATTATTTCAGTAATTAAAACTTTTTGAAGTGGTAAATAATTCAAAAACAGAATCCCGAAGAAAAAAACGCAAAGATTATTATTATGCTATGATATTTTTGCTTTATTGCTTTGTGGATTCTACATTATTAACTATATTTTTTAATTAAGAAATATTTATGGAATTAGTAAATTTTATATGCGGCCCGAGGCATTTGTCTTTCCTTCAAATGCTGTCCATGTAAGCCATAAGGTTGGAGACCTTTGCCATATATCATATACCATACCATTTAATAATATATGATTAATTTATTTAACAAAATGTATAGGTATATAAAAATAAGTTGATTTTGTCGACTATAGTAGAATTAAAATTTCTTTAGAAAACCACGAACAGGGCTGTTTTCTAATAAATCTGTGTTGTATTAGATTATTTTTATTACCCACACGTCAGAAGGTTTTTATTGACCAAATTCATATTTAATAAAAATTGTCAAAACAACCCTGATTTAGTAGAAAACAGCCTAGAAATTTTTTCCCAAAAAATCAAAATTTTATTTATTTTTCTTATACATTTCATAAAAAAAATAATTTTTAAGAAAAAATAAAACCGACTTCAAAAAAATTAAATGCAACAAATAAAATCCACTAAAAGGTATAAAATAATTATCTTATTTAGTTACAACTAAACGACGAAATATTAACATGAAATTTCTTTTTGAAGTCGGTACCAAACAAACTATATCTAAAACGAACGTACCCGCCAACCGTACTAAGTAAGATCTGTCGAGTGCGATTCATAAAAGGTATATGTTTGGCACCGACTTTAAATAGTAATTTCATGTTAATATTTCATAATTTAGTTGTAACTAAATAAGACAATAATTATTTTATACCTTTTAGTATTTTATTTGTTGCATTTAATTTATTTGAAGTGGGTTTTATTTTTTTCTTAAAAATTATTTTTATTTTTCTCTTTTTAGTGATGTTATTAATAGTGTTCACATCATCAGAACTTGACCAAATTAATATGGCACCATCCCTAAGATACCCACTTTCCAATAAAAAAAGAATCATCGAAATCGGTTCATAAACAAAGAAGTTAGGCCTGAACATACCTAACAAAAAAGGTCTAATACCAATGAAAAAAAACGGGACCAATCGGAAGATAGACTGAACCCAATGCAAAAAAATTTCAAAATCGGTTCACAATTGTCGGAGATATGAAGTAACATAGACACAAAAAAAAATCAGTCGAATAGAGAATCTCCTCCTTTTTTGAAGTCGGTTAATAACTAGCGCTTATAAGGTAATTTCTCTTGTGAGCTATTATTTACTAAAAGTGGAAGCAAAAATAAAATTTATCATATTAAATTGGACAGCCTGGTACCCTAAATTTTACAATTTTTTATCATACGTAGTATGGTTATGTATTGTAATGGAATAAGAGAATATTTACACATGCTACGCTATGGCTAAAGTAAAAAGTACTACTTTTGGGCCATTTTTTTATTTTGACAAAGACAAAATGTCTGTGAGCTCGTATCTTTCTTTTTTTTTAATATCTCCAATCGGTTAAGACTAATTTGACAATAAATAAATAAAAATATAAAAAAAGTATTTTGAGTAATAATGTCCTATTTGACAAAGTGACTTTGCTTCTATCTTTTTTTTAAAATAAATTCGTGTTTTTAAATACTATATTTAAATAAGTAGGTTATAATGAAATACAGTCCATAAATTATTTACTTTTATTAAATTTCCGACGTTTTGGAGACTTTTTCTCTCTTTCTTCAAGGTATTGAATAGTTATTGATGGGTGAGTATAACTCGGTTCCTATTTGTTTCTCCTTTCAGTGATAGCACCAATATTACAATATTTTCCAACATTATACCATAGGTGTACTTGATTATCTGTTGGAAAATATTGTAATATTGGTGCTATCCAGTGAAAGAAGAGTCAAATGGGAACCGAATTATACTCACCCATCAGTAACTATTCAATACCCTGGAGAAGGAGAGAAAAAGTCTCCGAAACGTCGGAAATTTAATCAAAGTAAATAATTTATGGACTGCCCTTCATTATAACCTACTTATTTCGCTTATCAGTCAGTTTTTCTTAAGAAAATAAATAAAAAATAAACTGTATTTAAAAATTGGAAAAAATTATTTTTGAATATATCTATTCTCTCCTCCGATATCCATGATAAAGTAAGAACTGAACCACACTGAAGTTCGTTCTGATGCTACAATGTTCATGTAATTTGTTAGTATACTAATTATTCATTTATCAATCGATATCAGAGTTAGTCAGATTACTGAAACAGCCTATTGTTAGAATGCCCTTATTGAGATGTGGCGTGTATACGGAAGCTAAGGTTCTACTAAATCTAACATCTAGGCTGAGGATACAATGAGTTGCTAGTTTTTATTTAGCATGACGTCATAAGTAAAAACAACCAATTAAAAGAATAAGAGTTTTCTTATGACGTCACAAAACATATTATTATTGAAACAATTTCGTATTGGAAATATACAGGGGTGCCCCCTAGCTTCATGTCCCCCTATTTTCATGAAAATTAACCCCCTCCCCTTGTATATTTTATTCACTTCTAAGAGTTTTGTTAAGGGAGAATGGTATAGGTTTTGGTGAATATATTTTAATAAAGTAAAGAAAATTTTAAAATATAAAATTCTAGAGGTTTCACAAAAATAAAAGACAAGATGCTTATTAGTATGACTATTTATATTTCGGGGCACGAGCCCATCTTCAAAGAGAAAACTTATCGAGTCATTCTAATAAGCATCTTGACTTTTATTTTCGTGAAACCTACCTAGAATTTTATATTTTTTTAATATATTAAATTGTCTTTACTTTATTAGAATTAGAGTTAATTTGTTGAACTTATTAACTTGACGGTTTTTATTTTTATATAATGCTAATTTTGCAACAATTTTCAATGGGGCACCTCTGAAATATAGTTCGTAGTTTTAGCTTAAAAATAATATTTTTTGATAAAAGTTTTGCAGATGTGATTATGGAGTTGCTTATGAAAAAGACTGTTTGGTTCAAACTATCTGGATTAGATATTTTTAACCGACTTCAAAAAAGGAGGAGGTTCTCTATTCGACTGATTCTTTTTGTGTCTATGTTACCTCATATCTCCGCCAATTGTGAATCAATTTTGTAATTTTTTTGCATTGGGTTCAGTCTAGCTTCCAATTGGTCCCGTTTTTTTCATTGGTATTAGACCTTTTTTGTTAGGTTTGTTCAGGCCTAACTTCTTTGTTTATGAACCGATTTCGATGATTCTTTTTTTATTGGAAAGGGGGTATCTTAGGATGGTGCCATATTAATTTGGTCAAGTTCTGATGATATGATCAACGACGAAATAATTAATATCTCCAATTCTTATGACCACGTCACTATTAATAACATCACTAAAAAGAGAAAATAAAAATAATTTTTAAGAAAAAATAAAACCGACTTCAAAAAATTAAATGCAACAAATAAAATACACTAAAAAGTATAAAATAATCATTATCTTATTTAGTTACGACGAAATATTAACATGAAATTACTTTTTAAAGTCGGTACCAAACAAACTATACCTATAAGCGAGCGTACTCGCCAAACGTACTAAGTAAGATCCGTCAAGTGCGATTCATAAAAGGTATATGTTTGGCACCGACTTCAAAAAAGTAATTTCATGTTAATATTTAGTCGTTTAGTTGTAACTAAATAAGATAATAATTATTTTATACCTTTTAGTGTATTTTATTTGTTGCATTTAATTTTTTTGAAGTCGGTTTTATTTTTTTTTAATGAGATATTCTCATCAGATAATTAATTCTGAGCGATTTCATAAATATTTAAGAAGGGCCTTTTAAATATAAATTCTATATTCCTCGACTTAGGGAATCAGCCATTGAAAACCCTGATCATAATTCATCGTGACGTATTCTTACGTCGTAGTTGTGTCCAAAATATAAACATGTGAATTTTTTTCCAACATTTAAATATTCTAAAGTTCTGGACCCGCTAAGGGAAAATAAATAATCGAACATTTTTAATCTATGACGAAATATGATGAGCTTTTAAGAATAAATAAACAACCAATTAACTAAATAACTACTGATTAAAATAAAGAGCTCTTTTGCTTTGTCGTTAATTCATACATGAAACGCGTCATTGCTCACACACACACTCACACAGTACTCGTTCAAATAGTAAACTCGCTCTATTTCATTTAAGTAAGCCTAAATATAATTCTTCCGGATGAGTTGGTCTTTAGTCACGCCACCAATGCTAAGGTCGGCTGACCCTTCGTTGATTAACTCCTCGGATTGCAATGGGATTAATTCCCGGCCTTATGGTCCAAATGAATTGACTATAGGAAACTTAATTAGGTGGGTAAATTTTTCAAAAATTGTATTTATTTTGTATACAATCTAAAAAGAAAACCTAAACATACCATTATTTATTTAATTTTATTTATCATATAAATTAATAAAAATTATAATTGGAGAATTTTTTCAAGACCTGGTGCGCTCTCCGCAAATTTAAAAAAGATGGACTTTCCCCTTGCAGTTTGTCTAAGGGTAGATACTCAATACTACACCATTTACACGTGTATTTTAGAAAAACCCTGATTGTATTTCAGAATTCTCAAGTGAATATTAGAAAATCACAAATGCATTTCTAGTTAAATCTCAATTGTATTTTAGAAAATTTCAATTGTTTAGTTAGTTGTTTATAAATATACGTTTATTTTCTGAAATTGACATTTTCTAAAAATTCAAGTAAGATTTTCTTATATTCAATTGGGAATTCTGAAATACCATTGGGGTTTACTGAAAATAAATTGAGATTTCTGAAATACAATTGTGATTTTCTAATATTCAATAGAGAATTCCGAAATAAAATTGTGATTGTTTAATTTTCAATTGAGAATTCCGAAATACAATTGGGATTTTCCGAAATTAGCTTAATATTTTCTGAAATAAAATTTGAAAAGCTGTAGTAGTAATGAAAATTTTTTTTTCAGTGAATTCAATAAATTAATTCTACCGTGTAAATCTCGGTTTTAGAAAATGTCGGTATTCTACTTTTTCTCTGATTCAAAATAAAATTTTATTCATCTTTTGGCATAAGTTGTATTTCAGTAAAAAAATTTTTTGAAATAAATACTAATGATTATTCTGAGATAAAAATGAAAATAACCATTTTGCAAGCATTAATTTTCCTTCTGTAAGGAAAATGGCGATAAAAATTATACAAGTCACATCATTTCTTGAGACTGGATTAAATTTTAAAAATACAGTCAAACCCCTCAAACACGAACCCCGGAAATCCGAACGCAGAAAAGAGAAACTTATTTATTATAAAACAATTATGTATATATTCTACAATATAACCTTATTTTACATAATTATAATAGTTGAAAAATTAACAAAGAAGTACAGTTAGCATATCTAACAAAGTGTAAATGTGTCTACATACTTTGTCATCCAGGATTGAAAAGCGGTAAAAGTTGGTTATTGAAATTCTTTAGATTAATCACTTTGCAAAACAATGACATAATAATAGAAACACACAAAATATCACTTAATCTTTCACTTGATATCAGTTATCTTCAATTGTCGAAGCTGCTTTCGGCTAATCCGAACAAATTGAAATCCGAACAGGCTACAGCCCCCAATTAGTTCTGATTTTTCACCGTATTTAATTTCCAACTATTAGTACATATATAAAAGCCTTCTTCCAAAAATTTAAATTCAAATCAAATAAAACTAAAATGTGCCATAATACCTAATAAATCTAGAAAATAACTCTAGAGGTACATTTAATTTAGGATTAATAAATTTGTATTTGAAAAGATTTATTTGAGTTATTATATCACTTCATTGTTATATTTTCATTATCATAGTTTGTATATAGCCTTGTTGATAAAAAAAATGAATGAACTTTATTTTCATTAAAAACTTTCCTATCTCGTCTCTTAATGAGTTCATCTAATATATCATTCAATCTCGGAATTTTTTAAAAGCTCCCCCCACCAACCGGATGGAAACGTTTTTGAATAAAACAAACAAACATAAAAAAGACCTTCATAAATTTGAATGGCTTATTACTTCATTCATTTGGAACAAAAATAAAGGGAAAACTACCGGTGTTCGTTTAAAACACTTTAACGAAGAGTGCGTCGATGGATGAGGTAAGAAATATGACTCAGCCGGTAATTGAATGATGGACTCCACCCTTGAACATGAAGCTGTCATCAAATTTTCACCATAATTGGATAAATAACATTTTAGGAACTCTTTTACATCTCAATTGGCTAGTATCATTTTATTTATTGATTTATTATTTTCACTGAAAAGATTTTGTTTGCCTAGAGTACCAGAGTTGTTGACTCATAAAGAAAAATCACTGAGGTAATCCTCTGCTTGACCCAATTAAACATATAGGTACCAGTTGCAGTTGGTGACTTTTCAACGAGGGGATGCTGTTCCAAAAAGTACCCTTTATTTCTTGAAATTTTATTTTAATCTTGGCTTTTTTTTTGCAAATTTCATCGAATACTGCATCATTTTCGTTATTTTTCAAATTTAACATTAGATTTTTTATGACATGGTGTGAAAATACTCTAAATGTTTGAAATTTTAGGAATACGTCGCATCCAATGGACCGCACACCACTGATAGGTACATATATTAAGTGGGAGATAAATTTAACCTAATTTATCGCACGGAGAATTTACCACTGGTCGAAGCCCTTAAAAACTTAGTAAATTTGATTGTATCTAACTTTCTGAGATTTGGCTCGTGATCCCGGCTTCTTTCCTTCTACTCTGTTCTTTTCACGATGGAGGGTCCATCCCATATAGGCCTTTATTTAGGGGACGCACCTTCTGGTGTATCTCCTTCTCACATCAATATCATAAAATATATTCGAGTATATATATGTGGGATTTTATTCTCCGCTCTTTCAATGTAAAATGCTTTTGAAAATAAAGATTTGTTTTCGCCTTGAGAAAGGCGTTTGCTTGATCTTTGCCTGTCAGAATATTTTGATAAAATGACAGGTGATCAGCAGGGACACGCCCCTTTTATAAAGAATCAAGCGCGGGAAAAATTATGCATACGTCACCTAAAAAGGCGGGAATGATTAACCAATCAGCTTAATTGCTAATTAGAGCCAGGGTTATAAAAGCAGCCAGCTCCTCGAAGCGAATTCAGTTGTTGTCATTCAGTTGTCATGTGTGAGTTGTCACTTGTTGAAACTCATTGAATGAGGCAGCTCTCCGGGGTGACTGATCACCTTGGAACGATTTGGTAGAGACGGCTTGTGTCTAAGAAGTAATTTGTATACACGTTCTGTAACGAAGAAGCAATAAATGCGGGCCTTGTGCCATTATTTCATAAAAAGCATATTTTCAACTGCCTAGTGCAAATTCTTATTTAAAATAGCATTTTTCTGGCTTTAAAGCCGCCAATAGAGATTCTAATCTCTGAAGATTATCTCCCATCCAAGCCCGGCGAATCTCCTTCCAACTAACCCTTCGAGCCAAATATAATAAAATCATCCATCATCTTAATCATTTCCTATATATATATATTTATTCGTTAATATAATGTATATTATATGTATATATTTTTTGTATCAAGCAGAGGACAAAATATCGATATCAAAAATTAGTCTTAAATTTATTTTTATTATCTTCCGAGGATTCACCGAAATCGCTATTTATCTATTACTGAACATTTTTCTTTTTTGAAATAAATAAATAAATCTTTTGCTTATCTTGATGGTCAAGTATTGTAACCGTGCATGAAAAAAGTGTTTTTTTCATTCTTTTTTCGAAATATCTCAAAAAGGGCTGAAACTATTTTGATTAAAAAAATTGAACAAAACCATGGCATTTCGCTCTACAAAGAATCCTTAATAAGTGAACATCGAAAAAATTATATTTTTCGAGATAATAATTGTTTTGTCAGAATATCTGTTAGTCTGGTTGTCTGTTAGTCTGTGCGTTACCAAATTTTTGTGGACGAGCTAGCTCAAAAACTAGTGTTAATATCGAAACCAAATTTCACACGTAGTTTTGGTCCATTGAGATTAAGAGCTGATTAGATTTTGGTCCATATCGAACCAAAATTAAGAGGGGTGGAAGGGGGGGGTTTAAAAATTAAAAATCTAGGCCATTTAAGTAAACTCAACCAAATTTTGTATACATAATCAGTGTGACCCCAGACAGGCGCGGATCCAGACCTCTGATTTGGGGGGGGGGGCGGTCGCCGGTATATAAGATCTACTTTTGATCTCGGAAGTGTGTCGCGGTCGAATTGTCCAAGCGAGGGGGGTCAGAGACGCCCCCCCATAGAACTTTATTTTCTTCAATTTTAAAATTTAATGTTATAAAAAAAAAAAATAATAAACATAAAAAATGTTGATCTCCAATGCTTTGGGGGGGGGGCGGGCGGCCCCCATCGCCCCCCATCCGCGATCCGCGCATGACCCCAGAAGCCTAAAAATGCAAAAACTAACCGCCCAAATAGGGGGAGGGGTATAGGGTCAAAATATGAAAATCTAGGCCCTTGTATCAAACTCAACCAAATTTTGTATACATAATCAGTGGGCCCCCAGGAGTCTAAAAATGCAAAAACTAATCCCCTCCCCTACATAATTATAAATAATTTTATTAAATATTAAATATAAGTGAGGGGCCAGGGTGTATGGTAAAGTCAAGTGGATGGCCAAATCAGAACACGTCAGCTTATTTAAAAAATCGAGCCCATCCAGAGGAACACATTGTAAAAAACGGGATTTTATTCATTTGAGTGAGGAGAATTTCCCAGTGCAGACGCGAGGCAGCGGCAGCAATTTTTCCAAGGTTAGAACAAATTGACTAAACTAGAATTAATTATTATAAATCTAGGATATTTTCATTAATATTATTTATATGAATATTTCGATATCAAATGTGACTTAAATTTGCCAACTTTCACCATGAAAACATTATCTTTTATTGGAAATATCTAAATAAAATATAACATGCAAATCTTTTTGATAATCTATCAACAAAATTGAAAAGATTCTATTTCGAGACTAGCAGAGTTGTTAATTTTCAAAAGGAATTCAATGAGGGTGTCCTCTGCTTTATGCGAATAAACATAAGTACATCTATATTTTGAATTAAATTCTTGATTTTATTTATTAATTAAGGTTTTTTGATTATTGTTGAAGCATTATATTAATTACTATAAAACTACAAAATTTAATTGTAATTATTGCTATTTTTAAAGCAAAACTAACAACTTATACAATTCTAAAAAATGAAAATTTTCAATAACGTACTAAGTAATTCAAGAAAGTTTGTCTATAATTGACTAAGAGAGTTATTAATTTTTAAGAGGAATTCAATGAGGGTGTCCTCTGATTTATTCAAATAATTATAACATCAATTTTTTAAATCAATTCTTGATTTTATTTATTAAACGTTTTATGATTATCGTTGAAGAACTGTGTTTGTTTATTATATACACCTATCTATATATTTAAAATTAAGGTTTTGTCTGTACATTGCTGCAAATCACGCCAAATTTTGGTTGCACACGTTTCAAGCAAAGTTATGAACGAAAACACCCTCAACAAAACTCCTGTCTGTATGTCTGTATGTTTCCGTCGTTTCCGAAAAGTTGCTCACGATTCACGCGGGGGTGGGGTCCGGGGGATGGCGGGGGTTCAGGTGAGGGTCCAGAGGCGTAGTGGGGTGGTGTGGTGGGGGCAGTGGTTGGGCACGGGTGCATGGTGCAGGGGTTGGGAGGTGCTGGGTGGGGTTCGGTGGTGTGGTGGGTGCGAGTGGGGTATGAGGGAGGGGTTCGTTGGTTGGGGTCCAGGGGGCGTTCCCCCTGGTAAGTAAGGGCCGCCGAAGGCGGGCGCTTGAAGCTAGTATAAAATAATTTCGAATTCTTTTTTATATATATATAAACAATCTCAAAAGATTTATTAAAAATCCAAATTTTTCGTGAGAAATTGCCCCTTTATCAATGCAATTTTTCTTTTCTTTTGAAAATAGACAATGCTACAGACATATTGTCTTTAAGGTGAAATTATCTAATACGAATATAAAAAAATAGAAATATTTACAAAAATAAACTTTCTTTAAAAATTTATGATAAAATTATATATATTAAAAAAAGTCGATATATGAGTTTTTGTTAATTGAATATTTGTTGTTTAAAATTACGAACATTTCAAAAATTTAAAAATTTGCATAATCAACGGAATTTAAAAAAAAATATTAATTTTAAAAATGATCGAATTTTTAATCAACAAAAATGCAATTAACAAAAGGTCAGATATGGGCGATATGGGCGATATGGACGAATTTTCTAATATTTATTAGAAAAATACTATTTTTAGGAAATATTTCTATTTTTTAATTTTTATTTAAGGTAATTTCATTTCCAAGAACAATATGTATGATTTTCTATTTTTAACCGACTTCAAAAAAAGGAGAAGGTTCTCTATTCGACTGAATTTTTTTTTTTTTTTTGTGTCTATGTTACCTCATATCTCCGCCAATTGTGAACCGAATAATTTTTATAAAAAAAAAAATAAAACTGACTTCAAAAAACTTTAATGCAACAAATAAAATAAAAATAACTCAAAAATAAAATAAAATACACTAAAAAGGTATAAAATAATTATCTTATTTAGTTACAACTAAACGACGAAATATTAACATGAAATTACTTTTTGAAGTCCGTACCAAACAAACTATATCTATAAACGAGCATACCCGCCAAACGTAATAAGTAAGATCCGTCAAGTGCGATTCATAAAATGTATATGTTTGGCACCGACTTTAAAAAGTAATTTCATGTTAATATTTCGTTGTATAGTTGTAACTAAATAAGATAATTATTTTATACCTTTTAGTGGATTTTATTTTATTTTTGAGTTATTATTATTTTATTTGTTGCATTTAAGTTTTTTTTAGCATATAAAATTTCGACCGGTTAAAACTCGGTTCCCTCACTAAACCTACTAAAACTTTACTGATCTGCTGTCTAAATGGGCTTTGTTCCCGATGACAATAAATAAAAAAAAAAGTTTTCCAAATTTCTATTTGTAAAAATAAAATTTCTCCCTAAACTTTTGTATTTTGAATTAGCATTTTCAGACTGTTTTTATAAAAGAATTATATTCATTTATTACGATTCGAAATTATTTCAAAAAATATAAATATTTAGCTGAAATTAATTTAATTGGAGGTAAAACGAATCGTATACCTGCTTTACGTCCCTGAGCTTCTGAATTACTTTTGACTAAACTGGGTGCAAATTATATTCTTTTATAATAAAAGGAATTAAAACTATTGTTGGGTTCTTTCTTCTTAAATAAACCGAATTTCTATACAATTTGGTCTTAAAAGTACTCAATGCCTTAGCTGTTTACATTTCCGATTGCGTTTGGTTGTTTCAATCCTCTTGCAAGTGCATTTCGTTTAAACATCGAATCCGATTAGTTCCCAGTCTCTGTAAACGTGTAAACAGAGAGCATGTGCGCCTTCAAGAGGCGTCTGCACAACGATGATGTCATTCTAAATAAATATTTTCATTAGAAGTAGAATATTGACACGTGCATTTTTTTACTGAAAAGAAATCCACTCGGACTATAATTAAATGTGAGATCATTATTAGAATTGTTTTAAATTTTTTAATTTATAGCATAATTAATAAATACAATCCTTATAAATAAATTAAAAAAATTATAATTCCTACAGAAGACACACTCTTTTATTGTCTCCTAAAAATTCTGCTACTCTCGGCAAAAAACTTTCAATTTAATACATTTTTTACTTTATTTTTTTTATAATTTTGGTTTGGGAGTCCTTGCCACCACAACAGTATACTAATATTGTAAATGGACATCCCTTGTACAAACGAAGCTCGACGAACGGCCAGAATTTAGGAGAATTACATTTTTTCTTATTCTTTATTATAAATATCTTAAAAAATGATTAAAGCTTTGGTAGTTGACTAGTAGATATATTAGAACTTTTTCAAATGAACCACGTTATGCACTGTTTAATATATTTATTAAAATACAGAAACACAAATACACGACCTTTCTATCACACAGGCAGTTTGTTAGATTCAACTTTATCTATCTTCTAAGGCAGGGTTTCCCAAACTATGTTCCGAGCTACATAGGTGTTCTGTTGTATCTAGATAAGTTTGATGAGTCGTTTTAAATTTCTTAGCGAGTTATTTCTCTTCATTAAGGTTTAATATATTTATTAAAATACACAAATCAAATACACGACGTTTCGATTACACATGCAGATCGTTAGATTAAACATTATCTTCTAAGACAGGGTTTCCCAAACTATGTTTCGCGCTACATAGGTGTTCTGTTGTATGTAGATAAGTTTGATGAGTCGTTTTGAACTTCTTAGCGAGTTATTAGTCTTCTTTAAGGTTTAATATATTTATTAAAATACATAATAGATTTAACTTTATCTTCTAAGGCAGAGTTTCCCAAACTATGTTCCGCGCTACTTAGGTGTTCTGTTGTATGTAGATAAGTTTGATGAGTCGTTTTGAACTTCTTAGTTATTGATCTTCTTTAAGATTTAATATATTTATTAAAATACATAATAGATTTAACTTTATCTTCTAAGGCAGGGTTTCCCAAACTATGTTCCGCGCTACTTAGGTGTTCTGTTGTAAGTAGATAAGTTTGATGAGTCGTTTTGAACTTCTTAACGAGTTATTGATCTTCTTTAAGGTTTAATATATTTATTAAAATACAGAAACACAAATACCCGACGTTTCGATTACACATGCAGTTCGTTAGATTTAACTTTATCTTCCAAGACAGGGTTTCCCAAACTATGTTCTGCGCTACTTAGGTGTTCTGTTGTAAGTAGATAAGTTTGACGAGTCTTTTTGAACTTCTTATTGAGTTATTGCTCTTCATTAAGGTTTAATATATTTATTAAAATACACAAACACAAATACACGACGTTTCGATTACACATGCAGTTCGTTAGATTTAACTTTATCTTCCAAGATAGGGTTCCCCAAACTGTTCTGCGCTACATAGGTGTTCTGTTGTATGTAGATAAGTTTGATGAGTCGTTTTGAATTTCTTAGCAAGTTATTGATCTTCTTTAAGGTTTAATATATTTATTAAAACACAGAAACACAAATACACCACCTTTCTATCACACAGACAGTTTGTTAGATTCAACTTTATCTATCTTCTAAGGCAGGGTTTCCCAAACTATGTTCCGCGCTACACAGGTGTTCTGTTGTAAGTAGATAAGTTTGATGAGTCTTTTTGAACTTCTTATTGAGTTATTGATCTTCTTTAAGGTTTAATATATCTATTAAAATACACAAACTCAAATACAAGACGTTTCGATCAAACATGCAGTTTGTTAGATTTAACTTTATCTTCTAAGCGAGTGCTTCTTAATTCCCATTTTGGTCGCTTATCTAAATTTTGGGGTCACTAAAACAATCACAAAAGAAAAAATTAAAATAGGGAGCGGCCAAAAATTATTGTAATTCAAAAAAAAAAAATTAAACTATAATTAATTCTAAGTATATTTGTCATTGAATGAATTTTGACTTGGGATTAGAGCAGAATTTTAAACAATTTCTGAAATGACATTAAATATACTTTTACCGTTTTGTATTTCATAGGTACTTATAGGAAATAACGTCCTCAGCATTAACAATTAAAAAATCAAAATTTCAATCAAATTTGAAAAATGTTGGAGCTCACATATTCAACCAAGACTTAATTCTTTTTGTTTGTTATATTTATAAATTATTCATTAGTTTATCGTTGCTTTATCATCCTTTTTAAAGGATGGGATTTTTTCAAAAAGGGAGAATTTCACCCGAAACCTATGTATTTTAAAAAACGTTTCTAGGTTGTTTTATAAAAGATTTCTATTTATTGATATTAGTATACAATTTATTAATTTATTTATTCTTAGTACCTATGCAGAGATGAATGCGATGTTTTATATTTTAATATATAATTAAAAAAATGTATTTATACCTATATTGAATGGATTTATATGAGACAGTCCAAGGTTCAAAAAGAGAGAAATTTATATCTATTCTTTTTATTTAAAGTCGTCGTTTCGGAGGTTTCTTCCCTCCTTCTTCAGGGTTTTAAAAGGTCAGTGAAGAAAATACAACTTGACTTTCCCCTCTGTCTCCTCTCTCAGTGGCAGTAACAATTTTTACGATTTTTCATTATATCAGCCCCACGTTAAATTTCTGCTGATAATGAAAATTTTTATAATATTGTTACTGCCCCTGAAAGAGGAGACAGAGGGGAATGTCAAGTTGTATTTCCTTCACTGACCTTGAAGAAGGAGGAAAGAAACTTCCAAAACGTCGCGTCGGCTTTGAATAAAAATATATACCTATAAATTTTCTCTTTTTAACCTTGGATTGCCTCATCAAAATCCATTAAATTCACTTACCAGTCCGTCTCCAAAAACTACTTCAATCGTATTAATATATATTTATAAACAATATACTTAGGTAATATCGATTAATAGAACCAAATTCACCTTTGTTATACATTTCCATTTATATAATTCTTAAAGAAATTGGCCAAGTAGGAGATGAAATGCGTTCAATTCCCCAATGATTATTATTTTTATCTTAATCGAAAAAGTTTTTCCAACTTATAAATATAACTTTTTCTTTTTTCAAATAATAATAAATAAATAAATAAATCACCTCCATGTCGCGGTTAATTTCTCCATTTCCATTTCAAATAAATAAATCACTGACTGGGTGAATTTCATTTCAGTTAACTCTAAATATGCCAATCATGGGTGATCAAAGGCATCAAATAAAAAAAAATAATAAAAAACCTAAAATGGGAGTCATTTTCGGGGGCAGAGATTGTTTTACCGTTAGGCGTTGTTTTCAAGAGAGGGATGACCTCATCGACGGCAGGAGGTCTTCTGGAGACCTCTGGAGGACTCGTCAGCCCTGAGTCATCTGGGGTCCAGAATAGAGTAGGCCTCTCATCCCTCTCCCGGTATTTTCACCCCTAGGGTTAGGTTTGAATTTATAAACAAGCTGACGGCAGTCATGCATATGTTCTTATTAGGGTGGTGTCAAGGGAAACAGCCCTTGGCGCCAGAGCAATAGATAATTATTAAAGATTTGTCCCGTCTTTTATTTTCGACGTAACACAGGCTTCGAATAGAATTTTTTAATTATATCACACCTGCTGAAAATTGAATTTTCATGCTTGTACAATAGGGTGGAACTAAAAATACAAATTTATATTTTTTATTTGTAATAGCGTGGAAAAGTTTCGTAATATGCGAGGTAGGTCTCACAAAAAAAGAAATAAAACAAAAATGAGTTTTGAATTCGATATATTTCGGGTGACAGCCCATTTTCAGGAGTCAGAGAAAACTGTATATAAATTGGAAAAAAAATTTAATTTTTCAAATAAGAATTGTACTCACAAAGAGAAACAAAGAGTTAGTCCTATGCTTAATGCAAATAAACATACACACATATATATCGAGATGATATATCTCTACATATTATATATATTATTTATTTGTTTGAGACTATAGTTTCGAAGACTTGGTCTTCATCATCAGTCTTTTTTAATTATAAATGTTGTTTTTCATGGAGTCAATATCGTATGGATATTGAAAATTTGATGTTCCTTCTTCAGTGGTCAGCTTAGAACTCTTCTAATTAAGTTCTAAGCTGACCACCAGTGAAGAAGGAACATCAAATTTTCAATATCCATACGATATTGACTCCATGAAAAACAGCATTTATAATTAAAAAGACTGATGATGAAGACCAAGTCTTCGAAACTATAGTCTCAAACAAATAAATAATATAACTGTATATACAGATATATCATCTCGATATATATGTGTGTATGTTTATTTGCATCAAGCAGAGGACAACCTCTTGTTTCTCTTTGTGAATCAACAACTCTGCTACTCTCGACAAAACAAAAACTTTTCAATTTTTTCAAGAATTGTACTGGCTGACACCTAAAATATATCGAATTCAAAACTCATTTTTGTTTTATTTGTGAAACCTACCTCGCATCTTAGGCAATTTTTATTATTATAATAAAATGTTTCACCTAGAAAACCAACACCTATCTCCTTAAAAGTTATGGAAAAGTTTCCTTTAGTAGTAGAAAAGAAGAAAAGAAAATATAAGTCATTGGATTCATAAATTAAACACATTTGGCTAGGTTCTTATTTTTTTATTTTTTATTTTTTTTGTATGTAAAAACGTGATTGATATACGACAAAATAAATGTTAATTGATGTAAAAAAAAGGCATAAAATTTTTTGAGACACTGATTATAGCATATCTTGAGCTCCACAAGAACGATCCACTTTGATAAAATTACAGTTTTTTACAATTATTTCGAATAATTTTCCAATAAGTTGCTATTTTGTAATATAAATAATTTGTATATCGTTTTCTTGTCTTACAACTACATTTTGTACAAATACATGCAGAAGAAAACATTAAAAAGATTTTTCAAAAATTTTCAAATTTTGAACAATATTAATTAATATTAAAGCTCTTTGCGGCACCTTAAGATATTGAAATATACCAACTAAATTTTTCTTTTTTTCTTTATAAACATAAAATACGAATTTTGACCACTATTACAAATACAAAAATAAAAATAAATAAATAAATAAAAGACATTTTCGTTCCACCCTAATTTATTTGTTCTGAAGCTGAAAGTGTGAAGGATTTGTAAATAAATTTGTGTAATGGTCTTGTGTCTTGTAAGAGGCGGCCCGCTCCTCGGAGGCCCAATAAACAAAATACACGATAAAATGTAAGACAAATATATAGACATAAAATAATGATTTTCTTGGTTAGCGGATCAAAATCATATACATCATGGGTGGCCACTAAGCTTAACTTTGGGAGCCACAAATTTATAACTGTTTCAAAGCGAGCCACATTATTTGGAGATTAAATAATGGTTTATTAAAAAAAAAGACACATTTTTTATTTTATAAAATATAAATGAAGTAACATATATTTTTTGCTCTACTTACTTATAACATTACAAAAATAATTTTTGTATTATTATTGTTTTAATTTAATTATTATACAGAGTGTGTCATAAAGATCTATCACATTTTGAAGAGATGTAAAAATGAAAAAAATTAACTAGAAAAAAACTAAATTTATTTTTGAAAATAAAATAAATGACATTTTTAAAAAATGTATTTTTAACATTATCATACAAAAAAAGGTAGGAGGTCAAAAAAAATTTCTAACCCTTTTGATCAAACTCAACCAAATTTTGTATACATATTCTGTGGATCCCCGAAGGCAAGAAATGCAAAAAACTAACCAAATTTTGTATACATAGTTTGGTCGAAAGGGCTAGAATTTTCATTTTTGACCCTCCCCCATTTAGGGTGGTTAGTTTTTGCATTTCTAGCCGTCTGGGTATACAAAATTTTGGTTGAAAGGGCTAGAATTTTCATTTTTGACCCCCCCTCCTATTTTGGGTATAGGTTTTTGCATTTCTAACCTTCTGGGAGTCCACAGAATATATATATAAAATTTGGTTGAGTTTGGTCGAAAGGGCTAGAATTTTCATTTTTGACCCTTCTCCCTCCTTTTGTCTCATAATGTTTAAAATACATTAAAAAATATATTTTATGTTCTTTTCAAAAATATATTCAGTTTTTTTCTAGTTAAATTTGTTCATTTTTTATACCTCTTCAAAATGTGGTAGATCTTTATGCCACACCCTGTACTTTTTAAAATCAGTATTATTCAAGAGGGTTCAAGAGCCGCACAAGATTGACTGAATAGCCGCATGCCTCTGATATACACTCAACTCCCCATAATTCGAAATCCAAGAGACTACAAGAAAAATTCGAATTATCATGACGTTTGAATTATCAAGAGGAAAAAAATCGAATTATTAAGAGTGTTAATTATATTTTTGAAAATATGTTTGAAGTAACATGGATTTTATATATAGTCTCAAGTAAAAAATAATGAAATTTACAAAAAAGAACAAAAAATGATAAATGTATTAACATTGCAATAGATAATAAAATACCTAATTAAAAAAATTAAGAATAGTTTTTTGCTAGGAAAAATTCGAATTATAAAAGAGGGGAAGTGGCCTAGTTCGAATTATAAAACGTTCTCTCCAGCTCTTGTTACGAAAAAGATTTCGAGTTATCGATCGTATCAAAATACACAGAATTTTTTTCGATTTACCGAAGTTAACATCTGAAGAGTTCGAATTGTCGAGGGTCGACTGTATTGAATTAAAGCGTGAAAAAGTAAGTCGCGAAAAAGTACCTTGATATTCATCAACGGATGACTAGCTCCTCAGAATATATTCCTTTTCAACTTCAAATTGGGATTATTCAATTTAAAATAAGTGGTAATTATTGTTATTATTCTTATTTTGAAAATCATAAATCCCATTTTGAAATTGAGTAAATACCTAATACAAAACAAAATCTATTTAAATATATTTTTTCAAATAAAAATTCATTTTACTACATCTATATTAAGTGGAAATAGTTTTCATTTGTAAAATCACAAGGGTGACTTCTGAATCCGAGTTGTTTGAGATCATTTTTATATTTGTTTTGGTAATAATAATTTCATTGCCCTTCGAGTTTTGAAAATTTTCAAGATTTGAGATCTTCACCAATTTCTCTTTAAGCTATTAGGTTTTGCTAGTAAATTTTATATCCCTTGATCTCGAAACTTTCTAGAATAAATTTTAAATTTTTGACAGAAAATTTCTTAGACTTATAATGACAGATACGAGCCCCGTCCCATCTCAATTGGCCCACCAATATTTTTTCTTTTTAAATAAAATTATGCCAATTTACGGTAAATTTAATTTAAATATTTATTTTTATTATCATTTGGAACAACAATTTTAAACAATTTAAAACATTTAATTGTAATATTTAACTTAAAATTATTTTTTAATTGTTAAAAACAAGGAAAACATACAAAATACAAAACTTTTACCACCGTGTGACGTCGCCTTTATTTTTAATTACGGCTTGAATTCTTTTGGGCAACGTACTTATTAAGTTTTGACACTCATCTTGAGTGAAAGTATCCCAAATATTTTGAAGTTTGTGTTTTAATTCGACTACATTTCTAGCTGGTTGTATTCGTAATAGCTTTTTCATTGTGTGTTAAAGAGTTTCTATTGGTGACAAGTCGGGACTGTTTGCCACCCACTCCAAAAGTGGAACATTATGAACAGAGAAGGTATTTTAAAAATTTTCTTGATGCATGGCAGGCCGCTCCGTCTTGTTGGAATACAAAATTATTATTATTCTGCAATGCATCTGCCATTGTTGGAATTAACAATTTTTTAAATTCTCTAAATATTTATTGGTGTTTACAATTCCATCAATGAATTGAAGTTTTCCAACACCTCTAGCAGACATTGAACCCCATACCATTACTGAAGCAGGAAATTTTACTTTCTTTTTTAAACACTCTGAATTGAAAGCTTCATTTTTCTTACGAATAACTATGCTTCGATTGTCCCCAACACAAACTTCAAAACGAGACTCATCACTCCTATGGACACTATTCCATTCATCACTCGTCCAATTAATGTGACTTTTAGACCATTTAAGCCGGTTTTTCTTTTGTTTTAATGTCAAGAGTGGCTTTTCTTTCGCCTAAAAAAATTAGTAAAATTACAAAAAAAATTCTTGGAATAAGTTGCAATAAAATTACCTTGTAAGTTTTAAAACCTAACTTAAGGGCTTCTCTATAGCACGTGGATCTTGAAACACTTCACCCCACAGCATCGCTCCAAAGAACAGATAATTCACAATAGTTTGAACGCCTGTTTTTTCTAATAATCTTCTTCAATGCCCGTCTATCAGCATCTGATATTTTGGATTTCGACGCATACCGAGGTTTTGTAGCTATTGTGCCCGTTGTTTTATAAACTCGAATAATATTTCTGACAGTAAACTTTGATAAATTAACTAGATCGCCAATTTCCGCTTTTGATTTTCCCTTTTTAAATAAATTGATTATAATTGAGGGAATTTTTTCATCAACAACCTTTCCACGAGTCATTTTTACTAATAATAAACAAAACAAACTTCCTTTTGTTGGAAAAAGGCAAAGCCTACTTGATTATTTCACATATTCAAAGATTCTTAAAAAAAAATTCGTGAAAAGCAAAGAACTATTTTTTATATAAAAATATGTTTTTAACAATTAAAAAATAATTTTAAGTTAAATGTTACAATAAAATGTTTTACATTGTTTAAAATGTTGTTCCAATTGATAATAAAAAAACCGTAAATTAGCATAATTTTGTTTAAAAAAAATATATTGGTGGGTCAATTGAGATGGGACGGGGCTCGTAGTTTCATTTCGAAAGGCAGCCGTTGGCCCTAGTTGATTTTTGGCAGTTGGTTTCTATTTCAAAAGAAATGAATACAACCCTTCTGACATGTAATAAAAATTATCTATAATAACTCGGATTTCGTAGAAAGAACCCTCATGATTTTCCAAAATAAATTTATTTCTTTTAAATTTAAAGAAGCTATCAAGCGATCGAGTGCTCTATTGTAAGTTTGGTTGCATAGTTACAGGCGGGTTTCAGTTAAGAATATAATATATATTTTTCGCTCTGATCACCTGAATGAGAAGAACTTATTCTATAAAGATACCTTTTCTTAAGCAAAAATATAATTTAAACAAATTAAATTAATATATTTTTTTTCTATTAGAGGCTAGAAGCGTTTATGGTAAATAGAATGGTCTTAAGCTTCCTATGATGAATCAGTAGCATTTTTTGAATCTCCGTCTTATTTCAAGCCCTCTAGATTATTCATTCACCCTAGGGACTTCTCCCCAGCAAATTTCATTTCACTGATATTTTAAAGTTTGCTGATTAAATCACATCGCCAGAGTATTAGATTCGCCCAAAAATTATTAATTTTTTTTTTACTCTTTCCTTTTCGTATTTGGAAATGTCTAAAACATGAAGAAAAATATTTTCTAGTAGAGTCTTCTGACTCCCTGGCTTTACGTAGGGTAACTAAGTTAAGAGGTTACCTAATTTGGGAGGCTGGTAGGATTTCTCAGTTCAAGGCTTGATTAGACTTACCAGAGTGAAGTGAAACTATTCTCTAATCTATTGCCTTTGTTTACCGCTGGAGCATAAGTTTTTAAGGTGATCAAAAATTATATTTTGTGACTATTGCTCGTGATTTGGGGATTAAAAGGTAAGATATTTTAATTTTATAATCATAAACTATTGAAGAGAATGATTAGAGTTTTATTTTACTGTGATATGTGTTAGTTTTATCTAATTTTAGAACACTGTTTTTAGGTTGGAATTGAAAAACGGTGGTCTCTCCTAATTTGGACAAGTTCATTTCATTGATTTGGTGATCTCCAAATTGAGCAAATTTTTTCCATTAAATCTTAATTAGGAGTTTTTCCGTTTTCAGATGGCTCAGCTACTTGATAAAATAATCTGTTTATACTACATTTATACCTAAGATTAAAATTAAATTATGTCCAAGATTTTTTAATTTTAAAGGTATACTTTTCAAGAATAATAATTGATACTGTTGTTCCTATCAAAATTTTGATTAAATGTTACTTTCATTAAAGTTTATATTAATAAACTTATAATAATAATATGCATTTTAAACACTTTTTAAAATACCTTATTTTTCGAATTGTTTAAATGGGAATATGGGAACATGAGGAATATATACGCCCAATATGAGGAAGTTAAATATTTTTTACTTTTTTCACTGCAGCTACCTAAATATTAGTGTATTTGATTGACTGATTTGTACAATAGACCAGAGCTTCCTAAACCTTTTCATTCGCGACCCCTTTTCGCCAGTTAAATTTTTACGCGACCCCCAGCTATGTAGATTTATAAAACAAACATACAAATTAAATATTTATTAATAAAAAATTATAAAAATTAACATAAAACTGTATTACATTATATCCTTACGTGTACAGAAAATATTACTGATACCAATTTTTTCGCGACCCTCGCAATTAGTTACGTGACCCACAGTTTAAGAAACGCTGCAATAGACAATATTTCAACATATCAAACAAACCTTAATTGAAATAAATGGGATTTTATTTCTCTGATTTAAGATTGTTTAAAAAAATCCTTTCCAAATATAACGCACTTACCATATATGGATATTTGATAATTCAAAAACCAAGACAAGAGTGCATTATTTGGAATTGATAAATTTTCTTAAATTATCTTAATTGTTAAATTTATAGATCGACCATAAATATTATGAAGATGTCGTGGAAGGATCATGTTTTGATTAAAAGAAATATCTTATTTGTATATTCCCAAGATTTCGATCTTTTAGTTCATCATCTTCAGGGGTTTGTAGGTTATTGTTCGTCAAAGCTCATTCTTATACTATTGAAGAATATCATTAGTACTATTTTGTTATTTCCGTTTATTCTCAAAGTAAATTCAATGTTTTTTCGAAATTCGTGAATAGTTTTTATTTAAAGAGAAAAAAAAACTGTCAATTCATTATAGCATTTTACTTTGGATAAGTAGTTCTTTGAATGTGCTTCATCACATTGGACCATTATGTTCTTAACATCCAATTTCATGGTTAACAAATGACAATTCGAGTAAACGAGATGCTTTCGTGTATGTCTGACGAATGAGGCCATTGTTGCTTTTATTGTACCGGGAGACTTTTAGGGTGATGCCTGGCTTCTGTTACATTCGTTTATTTATTTATTTTCTGTATATATATATATATATCATCCGTGCCTTTTTATTGATACTGATCCATCCGTGACAGAGACCGTGAGTCACGCAGGGCGTGACACTCGTGCACACGGTCAACCACGGAGGTCACCAGCGGGAAATTAAAAGTCAACGAGCCCGATAGAAAGTGAAAGCCAAAAATGCGTTTTATTTTATATTTGAATAGGAGAGTTCAAGTTGCCGATAGAAATAGATTAAAATTTTCAAATCACAAGATGGTGTCATCTATTAGATACGAGATGGAATCGATTATTTTTAATTAAATGTCAGAAGGGTTATTTTTACCCCCCACGGTAATTGGAACTCGAGGCTAACATTCTCTAATAAAAATTAACAAATAGCTAAAATTTGTTTAAGGAATACCGAGTTTTGAAAACTCTTTACTTTTATTTCCTAGTAATTTTTTTTTCAAAGTTTAAGCGTTATTTGTCATTCAATTGATAATAATATTAATAATATTAAATTTAATAAATGAAACTAAACTAATAGGAGACCCGGCCCTAACTAACTCACTCGACTCCCTGGCTCACCGAAGAAACGTTTCTGCCCTGTACTACAGTTACTATTATGGGGTCTGTTCAGTCGACCTGAAATTAATTATCCCTCCTAAAGCCCTCTTTAAGAGAAAACTCGATTTTCGAACGCTCAGCACCCCTTCGCTGTGAAATTGGATAAAAATCGAACAAGCGCTTTCGCCAACTCTTTTATTCCTATGACCTCCAGAGACTGGAACTCGGTCCCAGGCACCGTCTTCCCCGCGACTTATAACCTTCAGATTCTTAAGACCAGTATTCACAGATAGCTTCGACCCTACCCAGCCCATAGAAACCCATCTTCTTCTTCTTTTCACGATGGAGGGGCCAACCCAGGCCATTAGGGGATGCATCTTTTTGGTGTAACTCCTTCTCTCATCATTTTCATAAAAAAAAAATGAAAAGATAAATTCGATCAATTTCGATTTATTCTTATTTATTTATATGTAGATTTACTAGATAGTTTCAGTTACTACTGTTTTTTTCTTCACAATTTTTGTTCATATAGGTACTAATATGACATCGCTAATCTAAAAAACATCCACCTTTCTAAATTTAGTAGCTTTGTCTGACTACTTTTAATATATATTTTTTGGTTGTTATAAAATAATTAGTTTGGATATAAAATGGAAAAAATATCGAAATCTACGGTTTGCACTTCTCTGTGTTTTTTTTTTTTTTTTTTATTTACGTAATTACAAAATGGTTTAAATCACGTTCTCATAATAATGAATTAAAAAAAATCTTTAAAAAATTGTTTTTACTCGTTTAAATTTAAAATTTTCTAGTATCCAGTTTTTTTTTTATGTTTAGTGTACATTGTACAAAGAGGTGTTAGGTTAGTTATTATTTATTATTAATTAAAATCACACATGTAATACCTAACCTAGCACATCTTTGTACATTCAAATTAAAAAAAATTGATAGTCGAAAATTTTAAAATAAAACTAATAAAAACTATTTTTTAAAATTAGGTAGACAAAATATAACTAAAAAAAGCGGCAAATTCTTGATCCGATCTGATTCAGGATAATATCTGAAACGAAGGTAAAAATAATTTTCAAAAAAGAATAGATGGTAGTATAAAGTTTCTTCTGGTGTCAAAGTTAGTATTTCGAAAACTAAGAACCATTACTTTTTGAGTTTTCTAGCATAAGATCTTCCGGCTAAACAGTTAATGAACTGAAATTTAGCACACTGTTTGTATTAATAACCCGCACCTTTGTGCCAAATTTCACATCATTAACTTTAACTATTCGCTGACGGAAAAAATGCCAAATCACCAAAGCTTGCAGAATGGGCATGTACTGGGTATTACAAATTTTTCAATTTGAATGAAGAGCTTTTTTCAGATTTATATTTGTATCTAATCTTTAATATCAAGGCTTTTAGGAGCTAAGGGGAAATTGAAAGCCTATTCGTTATTGCAAAGTCCGAAATAAGAAATAACCTATATCCCTTGTTTTTTGGACAAATCTCTGATTTCTGTCTTCCACTTAAGCAGATTACAGGAAACTGAGGAGCTTAAGCCTGACAGAGATGGATGGATACACTATAAAGGACACACAGTGGTTCATTCTTTCTCTTTACCAAATTATTTCAATTGAAAATAAGATTTTGTTTTGGCGAAGGTAGCCGAGTTTTCAATTGGTTAAACCGTTCCAGAGATATAAATTATTTATTAAAAAAAAAAAAAAAAAATGGTGGATCGCTGGTAAATGAAGCGTTTCCGGGCATATATGTTTGTATGAACTTATTTCTTTATTTTAACCCATATAATCAGCCGCTGAATTATCTTCGTTCACTACAGATACACCTCTCTATACCTACGTTAATTAATAGGTGGCGAAAACTTTAATTAACAAGTATACAAATTTCACTGCTAATGTGGCTTATCATATGTGGGGTAGACCAATCAATACTTGAGTTAGAGCTCTATAAAGACAGGTATTGGCAGCCGCCATCTTTGATCCATTTCGATTGCCAGTTACATGTTTACACATGTATGTACCAGTGGTCCTAATTAATATTGTTATATTATTGTTAAAAAAATTAAAAAATATTCTTTTGTTTGTGAATTATAAACATTATTTTATATACAGTGTTAGTGCAACATCATCGATTATAGTTTTCAACCGAAATTTTGATCTGCAGCTAATGGATTACAATTAGATAGGATTAAAATATAATTTAAAATTCGGTTGAGTATTGGGATTTTTTCTTATAATAATCAAATATACATATAGCAAAGGACTTTTATATATTTACAACGCCATATTATGGCTGATAGTTTGGATCAAATATGGTGGCTGCGAATACTTCCCTCTATAGAGCCTTACTTGAATACTAGATTACAACAACAACATGAATGACTGCAAAATAAATCAAAATTCTAAAGGAAAATAAAACAGCGTTAGCCGGCCACAATTTTAATGAAGAACTTTGACTTTGACAATGTTGAAATTTTTAGAAAAACTGAGAAAGCGAATCATAAGCGAAATGCTGTGGATCAAACTTAATGACAGAATAAATTTGCGGACTGGCACACAAAATTTAAGTATTAGTTACAACTTATACATTTTGAATGCTTTTACGAGTGGAATGGTATCACTGAATTGGTTTTGAGTTTTGAACATTTGGTTTGAAACTGTAACGTCACGCTCTAATGGTGTTAACTTCATGTCTGTTTATTCAAATAAATATTAATAAAAATCCAGTCATATAAATATTTAAAAAAATTATTCAAGCCTTATAGCCCAAGAGTCCACGACGGCCAGACCTTCATTATTTTATAAAAGCTGAAAGCTTTTCTGTGCATGTCCCATATTGACAGGTAAGAACGACCAGCGACTATAGAGTTTTCGTTGTTTTTTTTTTTTTTTTTTTTGTTTTTTTTAATGCAATCGAATGCAAGAAAGGGTGCACCAGTAAAGATGCAGCCCCTATGGATCTCGAAAGACCCTTGCATTACCGAAGAGAAGAGAAAGTTGATTAAGTGAGAGGGTGTAGACGTAGGTGTCTATGCACTCCAGTTTTGAAGGTTTGAAGATTATAGGTGCTGGGAAAGATAGAGGCTGGAAGAGAGTTCCAGTTCCTTAAAGTCATGGGGATATATGAATTGGCGAATGAAGTTGTGGTTACTTTGGCAGGTAACAGGTAATAAAGGTGTATAAAATAGTAACTTTAAATTCGTTAAAGTATAAAGCTCGAATTTTTTATATTTTCTTCGGGATAACTTTAGAAATCTCGTCATCCATTGCCGGACACTTATGAGAGTTGCTACCCCTGCCAGACACCCCTAAACTTTAAGAAACTCAAGCTTGAGTGGTTTGCCATAAAAGAATTTAGTCTTTTTGATTTTAAGTCGATTCTTCCACGTTTTCAGTAGAAGTTGTCATTAATAGTCAAAACAACAAAAATGGATTGCAATAAGGTTATTCCTCTAGTATTAGATAAGAATCGATGGTTATTTTTGATTTTAAATCGATTCCTCCATGTCTTCACCAATGGTTATCAATAATAACCGAAATGTCAAAAATCTATGTAAAAACCATTAAAACTGTCCGCCTATTGAGGTAACATTTTTTTATAGGTCGCCAAGTAACATATATAAAATTTATCTTTTATATTATAACGAAAGTATAATTATAGTTTATTAAAGTTTAGGGGTGTCTGGCAGGGGTTAGCAACTGTCATAAGTGTCCAGCAATGGATGACGAGATTTCTAAAGTTATCCCGAAGAAAATATAAAAAAATTGAGCTTTATACTTTAACGAATTTAAAGTACTATTTTATACACCTTTATTACCTGTTACCTGCCAAAGTAACCACAACCCAAACTCTATAGTCGCTGGTCGTTCTTACCTGTATAGGGTACATGCACAGAAAAACTTTCAGCTTTTATAAAATAACGAAGGTCTGAGCAGTCGTGGGCTCTTGATCTATTATAGTAAACCAAAGGCAAAAGAATTAGTTTAATGTACTGTGAAGAAATTGACAATTGATTTAATTTTGAAATATGTGCACATCTGTTTATATCTTATAATTAAATTATAATCTTTGAGGTATGTTGTATGTAATATCCTTTTTGATTGAGTGTGAAAGAAAAGAAAAAATGATGTAACTTAAACAGGGTGACTCATGGTCGATGGCACGTTAGACGTTTATGGAAAACGGAACGCAGGATTTTTCTGAAAATTTAGCACCTTACATTTTCTTACCTGTTCTATCGATCTAAAATATTTTCAGCATTGCGACGTTTCGGCTTCCATCGAAAAGTCGTAGCAACTTTATTTTTTTAAATAGAACACCCCGTATATTAACACGTTTTTAGAACCGCCCTTTTATTAAAATACTTTTTTGTTAATATTATTCTATACCTATCTCTATCGGTTTTCGAGATAAAAAATAATTTGTGTTAAATATGGTCCAAAACATGGCCTTAATTAAACTTAAATAAATTAGTGCTCTCAATTCATGAAAAGTTGATATTTTGGTGGTAGTTTAGACACACCCGAAGTATTTAATTTACGCCGAAAAATCGACTCCATATTATACAGGGCGTGCTAAGATTACTATTATTTCCGTTATTCATAAAAGGGGTCAAAAGTTCGTTTTTTCAAATGAGACCCCCATATATTACTCAATAAATTGAAAGACGAAGAAAAATGCTTTAAGACGATATATCATGTCCCTATACCTAAAACATCAAGTTTTCTTAATAAAGCTGCTTTTTCGTGAAATAATTACATTTTAATGAATTTAGATTTCAACTGAACCATGGCAATATCAAGTTTATGACAGATTTCTTAGACTATTGTATAAGAAACTTATAAAAAGTTTATTAATGGTGTTCAACAAACTCTTCCAAAATGACCGCAAATATCTGATTATTCAGAATCAAAGTTCTTATAGTACAAAAGTAAATAATTTCAAACTTTTATTAAGAAAACTTGATGTTTTAGGTATAGGGACATGATATATTGTCTTAAATCATTTTTCTTCGTCTTTCAATTTATTGAGTAATATACAGGGGGTCTTATTTGAAAAAACGAACTTTTGACCTCTTTTATAAATACAGGAAATAATAGTAATCTTAGCACGCCCTGTATAATATGGAGTCGATTTTTCGGGGTAAATTAAATACTTCGTGTGTGTCTAAACTACCACCAAAATATCAACTTTTCATGAATTGAGAGCACTAATTTATTTATGTTTAATTAGGGCCATGTTTTGGACCATATTTAACACAAATTATTTTTTATCTCGAAAACCGATAGAGTTAGGTATAGGACAATATTAACAAAAAAGTATTTTAATAAAAGGGCGGTTCTAAGAACGTGTTAATATACGCGGTGTTCCATTTAAAAAAATAAAGTTGCTACGACTTTTCGATGGAAGCCGAAACGTTGCAATGCTGAAAATATTTTAGATCGATAGAACAGGTAAGAAAATGTAAGGTGCTAAATTTTCAGAAAAATCCCTGCGTTCCGTTTTCCATAAACGTCTAACGTGCCATCGACCGTGAATCACCCTATATACTCGTATATCATGCAATTTCTCTAAAACTCGTTTTTGCTTGTTTAGACGCTTGATGAAGCCTAAATAAAATTGGAAAAATGTTGCACAAATCGATGAGAACTTTCCGGTCCAAATACCTGCAAATATACTTAATTTACTTTCATTAGAGTTTCCGTTTAAATTTTTTGAGTGTAAAACGGTCCCAAATTAATCCAATATTAAAAGATGGCGATTTGTTTTTGATTTTAGGGCCATGTCACACCCTTTCCCACTCCATGCTCAAATAAAACGAACTGCAAATGCTGTTCTCGACGAGGACTATTAGTATTTGATCGTCTTTCGTCTGTTCTCGTTAACTATATTTATAGCGATTTCCAAGACACGCGCTCGACACGAAACATTTGACACTCTCGCTTGGAAAAATTAAGTTAATTTATCGATTTGGTCTGGTTATTTTAACCAATATCGAAATTAATGGTTATCATTAACGGCGACATGTCGGATGATTCAGGAGCTTTTGATACAAGATCTTCTTAATTGGAATTTAACTCGATCAGCGAAACGTAGGCTGTTTATAGATTAGTTAAAAAATGACGCAAAACTTAATTTAACACCTTTGGATGTTTTAAGTGTTCTATTTGTCGGAATTGCTTTGGAACAAATTTATGAAAGCTATTAAAACTAGAAACCACGTGAAATCTTAAAAAGTATTAGTAGAAAGTGTACATTTCTGAAACCATCTAGATTAAACATTTTTGATTAGATATTCTTCATTAGAATGCACAAAGTTCAGAGTCCTAATTTCGGGCTGGTTTTTCAAGAGTAAATCAAAAGAATGTCTTAATACATAACATACAACTATTTCTTCTTCTTTCTTCTTTTTAGATCTATGGTCTGTTTATTCTAACTCGATACGCCGATAGAAGCCTCCCAGACATATCATTCGATTCAAACTCATTGGAATTCAGGGATAAAATTTCAATGCTAGGCGCACTAGGGTCTGACCTTTCTTGGAATGACCATATCTCAACCGCAAGCTTGGTCTCCTATTAGGTCTAGGCGCTATTTTACTTTCAGTCAACTTCTTACAGTGTATAAGGCTCATATTCGTCCCTGTCTCGAATATGGCTCTCATCTGTGGAGAGGGGCCTCCAAGCATTCTCTTGACACACTGGATGCAATTCAGAAGCGAGCAATTAAACTACTAGGAGACCCGGCCCTAACTAACTCACTCAACTACCTGGCTCATCGAAGAACCGTTTCTGCCCTTTCCCTGTACTACAGATCCTATCATGGTGTATGTTCAGTCGAGCTGAAATCAATTATCCGAAAAAATTTAGTGATTTTAGTGCGACGTTGTCAAGTCGCCATCTCTCCCTAGATATCCATGAGAGAAAAAATGAGAACCATCAAAAGTATCTAAATTTAACATTTTTAATACAAAACGAATACGGCTTGATACAATTATTTTAACAGAAACATATTTGTTATATCTTCAGTTAATGATTCTCAGTTTTTCAAAATAATTTCAAGAAAATCACGATTGTTATTTAATGAAACAATTGCTTTAACATCAATCGGGATAGGGTTTGCGTGTTATATATGCAAATTTCAATGGCCAATATTTACAAATTTAGTGCCGCAAGGATTATTGAAAAAAATTTCTACTTAAAAGGACACTTATAAATATGTGTATTCAAAGTTTTAAAAGGATTGCAAGAAAATCGATTTATTAGGGAACGACCTTAAGTGAAATGCCAACTAAGTGTTTGAGGTGGGCTGTTTTATCCGGGCTATAGTTTGAACTTTAGAAAAATGGGAAAAATTTGCAAAATTTGAACCTGAGTTTTGGGCATACACGTTGTTTCTGGTTATTTAATTAATTGAGTAACAGGTTTTAAAAAAATTGAATTTTTTTGTTTATTGACCTCAAAACCACGGTCTATCAAAGACCATGTTTTTTATTTTTTTTAATCAATTATACCTACTTTTAAGAAAAAATAAAACCGCTTAATATTATTATTATTATTAAATCACTCCTGCAATATTTACACAGCAAGTTTTTATTTTTTCCTCAAATTTTTTAAATAAAAAATTATCCACCAAGCTTAAAAAATTAGACGTTTTTAATTTATCTATGTTTTTTTACGACTCGTCTGTCTAAGATCGTTCTTTCTGGGTTAATTCTAAAAAAATTAGTATTTTAAAATGAATCAGAGCAAACGTATTTTACTTCTCTCTCTCTCTTCCGGTTGCTAATTTTAAAACAACAACACAAATATAACGATGATGATGAACTAAATTATATTTCAAAAATAAATTTGTTAAAAGTTTTTATTTCAAACACTAATTCATTAAAAGTATTCTTCTAATTAATATTTAAATAGCGATTTTTTCAACTTTGTAACTAAAATAGCAAAACGAAAGAATTGGATTAGGTGATTTAAATTGGCGTTGTAGAATTGCTATTAATCAATTTTCAGGAAAATACAGTCTAAATCCAAAAAGAAAATATACCTTAAAAATTCTTCTTTGGATACGAACTGGTAGATTTATTGCTGAGAATTATATGTAAGAAAGCCCAGAATAAAAAAAATATTTTCAACAAAGTAGTATTTATTGGAAAGTTTTTTTTATAATTCTTTTGAAACCAACTTTTCGGAGGATCTTGCTTTCTTTTTCAGGGTTCAAAGGGGTCAAATGAATGAAACATATTTTTCCTTCCTGTCTCCTCTTTCAGTGATCGTTGGTGTAGAAAGAATATTTTTAAATTTGCATCATCAATAGTAGAATAGAGTGTATTTCTACTATCGATGATGCAAGTTTAAAAATATTCTTTCTACACCAACGACCACTGAAAGAGGATGCAGGAAAGAAAAATATGCTTCATTCATTTGACCCTTTTGAACTCTGAAGACGGAGGGAAGATACTCCGAAACGTCGGCTTAAAAAATAATTATAAAAGAAAACATTCCAATAAATAGGTTCTCCTTTATTGGAAATAATCTTTTTATTTATTTCAGGACTGTCTTCGATCTGATGATCCCCATGAATAGATCTATCAGTCAGTATTCAAAGAACTTTTAACGTATTTTAGTTTATAGTGGTCCACCGGAAGCACTCCATTACTTCTTTTTAGGTCCAGTTGTATGTCGGTTTGTAAAGTCTTGGTTAAGTTGACAAACGGTCAAACCTTAGTTTCACTTTGTGCCCGGCCGTATGGCCAATCAGATTACACGAAATTTCATCTGATTGGCCATCCGGCCAGGCACAATACCAACTTAACAAAGACTTTACAAACCGACATACAACTGGCCGGTGGCCAATTTGAATGGGCAAAATTTGTAGGAGAATTTCAAATAAAAGTAGAATGTAAGCGAAAGTCATAAGGGGGCAATGGCAGCTCAAGACTTTCATTTGGAGCGTCATGTACCTGGGGCTGCCACCCCCTGCTCCGAAAATTTTTAAAGTTAGGGGCTTCAATAGTTGTTTTTAGAAGCGATTTTTATCCTCTCAAAAATTAAAAACGAACATAAAAAGAGCGTATGAAGGGGAAAAAGACAGGGCTACATATTATATGTATAATATATTACTTAGACTATAGTTCCCTAATTGAGTTCTTTTTAACCGACTTCAAAAAAGGAGGAGGTTCTCTATTCAGACTGATTTTTTTTTTTTGTTTATGTTATTCCTCATATCTCGGCCAATTGTGAGCCGATTTTGAAAATTTTTTGCATTGGGTTCAGTCTAGCTTCCGATTGATCCCGTTTTTTTTTCATTGGTATTAGACCTTTTTTGTTAGGTTTGTTCAGGACTAACTAATTTGTTTATGAACCAATTTCGATGATTCTTTTTTTATTGGAAAGGGGATATCTTAGGGATGGTGCCATATTAATTTGGTCAAGTTCTGATGATATGATCAACGGCGAAATAACGTAAATCTCCAATTCTTATGAGCAAATAATCGAAATTATGTTGAGTAAAATCTTTTATAAAGGTATTGTATTAAGACACTATTTATAACATCACTAAAAAGAGAAAAATAAAAATAATTTTTATAAAAAAAATAAAACCGACTTCAAAAAACTTAAATGCAACAAATAAAATAATAGTAGCTTAAAAATAAAATAAAATCTACTAAAAGGTATAAAATAATTATCTTATTTATCATTTGAAATTGAAAGTCGCTTAAGCATGAGATAATTTTTCTACATCAACAATAATTATTTTAAAATATAATTATTCTAAATAATTAAAATTAATTTATTTAAATCATGTTTTTCTTCCAAGTGTTCATCGAAATCGTCATTTATCTATTAGTGTACATTTTTCTTTTTTGAAATAAATTAATTAATTTGTTGCTTTTTTCTTTTTTTAGAGAATCGAGCCCATCCAGAGTAATATAGTGTAAATTAGATAATAATATCTTATTCCTAATTTAGCGCTCTTATTATAACCTCTAGGATTTATTAAATATTATGTTGGTAGTAGCTCTGGCTTGCTATGCACATGTCAGTTCGGTTAAATAATATGAACTTGTAATTTAATATAAATAGAAGATAATAAGAATAAATTGTACATCTTTAAATACGTGATAAAGGTCTTATAATCTTTTCATTTATAGGTAAGATTATCTTCTAATTATTTATTGTATAAATTGTATTGTATATTTGTTAATAAAACCCATTTATAGTTTCTAGCTAATGAATCATTTATAACCTAATCGATTTAAAGATTACAAAAAGATTATAAGAAGATACAATAATGACTCAACCAAAACTGCATTTACATCTGATGAAGATGAATGAAAGGGAGAACATCTTGATCGGAATATCTTTGGACAAGAGGGTATGGTATCGAATTCCAGAAGAATTTAAGAAGTGTTGAAAACCATCCCGAACTGCTATCTTTGAAGTGACGGTTAGTAATACTCTGCAATCTATTACAAAGAACGGAGGGTACAGGAAAATAGGAGTAACATTTAAACTAGAATTAAAAAAAATTTATCTGGATGAAGAAGAAAATTTTTGTGTGAAGGATTATGTTTGGAGGAATATCAGGAAACTGATTGTACAACAGGAAAAAGGGTGAGTTAACATCCAATGAACATTTTCTATTAGAGCAAATCAATGACCTAAAAACTAAATTAAAATCGCATACTCAAGTAAATTTAAACGAGATAGAAAAAGTTTTTAATTGTAAAATTTAATGGAAGGCAAGAGGCAACAGTTTGGATGAGCTCATTTCGAAAAGGAGTGCCTTAGGTGTGAAATTAGTAATAATAACACAAAAATAGAAATATTAAAATCTTCGTTGAGGGCAATATAAAAGAGTGGTATAGCTGCCAATTTAATGAAATTATCAGCTTCTTGATTGGGGATGGTTGGAAAAAATTTTTTGCCGACTTATGAAAAAAAGAAATTGGGCTCCCATCTGCGCAGCATTTGGATTTCAAAATATATTTCTGGATTCATTCAATTCGAACACGTAATATGCAGAAAAGAACGATCATTACTGGAAGCGGATGGCACACATATACCAGATATCACCTAGCATTCATTCAACAGAAGCGCTTGATTTACCGGCTGAAATACAAGGCAATAAAATGGGAGGAGAAAATTAAGATCTATGGCATGATTTGACAACACGACCTAGAGCAGTACTGACATTGGTTATTCACCATATAACTGACGAATTGGGAAAAATGAAGAAAAGCTGAAGAAGAAAACTTGATTAAGGTTAAAGATACAAATGCACATTGAAAAATTTCAAAACCCAGAAAGTATCCCCATGCACAAGATGCGAACCGTTGCGGTCTTAAAAACCAGAGATCACCCACATGCAAGGCACGTTGGAATAAAAGAATCACAGCAAAAATGGAAGAAATACAAACTGAAGAAGACGAGCTGACGATGCACTGATGAAACATGACAAGCAAGATACTGATGTGAAAAGGCCAATTGGCCAAGGGAATCCCAACACCACTGGCAGTACATAAAGACTAGGGTAATCTAGGTAAATAGCCAGAGAAACAATGTCCAGCCACAGCAGCACGATAATGGCTCTATCATGACACCACTCAATGAATAGAAAAATTTCAGTAAAATGGAGCTAGAAACAAAACTAATAAACGAATAGCAGCATATTGAAAACCATAGCCGGTGTGAAATTTGCTCAGCACCGGGCTAACCTACAACATGAAAGAAACAATGGAGAAATAGGTATTGCATTACCAGTTCAATAGTTGTACACAGAAAGCCGATACCTGTAACCACGATTCAATGATCGGATTGATAGCAAGGAACAAAGGTTCCACCACTATCACAAGATGAAATCTCCTAGTACACCAGAACAGAAAGAAGGAAATGATGAAATAAGAAGGACATAGAGCAATATCAATGATGATGATATATTTAGGAACAAGAACGAAATAAAAGAAGAAACAACAGAAGAAGCTGCCAAATAACATACACATGAAGAAAAGAGCCATGAAAAGGCAACCATCCTACAGCTTATGAATACAGAAATATTAAAAAATTTTGAGGAAAATGTGATCCACTTAGATGAAGAAAAGAGAATGAAAACCGTTAAATTAATTCAAGAATACCAATCATGTTTCGCAAAAGATAAATATGATGTCGGTTCAGTTAAAACTGGAGAAGTAAAAATAAAGTTAAAAGAAGACAGATATATCTCAAAGAAAACCATATCGATGCTCATTCCCAGACCAGGAAGAAATAGATTCTCAAATTTCAAAATTAATGGAAAATGACCTGATAGAAGAATCGAGTTCACCTTTTGCATCACCGGTGACGTTAGCTTTTAAAAAAGTAGAGGGAAAAAGAACTCGATTGTGTATAGATCTGAGAGAATTGAATAAATTGGTGGTGCCAGAACCACAGCCATTCCCTAGAATAGAAGATTTAGTAGTGGACGTTAACGGCTGTGATTGGTATTCGGCATTAGATATAAATTCAGCTTTTGGGCTATCCCAATTAGAGAAAAGACAGGGAAAAAACAGCCTTTATAACAAGAAGAGGGCACTGGCAATGGAAGGTACTACCATTCGGTTACAAGAATTCGCCCGCTATCTTCCAAAGAGTTCTGGCAAGTATAATCAGACGACACAATTTAAACGAATTTTGTGTAAATTATATAGACGATATACTGATTTTTTCAAAAATCATTTAATGAACATTTAGAACACATTCGGTTATTTTTTGAGGCAATAAAAAAAGAAGGTTTTAAATTAAAATTAGAAAAATGTATGTTTGCTAGACACTCTGTCAAATATTTAGGTCACGAAATTGAAGATGGAAAGTATACCCAACTAAGGATAATTTAATTTCGATTAAGGAATTTAAACGTCCAAAATCAAAAAAAATGGTTCGTCAAATATTGGGAAAAATAAATTTCTACAGAAAATTCATCGACCACTGTACACATAAGTTGGCACCACTACACAACTTATTAAAGAAGAACCAAAAATTTAAATGGAATTCTGAAGAATGCGAAAATTGTTTTATAGACATAAAAAAATATTTATGCACAACACCAATTTTAGCAATCTACGATAGAAATAAGGACACAGTTGTAGAAGTGGACGCAAGCCGATTGGGGCTGGGTGCTGTTCTAAAGCAAAAACAGGAAGATGGATTTCTACATCCAGTAGCATACTTCTCAAAGAAATTGACACCGGGACAAATGAAGAAAGAAGTAATGTTTTTGGAATGTTTAGCAATTAAGGAAGCGATTGTATACTGGCAACATTATCTAATAGGTAAAGAATTCATAGTCACATCAGACCATAAACCACTTGTAAATTTAAAATCAAAAGCGAGAACTGATGAAGCACTAGGAGATATGATGTTATACTTAACACAATATAATTTTAAAGTGGTCTACAAAGAAGGAAAAGAAAATATAGAAGCTGACACCTTATCGAGAAATCCAGTTTTGGAAGATTTCGAAAATAAAGAAGATTGCTTAGAAATAGTGAATATGATCAAGATAGAAGAAATAATTAATGATCAGGAATCTATTAAAGATGAAATTGAAAATTCAAAAAAGACTTTTAAAAACGGTGATATAAATTTCAAAATATTAAAAAATAATAAAAGAATATATGTATCTAAAGAATTTGGAAAAAAATTGATAGATAAAATACATAAATTCTACGGTCATATTGGTAATAATCTAATGGCAGAAAAAATAAGACCATTTTATTACTTCAAGAATATGGACGAATTAATAAAAGATTATTGTAACACATGTGAAACATGCATAAAGAATAAATCAAGGGGTCCAAGAGAAATAGGTCTATTATCAAAACTAGGACCAGCAAAATGTCCATTTGAAATAATGTCAATAGACACAATAGGTGGTTTTGGTGGTAATAGATCAACAAAGAAATATATGCATTTGCTGGTGGATCATTTCTCTAGATATGCTTGGATTTCGACATCAACTACCCAGTCTGCAGATGATTTCATTAAATTACTAAACCCGATTATAAATAAAAACGAAATAAAAATGATTTTAGTTGACCAATATAGTGCTTTAAATTCAATTAAATTTAAAAAGTATCTAAAAGAAAAGAAAATTCAACTAATATTTACATCTATAGATTCCCCACAATCTAATGGTTTAAATGAGAGATTAAACCAGACTTTAGTAACAGATTAAGATGTAAAATAAATGAAAAAGATAAACGAGCATGGCCGAAATTAGCAGAAGAATGCGTAAGAGAATATAATATTACAAATCATAGCGTAACAAAATACTCACCCTCTTATTCTGTTGTACGAACAAAGTTCTGATATTATCCCCGAAGAGTTACACAAAAAAGAAGATATAGAGAAAGATAGAGAAGAAGCATTCAGAAACTCAGAAAAAAATTTTCTCAAAAATAAAAAGAAATTTGATGTGAATAAAAAGAACATCAATTCAAAGAAGGAGAATGGGTATATGTTATGAATGGAAATAAATTAAACAGGGGCAAGTTAGAAGAAATAAGAAGCGGACCATTCATCATCAGCAAGAAAGTTTCAAACTCTATGTATAAACTAAAGTGTAATAAGAAAAACAAGGAAAGTGTGGTGAACAGTAGGAAGTTGAGACCTTACTCTTTTTTCCCCCCTTTATGAGAAAAAGAGTCCCCTTAGCAGAGGATGTAAATTGATAATAATATCTTATTCTAATTTAGCGCTCTTATTATAACCTCTAGGGATTTATTAAATGTGCATGTTGGTAGTAGCTCTGGCTTGCTATTGCACATGTCAGTTCGGTTAAATAATATGAACTTGTAATTTAATATAAATAGAAGATAATAAGAATGAAATTGTACATCTTTAAATACGTGATAAAGGTCTTATAACTCTTTTCATTTATAGGTAGGAATTATCTTCCAATTGTTTATTGTATAAATTGTATTGTATATTTGTTAATAAAACCCATTTATAGTTTCTAGCTAATGAATCATTTATAACCTAATCGATTTAAAGATTACATATGGTAGGTAGATAATTTGAATGAAAAGCGGAATTTTATTCATTTGAGTGAGGATAATCGCGGGCCACGACGGATTGGACAGCCCTGGTCTAAAACACACTTCCCCTGACACCCCCTTATCTCTTCAACCCGCGTCATGGAACATCACTGAAATCTTAGAAACTTGTAAAAAAATATTCTCGTTTCATTATTTAACGTATTTTAAATTTATAAAATGTTAAAAAAAAGATGATCTGACTTTTTTCTGCGACCTCCAAATATTTTTCGCGATCTTCCTGGGATTCTTGACCCCACTTTGAGAATCACTGCACTATATAGATAGTTATAGAAAGGCAGACATTACCTATAGCGTGACTAATAACAGGAACCGTTTTACGTTTGTTTATATAAAACATCAAAAATAGACTTGTTGAAAGTTTTAATTTCATATACTAATTCATTAAGAATTCTTCTAATTAATATTTAAATCGCGAAAATAAAAAAAATAAAAAAAGAAATAAAAAATCTTTCTACAATTAAAATAGCAAAGCGAAAGAATTGGACCAAGCGATTTAAACTGGCGTTCTAGAATTGTTACTAATTAATTTATGACCATCAAGAATCTGCAAAAAGAAGAAAAAACAAGATAAAGCACAATGTGATTGCGCATTTGAATGAGCAAACAACAAGAAAGTGTTTGTTTAACTTGACAAATGCATGGGACAGGTGGCTGCGATTTGGGATTCGGGATTCAGAATATGCCACGTGGCATACTCACCCGCTGAGTCACCCAACAAATTGTCCACCAATCCCTGACAGGTGAATCCATTAAAAATCAGACGCTACCGTCGAGTCAATTAAACGCTGAACTGATTCCAAATTTACAAAGCAGCAGCAGCATCAACAATTCTACTTTTCTATGTATGTTTTCGAATATTTTTGACCCATTTTCAGCAGGTTATTAATAAATAGCTCATATCATAAAAAGAAAATAGTAATATTTATAAAAATTGGGGGGGTTGGGTGTAGAATAGTTCTTCCTGCTTGTCGTAAGAGGCAACTAATAGGGAAAGGGTGGATGGGACTTTTCAGCTTTGATCGGCTACCCGTCTAGGGGAAAACACCCTAAACAAATATAATATTATTTTCTTAAAAATTTTAAAATTTGGATCCGGCACCTAGGACCAAACAGGAGTGTACTTACCTCTCCCACCAAAAAATTTTCATCTACTTTTTAGCAACAAAAAATCTGACTGCTCTAAGAGTAGGCGAAATGTAAAATTTCTTTAAGCTGCAACAGAATCGAGTTTCATATCACGAATCATCATTTCGTTCGGTTTTTTAAAGAATTTTTCTTACTCTAATTTCTGAATTTATCATTGAATATATTTTTTTTAATTTGACTTATTTTGACCTGACAATGAGGCCCTTGTTACGTAGGGCTTGTTGTAGCATCGAAATAAAGGTTAATAATATTATTTTCTTAAACATTTTAAAATTTGTATCCGGCACCTGGGACCAAACCGGAGTGTACTTTTTTCTCCCGCATAAAAAATGTTTATCGACTTTTTAGCTATAAATAATCTGACTGCTCTAAGAGTAGGTGAAATGAAAAATTTCTTTAAGCTGCAACAGAATCGAGTTTCATGTCACGAATCATCGTTTCGTTTCATGAGTAGGAAAAATGGTTTAAAAAACCATATGAAAAGAAACGATGATTCGTGAAATGAAACTCAATTCTACAACTGCTTACTGATTTCTTTCATTTCACTTACTCTTGAGATCGAAAAAATTTTTGTTCACACGGAGTTAAAGACATAATAAAGATTTTAAAGACAAAAATTTCAGAAATTTTTTATAAATCTTATAAATTCGATTGTTTTAACCCTCTCAGACCATTAGTTAGGGAGATAGGTTTAAAGATTTTAAAACAAAAAACAATTTTCAAAAAATTAAAAATAATCTTATAAATTCGATTGTTTTAAGGCTCTCAGACCATTATTTACGAAGATAGAGAGGTTTAAAGACAAAAAAATTCAGAAATTTTTTACTCAATAAAAGTACATATTTGACACTTGGTGTCATAGCTTGCTTTATCATTTATTTCTTTCTTAGCACTTCCTCAAATATAGTCTTTTTGTCTTCAATTTTAGTTTTACTTCATATATTTGCATATTTCAGCCTTTTTAACTGCATATTTTGCAGTTTTTACTGCATAAAAATCCGGTCTCTAATTATAAATAAGTATAAATTCAATTTAAATTCTACAACAAAAATTTCCCATAAGGGATGTGTTTGTGATATTTTCTCTCTAGACAGAGTGGAAAATATAAATTTTTTTGAGATAATAGTGGGAAAGTAATTTTTTTTATTTTTGCGAATATCTTCATTATGTAATTTTTATCTTTAAATTAAATTAACAATAAATTGTTGCATGACAGAGAAGGAGGAGGAGGCGTTGCTGCTGAATTGAGGAGGACAGAAAATGAAATGTGAGTCGTCCAACGACCGGGAGACATGCATTAAATGCACGAGGGATTGAAAGCACCTTTTAAGATTGGGGTGCTTTCTTAGACGTCGAATGAGTCAGACCGAAGGAGCAAGACACACCCGTCTTCCTTGGATGAATCACCCCCTATATCCTCAGCTTGGTTATCAGTTATCACCCTTATCACCGCCGCAGCTGTTTGGGCTCCATTGCTTGTTTAAACCAACCTTCAGGGTTTGATATGACAAAGATATTAGAAAGGAAAACAACATTTTGTATAGAACACGAAAGAAAAGTTAAAATATAAAACCAATGTAAAAATTGTCTTCTGCTTGATCTGAGATTAAAGATAATTTTTTAATGTACTTTTACTGTACTGGATATTTTTACTTTCACATTTATATTCATAGAATATAATGGGGAAGTATTGCAATTGCCTGTCTGGGTCCTGACTCTTTGAGAGCTAGTATCTCATAGATGAAAAAATTTAATTTCAATTTGTAACTTCTAGGTTGAAGGAATCGATGTCTCTAATAGTAGGAAACCAAATGTAGGACATAAAACCGGAAATTGTGGTCCCCAGGGGAGCAAAAATCTATTGGTCAATGCGTACGTATGTACGTATGTACCCCCTGCGTTTCGCAACCATAAGTCTCAGAGATACGAAATTCGAAACTTAAGCTCGATATAGGCTGGAAGGAGTTCAGAAAACTTTTGTTGAAATCTGAAAACCGGAAGTGGAGCCGCGATAGATCAAATATTTCGAGGATTGCAGCACCTCTTTCTCAGTGGATACTGTGAAATCGGTAATGGCAAATTTAGTGGTGCAAAAGGTCATTAATTCATATTTCTAGGTGCTAAAAATAATTTCGAATTCAAAAATATCAACATTTATTTTCAAGAATTGTTTTATTCATCAAAACTTGAAACTTTAGGTAGATACGGGTTACAATTTGATAATCAATTAAGACTTATTATATTATATTCAATTTGAAATACAACTACCAAATTTGAACAAAATTGGTCTATTTTTAACCAACTTCAATATGTTAGCAGAATTATGCCGGGGTTTTAATAACAAAATAGATACAAAAAATTGATTTTAAAAAAGTAATTTTGGTTTAAGATAAAATAATAGACTTTACAAAATGTAAAAATTGAATGAGATTACAGTTTACATGATATTTCTTTTCTTTTTTTCTCATTACTTTTATTAAATACGTAAATAATAATTTATTTTTTAAGCTTACTAATATTTACAAAAATAGTTTTAATTTATTATTACTTTTAATAATAATCCATTCCATCTCGGATTTATAGTAGATGTTATTCTTTTGCTGTTTATTTGTATCAAACAGAGGAGATTGTCATTGATTTACTTCTAAAAATGATCAACAATCTACTCTGGACAAGAAAATCTTTTCAATTTTATTCAGACTATCTCTCATTGATTAATAAAATATTTATAGTTTTTGTATGATGATTTGAACATAACATGCAATAATTTTTTAAATATTTGCAATCTATAATAAGAATAAGTAGCAAAACATTGTGTATTTTTGCAATCTTCAAGATGTCATCAAATAAATTAAGAATCGTTTCTAAAACCTTCAATAAGAAATTGTAAGTCAATGACAAGTCAACAACTAATGATTTACGAGATTGATTGTAGGGTGGAATTAACATTGATCATTTATTAAAGTGACAAGGAGAGAAAAAGGGAAAAGGGGAGGAAAATAGGAACAGGGGTAGGCGTGGTTTGAATCTGGTCGAGTTGGTTTCACTTTTTCATTTTGTCATTGTCTCAAACAGACATCGAGTGAGGGTCGCTAAGAGAAACTTTATTTTATTATTCTTTCATACGGATTAAATCAAGAATTTTTGCTGTTGTTAAATAATCCTTAAAGAACAAAATATTTGGGTTTTCAAAAAATAAAATAACATATAATAATTAAATCTATCAATTTTTAAAGGGTACTTATCCAAGGCTTTCAGACATATATTTCTATTCCTGTTTTTTTACTTTACCATACAGGGTATGGTCAAGTATTGTAATCGTGCATGAAAAAAGTGGTTGTTTACTTCTTTTTCGAGATATCTCAAAAACGGCTGGAACTATTTTGATTAAAAAAATTGAGCGAAACCATGACATTTCGCTCTACAAAAAAGCTCTAATAAGTGAACATCGAAAAAATTATATTTTTTGAGATAATAATTGTTTTGTCAAAATGCTTGTTAGTTAGTCTGTCTGGTTGTCTGGTTGTTAGTCTGTGCGTTACCAAATTTTTGTGGACGAGCTAGCTCAAAAACTAGTGTGAATATCGAAACCAAATTTCACACGTAGTTTTGTTCCATTGAGATTAAGAGCTGATTAGATTTTGGTTCATATCGACCCAAATTTAAGGGAGGTGGAGAAGGGGTTAAAAATTAAAAATCTAGGCCGTTTGAACAAACTCAACCAAATTTTGTATACATAATCAGTGGAACCCCAGAAGTGTAAAAATGCAAAAACTATCCCCCCCTAAATGATTATAAATAATTTTAGGGGTTGTATGGTAAAGTCAAGTGGATGGCCACATCAGAACATGTCAGCTTATTTTTTTTATATTTGTTGTATTTATTTATTTACCTATTTATCTATTATCTATCTAATAATCTAATAATTTTGAGCTGTATAGCTAAAACAAGCATATTGGCGTCAATGACCTCTTAGCCGACACGCCAATAATAATTAATAATAATAATAATAATTTTTAGAGTAAAAGGAACAATAATACTAAGTGTTATATTAAACAATCACTAGCGACGTTTCGCTATTTTATTTCAGCTTCTTCACGTTCTTGATCAATTTTCTCTAAACACTTTGTCTTGTTCAGCCATTCAGTTATACATATAACTATTTGAATTCATTTTAGTATATAACACCAATATTTATTTAGAGGAGCGATGGTAATTTCACAAACTCACCGCACACTCTCAACTGGGGAAATTTTGTGAAGTTACCATCGCTACTCTAAATAAATATTGGTGTTGTGTATGTAGTAAAATTTGTTAAAATCGTTATATGTATAACTGAATGGCAAGGCTAAATGAACCGACAAAGTGTTTAGAGAAAATTGATCATGAGCCTAAAGAAGCTGAAATAAAACTGCCAAACGTCGATATTGATCGTTTAACATACTTAACACTTAGTATTATAGTTCTTTTTCCTCTGAAACATTAATATATTTAATACCTATTATGGAGCTGAATAACAAAAATGATATCATCGCCTTAGAGTGTAAACCTGCTAACTCACAACAAGGAAATTTTACAGGGCAGACAAAAAACAAACAAAATTTAATATTGTTGTTTTGGAAAGAAACTATTTTTCACATTTTCTTCTAGAACTTACGATCGTAATTTTAAGTAGCAGTTTTACTTGGACGATGCTGCATCTCTTTTTCTTTCGAATGGTATTATATGTCATATCGTCGCCTTAGAGTGTAAACCTTCTAACTCACAACAAGGAAATTTTACAGGATAGACAATAAACAAACAAAATTTAATATTGTTGTTATGGAAAGAAACTATTTTTCAAATTTTTTTCTAGAACTTACAATCGTAATTTTAAGTAGCAGTTTTACTTGCACGAACCTGCACCTCTTTTTCTTTCGAACGGTATTAATATGTCATATATGATAAAAAAAAAAACGGATTTAGCAGGTTTACACTCTAAGGCGACAATATATGATAAAAATGGATTTAGCAGGTTTACACTCTAAGGCGTCGATATATAATATTGTATAATTCTAGAAATTTTAAAAACAATTTTACAATAAATAGCTAATTCTATTTTTCTGGCAAATGGTAGTATTAAAGTTGTGGTTGTCGTTTCATGAAATCTTCTCGTTAATCCCGCTAAAGAAGTTTTCACTTAAAAAAAACCCCCGGGATAGTTTTTTGGTCTTAAAATTAATTCAGAAATAAATAGAATTTATGTAATATAATTAGGTATATAATAGTTATTATTTTGATTGATTTGATCAATAACAGGATAATCTAATATGCTAAGAAAAATTTTATTCCGGGTTGAGAATAAATTTCCCATTATACGTAGGTAATAAGTTATTTATTCGCCAGGGGGCTTTTGCAGTTTCGGAATGCAGCCCTCCGACTTCCCGTTTCTCCTAAACCTATCAGTGGAATACCAAAAGATTGGTCTGTTTAGGGGTGCAGGGATGAATCGTGGCTCCTGGTTTTGGCGCCGGGGAGCTGATTCAATTATGCAAATTCAAAATGATTCGCTTGAGGGGTGGATGGCTAAAAATGCCCGGGTGAATAAGCACAATGCATTTTTAAGTGTTTAGCCAATTGATCCCAGGCTGTATTTTTCATTTGAAGCGACGTTAATAAGCCCTCCTCCCATCGATGTGGTTTTTCAAATCCAATTTTCGAAATTAACATCTTGTCCCATAGTAGGGTCATTTATTTTAAAGTCATTTAGTGAAAAATTAATTACAGGAGACAAATAAGATGGTTTTTCTTAAGCTAAGACTTATTAAATTACATTTGATAATATCGTCGCCTTAGAGTCTAAACCTGGGAAATACATTTTTTATCATATATGACATTAATACTGTTCGAAAGAAAAAGAGATGCAGCATCGTCCAAGTAAAACTGCTACTTAAAATTACGATCGTAAGTTGTAGAAAAAAAATTGTGAAAATTGTTTCTTTCCTAAACAATAATATTAAATTTTGTGAAGTTTTTGTCTGCCCTGTAAAATAACATTGTAGTGAGTTAGCAGGTTTACACTCTAAGGCGTCGATATGATTTACTCCTTATAGTAAAAAAATACGCACCTGTTTCGAATATGCATGGCTCTTATTTGAAGAGAAGGGTCTCTTAGCACTTTTTCCTACCCTGGATGTAATTCAGAAGCAAGTGATAAAACTACTCAGTTAAAAAAAATTATAAATTTATTCTATGTTTACAATACAAATAGATAGGAAATTTACAAGATCGCGTATAGTTTGAAACGAGGGGTGAACCGCAAACTAATATCGTGTACACCTACTTCCACTTCCACTTTCATTTCCAAGCAGATGACAATAGTTGAAGGGCCATTTTCTAATGAATTCCAAAATAATTCCACATAATTCCAAAGACGGTGTACACCTAATTCCAATCGCGATTCACCCCTCGGTTTGAAAGTTTATAATAGGAAAATAAGGACTAGTTTTTGTGTGTGACATTTTTATTTATCAGCCAACTTTTCGTCGACTTTGCCGACTTCTTCAATTAGTCATGCCACACATTCGTCTAAATTTTCTTGTTATTTTCGTTACAATTGAAAAACATCAGAAACACAAATTTCCTTTAGTAAAAAAAAAAAAAAAAAAAAAAAAACAGTTGAGTCCCGAAATCAAATCTTGGCACTCGATAACTCGGGAGACCGAATAACTCGGCCACACCCTGGCAGGGCGAAAACCCCCTTTTTTAATGTAGTAAAGGCTCTTATGCCTTCATAAATTACATACTTTTCCTTTGTTTAAAGGTATTTGGGCAGTTTATTCTCTGTTGTATTCTCAAGCAAACAATACATACAAGTACAGTATTGTGTGGATGTTGATGAGGCAGTCCAAAAAAAAGAAGAAGAAGATAATTTATTAAAGAATTGGCCACCAATACCTCTTATAATAAATAACAATTTATTTATTCATATACTCACTGTCCATCTTAAGAGAATTTAAAAGACCGAGTAAAAGAGCATCGAAAATTGTTTAAAATTTATTAAAGATGTTTCACGTTGCACCAACACCCCAATCTCTACTAATTATATAAGATTAAACCTACGGTGTCCTTATTACCATGGTTTAAAACAGTTAACATTCCACGCAAAGCTATTACATCAATTTCAAGAATGAGGACTGGACACTCATCACTGAAGTTACACCTGCAAGTTACATCTGCATCGAATTGGAGTGGTGGAGTCCCCATTGTGTAGGTGTGAACTTACCAGTGAGGGGCTCAATCATGTGCTGCTTGAATGTGAGCTAAACAAAAAGTGGACACAATTGCTATACTGTGAAATCAACGAAAGTGTAAAATTCCCAATAAATAGTGATTATCTTTTGTCCTTGTGTGAGTGCAGTTGAAAAGTTGTGCTGAGAATGAAATACGATATATTATTGTTACTGGCACTGAAAGAGGAGACAGAGTGGAATGTCTTATTGGATTTCCTTCACTGAGTTTTTAAAACCCTGAAGAAGGAAAGAATAACCTCGTGGAGGTTTGTTATTACTAATAAAATTGATATACCTAACTCTTTCACTAAAAGTTAGATAGCTTAAACATAATTAAACGCATTTTTCTCCAATTTGATTATAGAAATATGTCATTTATGTTTTATTTGATTAATTCTGACTAAATATTATTTTCCAGAACTACAGATCATCTACTGATTGAATCTATTAAGACATCTCTACTACGGTTCATCTTAACCGAGAAATGTAAGTACCTACACATTTATTTAGATACTTCTACTGAAAATTCTTTTGTATTATATGTATATTCAAATTTACAGATTTTATTTTCAAATGGACCAGAAGGGATACGTGTTTCTATAGACTGAATCAGTTTTCACAAAAGGCTTAGGTTTTTGATAAAAATAAAATTGATATAGTTAAGAAGTTAGGGATTGGGTAAAAAAATAAGGTATATTTAAATAAATATAATAAATATTCAAATAATAACAGCAAAAATAATAATTTTAGTATTTTATTCAAATCAAAATTAAGTTATGTTAATTAATTTAAAGTAGATATTTTAAGTGAGTACATGATAAATCTTTTAAATTTCTCTTTTTACTTTATCCAATGCGAAGCATGGGAGAAAGTATTGGAATCGCTCTCGAGGCAAGCGCGACTTCAAAGGGTCCTCAGGTAAAGACTACGGAACCCATGGACTCAATTAAGGTCACAAATTGTAGTATTCAATTGGGTTGAATTTTGGCACGTGACGGTTTTGCCAAAAATTACCTGGAATCTCGTCGAGAGGCCAAAAAGTGCCATTTTTTTTTGGAAGTGCGTGGGGATGGATGGATGAGTATGTATGATGGATGTATGTATGTTATCGCTTTTTTCGTCCACGATTTTTTCCACACCTTTGCGCTGATTGAAATGAAATTGAAAACCTACCAGTAGTTTAGCAAAATGAAGCGCTGATTAGTTTTTGGTACATATCGGTCCACAAACATTAGTACTTTATTTCAGTACTTTTTTAGTTTTTTCTAAATATATTGAAAATGACTTAACCAATTTTGATGAAATTTAATATCCTAATTAAGTACCTTGGGGACCACAAAAAGGTTAAATAAAGTTTTTAGTAAAATTATATTTTAAAGTACTTTACTCTAGAACATATTAATATTTCAAATGAATTTGGATAAAGTTTAGCAACGATCCGTTGCAGTTTATTTGATTTAGTCAATGGTGACTCAGTTGTTGTACATCTGAAAAAAAAATTAAATTAACATATTTTATAAATTATAATATTTAATTTAGAGTTAGTTAAATAATTGCTATTTCTTTTACAGACCCTTCTCCGCCTCAATCTACTTTTTCGGTGTTCATCTTCAAGAAAATTAATTGCGAAATAAAAATAAAGAACAAATTTTCTTTCTTCAAAAAGATGACATTTCAAAAAGCAATTAGGCATAATTATTAAAAATACATTTGTTTCAAAATCTCATCCCTAAGTAAATAAAAGTTATTATTTCTATTATTGGGAAAATAATTTTTAGGGGTTAGTGAAGAATTAATTTTATTTGTTTTTATTAATTTTTTTTTAAATAATTAATAAAAATATTTTTATATATTAATTTTAAGGGGCTAAAAAGTTTAGAGAAGACTTGGGCTTATTAAAATTAATAAAGAATTTAATAGAAAAAAAGCATTAAAAATATGAACTAATCAAAAGTTTCAGCTAATTTGTTTTTTATATTGAATATTTTATAATTTTATTATTCAAAAGAGCCTCCTCGGTTTTGGGGGGCTCAGAACCCCCCCCCCCAAGAGCAAGACTCATGGGATGAGAAACGGCAACGACAAACCGTTTCTTATGGCAAACTAACCGTAATTAAATATATTTCATTATAATCAAGAATTATGTTCTTTTTTAATTTCTTTGAAGTACCTTTTTTACTCCAGTTAAATTGTTCTCTAAAAGTACCATCGCGGGAAAGTTTTGGGGTAGTTTTAATTTCTTGATCCTATATGTTTTATGGTGTGCTGAATCCGAATCTGAAGTTTGCTATAAAAGTTTCGAGACGGAACATTGTAAAAAATTTCAAAATATTATAAAAAAAAATCTAATTTTTTGCTCAAAATTCGGAAACTATCAACTTTTCATAAATAACCTTCCTTTTCAACATGAAAATTCATAAAATTTCTTACAAATTTAAGCATTTAGGATTTTTCTCAGACTAACCGTTTGGTCTCAAGCGCTAGTTAAAAATTAGCGTATTTTTTCTGTTTCCGCAAATCCCAAAACTCGCACTTTTTTCGATTTTCTCCCATTTTGACCATGAAGTAGCACGTTTTCGACAAAGACCACTCTATACATTTTTAAACTAGATTAAATTTTCTACTAATTCAAACAGTTTCATCTTAATTGGATAATGGTAAACCGTGCCGCAATGAGGTTGAAGTTTTGGAAAACTGCAAATTTTTGCAAAAAATCGCAATTTTTCCCTTCATAAAATGAAAACCATTCGTCCTAGAAACTCTATTCTTATTTAATTCTCTAGGAAATTTTATTGACTTGAACGTTTATTTGGGACAATTTTTTGATAAAACTCTTAGATTTATATATATCCAGCATTTTCCATGACAGGATTTGATCCGAATCCTCAAAAGTGATAATAGAAAAAAAATTCCCACTAAATATTTTGCTTTGTTGATTGACCCCTATGAAAATTTTCTGGCTACGCCACTGCTCCTCGCCCATTAGCAATTAATAATATCTCATTTTATTACAAGTTGAAATTTTGTTTAAATCACACATTATTAATTATAATTATTTACCACGAACAAATAACACAATAGGTTTACTAAGACGTTTCAATCGGCTTAATCTGCAATGGTCATCAAGTATGAGCATCAACTCTGATTTTTGGTCAACTAAGCAGAACGAAACGTCGTAGTTTTATTCAATTATTTGTCCGAGTTCAATAAATAATTATAATTAATTAAGTGTGATTTAAACAAAATTTCAACCCTTAATAAATTTAACCTAAGAAATACTAGCTTTAACAGCTACGTATCTAATATCTCATTTTAAATATTAAACTTTTCTATTGTAAATATCAGCTTTCTTCTGAAAATTTAATATTTTATTATGCAATATAGATAAATATAATTAATAAAATTAATTAGTGATAGAGAAATAGCTTACTTATTAAGAAGCGCTGTGATGTTTACCATGAGACAGAAGACGGCCGACTGAATGCGCGCTGCTCGCCAAATGTCGTGTTAGAGATAAGCCACTGGGCAGAATTTTCTATTTATTTGAATTCTTTTTCTGAAAATAAAATTGTCAACAATATTTGTAATTATTTATTGACACATGAAATAAACTAATAATTACATACTAATTTTTCTTAATTATTCAATTAAAACATAAATTTAGCATTTTTTTTTGTTTTTTTACAAAGTCAAGCTGATTTCAATTTTTTTTTTTTTTAATTTTATTTATTTATAATATTTTTTATATTTTTTTCTTGGTAGGCTAAGCACTGTTTACTCGATGGGTAACTTTTAAATTTATCCAAAAATTTTGTTTGCAAATACGATGACAAGTTGAGAATGAAAAAGTTTTATAAAGTTGATCTGGTATCAAAATAAATGTGTTTTCAAACAAGATTTTGAGATTACTAGGTTCAGATCTTCCTTAAAAAAATTCAGAAAAGCAGAAAAAAAGATGGAAAGAAAATATAGTTATATATATACACTCCTGGACAAAATTAGCGCACCACTTGTGATTTTCACAATATTTCAAGAATAGGAAGTATAATAATTATTATTTTTATTCAGAGGCCACCTGGCTCTTATTATGAATGAAAAAAACAAGTATAATCAAAAAGAAATAAGTTTATTGGATAAGAAAATTAAAAAAAAAAAAAAACTAAAATATAAAGAAATTTCTTATTAAAAAGTAAAGTTGAAAAACACAAATGGTGCGTTAATCTTGTCCAGGAGTGTATTTATATTTGGTACATATTTATATATATATATGTTTATTTGCATCGAGCAGAGGACAACCTCAATTATTTCTCTTTATTTATCAAACTTCGTTAGATATATTATATTATTTGTTGTTGTGTTCAATAAATAAATAATTAGTTACAAAATTTAACCTTCGTTATTTTAAAGTTTGTTTGTATAATTATATTTTAAAGTACTTTATTCTTGCATGTTAGTGAATTTTTATTTAGTTTTGTTTAATTAAGTATAGACCAGCCGACAGAACAGTCGGATCGAGTTTACGTGGAATCAAATGCTGCTAGAGACAGAACAACTTTCATCTTAGTCAAACATCAGGTCAAATTACGTCACACAGTAAGGGTGGAAGGCATCTCAGATTTGTTACAATTTATGACAGGAGGGCTCGAGGATCTTAAAAATTGTGATATCACAAAAGTCAAATTAAAAAATCTTAAAAATTTTCAAGTATGTTTGATAGATTTCAGGTTGTTATTATTCCAACCCGAAAATGTTGGTAAAATAAATCTAGATAAAAAATTGTAAGCAAGGAATTTGATAGTGTGACGTCATAATACAGGGGAGCTCAATGAATATGTGACAGAATGTGACACAAGGGGAGAGGGTGTGTCAAAATTCTTGAAATTCGTGTGACGTAATTTTTCTAAGGCCCTTTTCAAGAAAATTTGTTAATTAGAAATTTTTTGAAAATCGATTAAAATTCTCTACACATACAGACAGAATGAAGTTAAATAAAAGCATATAAAAAATAAAATAGCGTTTGCGTTTAAAAAATAGTATAATTTATATCATAACAATGATATTTCCGAGTAAAAACAAATGACCAATCAATTTGTAGTTAAATAATAATACCAATTTCATCATGATTTCATTACTTCCGTCTTGTTTCATTGAAAGCAAATAAATAACCTTGTGTTTGCAATGATGTAAGAGATCCATTAAACAATCAAAATCTAATGATAATAATTAACGAGTACTTTGTAGTGTTTTTTGTTGTTTATTAATAATATATATTCATTCTCTATCATTACAAGATTAGAAGTCAATTAAGTTCACTTTTTTTTATTTCTTTATGTGTAAAATATTCATTGTCGTTTTCTTTTGCAAGTATTATTTAATTTATTACTCGGTACACTTGAGAGGCAGACAAACCATGTGACCCTAGTATTAAATTTGTTAGATTTTTTTGTTCATTATTTTTATAAATGTCTGAAAAATGAAAATATCATTTTTAATCGTGGTTTTATTTCTACCGGTGTTTCGGTATGAATTCCAACAGCCAAAGTAACTCAAGAAAAAATAAAATGAGACGTTCTGATATGGCCATCCACTTGACTTTACCATACTTCTGGTTGAATTTGGTACAAGGGTCTAGATTTTAATTTTTGACCCTACAACCTCCCCCCCATTTTGGGAGGTTAATTTTTGAATTTTTAGTCTTCTGGTAGCCCACTGATTATGTATACAAAATTTGGTTGAGTTTGGTCCAAGGGCCTAGATTTTTATTTTTTGACCCCTCCCCTGAATTTTGGCGCCAGAAAAAAAACAATTTTCGTTATTAGTGGTTCATTTTATAGTATATTTCATTTTTCTTGTTTTTTTTTTTAGTTTGAAAATATTATAATTTTAAATTTTAACCCCCGCCCCCCTTACTCCTTAATTTTGGGTCGATATCCACCAAAATCTAATCAGCTCTTAATCTTAATGCACCAAAACTACGTGTAAAATTTGGTTTTGATATTCACACTAAGCTAGCTCGTCCACAAAATTTGGTAACGCACAGACTAACAGATATTTTGACAAAACAGTTATTATCTCAAAAAATATAATTTTTTCGATGTTCACTTCGAGCTTTTTTGTATACCGAAATGCCATGGTTTCGCCCATTTTTTTAATCAAAATAGTTTCAGTCGTTTTTGAGATATTTTGAAAAAAAGAAGGAAAAAAAACCACTTTTTTCATGCACGATTACAATACTTGACCATACCCTGAATGGTAAAGTAAAAATTCTAATTTTAATATATGTTTACAATACGAATAGATAGGAAATTTACAAGATTGCGTATAGTTTGAAACGAGGGGCGAACCGCGAATTAAAATCGTGTACACCTACTTCTACTTTCATTTCCAAGTAGAAGACATTAGTTGAAGGGGCATTATCTAATGAATTCCAAAATATAACTTTTAAGGAGTTCGCTGTTGGTTCTAGGTGAAACATTTTAATATAATAATAAAACTAAGATACGAGGTAGGTTTGGCTAACCCCCGAAATATATCGAATTCAAAACTCAATTTTTGTTTTATTTCTTTTTTGTGAAACCTACCTCGTATCTTAGTTTTATTATTAAATTCCAAAATAATTCCACAAGACGGTGTACACCTAATTACAATCCCGTTTCACCCCTCGGTTTGACAGTTTATAATAGGAAAACAAGGACAAGTTTTTATGTGTGACTTTTTTATTTATCAAGAAATAAAGTTGGAATTCTACACTAGTGCTTTTGTTATTTTCTGTGGGCTGCAAATAACTTTTTATTTTTACATTTATGAATAACCAAATAACTAGACTGTCAAATCTATTGAAAAATGTATCATTCGATTAATAAAAGTTGAATTATTGACCTGTATACATTTGTTGAAAATGGTATAATTTGTATAGAAGTTATAGCCATTTTAAAAGCTTGATACATTTACTTCCATGACTTAATAATTATAATACCTTGCATGCATCTGGTAAGCGTCGGGCGAATGAATCAGAAAATGACAATAAAATTTAATTCATAAATATAGAAATTCTTTCGAAACGTTTGCGGGTTTTAAATGAATGTTTTAAGATTTTTTATAAAAGATTTTATTTATTATAATTTCGGTTATTTGCTCATAAGAAATGGAGATTTACGTTATTTCGTCATTGATTATATCATCAGAACTTGACCAAATTAATATGGGATCACCCCTAAGATACCTCCTTTCCAATAAAAAAAGAATCATCGAAATCGTTCCACGTGGCAAAAACTTCTCGCTGAACATACATAAAATAAATAAATAGTTAGGTATCTTGACTATCTTAGAGCTATACTGAACCAAACGCAGAAAGAATAATTAAAAGCGGTTCATAAACAAAGAAGTTATGTCTGAATAAATATAACAAAAATGGTCCAATACCAATGAAAAAAAATGGGATCAATCGGAAACTAGACTGAACCCAATGCAAAAAAATCATCAAAATCGGTTCATAATTGGCGAAGATATCAGGTAATATAAATACAAAAAAAAAATTCAGTCGAATTGGGAACCTCCTCTTTTTTGAAGTCGGTTAACAAGAGCAGGGAGAAAAGAATCCCTTTACTTCATTAGATATCAGAAATTAAAAAAATAAGCTGTTAAATAAATTGAAGGAGACACTAATAGAGTGTGTCTTCTCCTGGAAAAATACATTTTTAATTTATTTATAACGAGACTATAGTTTCGAGGGCTTTGTCCTCTTCATCAGTCTATTACAATTTATTCACAAGAATTAATGTATGAATATATGAAGAAGTAATTGTAAATATAATGTTCAATCAAGATTACTTTCATTCTGAAACTTTTGGGTCCAGGCACGTTATAAATTCACATGAAGCTAAAATTTTTTTATTTTTTACAAGGCTTGGTTCGATCACATATGTGTACCGCATTTTGTGTATAACTCCTAATTGATTGAAGATGGCCAAATAAAATTCAGGCCGAAACGTCTTATTAAAGGTGTTTTATTGAACCCAGTGATTGCATCTTTGGCTGATGCCTCCTCCTTCATCTAGTATAATGTTCAATCTATATAAATGATGGCCAAAATGAAACATCTGGTTTCGAAGGCCAAAAGTTGTAATAAATAAATAAATAAATAAATACATGAAGAGGACCAAGCCCTGGAAACTATAGTCTCGTTATAAATAAATTAAAAATTTATTTTTCCAGCAGAAGACACTCTTTTAATGTCTCCTTCAAGTTATAAAAATTCTGCTACTCTCTTCAAAAAGAAACTTTCAATTTTTTGAAATAAATATTTAATCAATAAAATAACAAATAATCATTTAATTGTAATAAATTCGATCACAAATTTACAGAATCAAATATAGGTGTTATGGTAGAGTGGTCCTTATTTTGAGTATTTTCAAATTTTTTTATTTATTTCGAACCATATGAGCCTCTGACAGCGTAAAAATCCGAAAATACCCAAATTAAGGACCACCCTAGTCTTATGACCATATATTCCTGGTTAAAATTATACACTACCCAACCACACAATCACAAACAGACATTTTGACAAAATAATTAATATCTTTAAAAATATAAATGTTCACTATATGAGGTTTTATTGTAGACCGAAATGCGATAAATTTGCTCAATTTTTTGTCAAAATACTTTTAGCCGTTTGTGAGATAACATATTTTGAAAATAGGAAGCAAAAGAAAATCAAAGAGCCAGGACCCAGGCAGGCGATTGTAATACTTCCCCATTATATTCTATAGAATATAAATGTGAAAGTAAAAAGCTCTATAGTTTATGCCTTATTTAATTTTTTTCTTGAGTTACTGTGGGTGTTGGAATTTATACAGAAACAGCTGTAGAAATGAAATCACGTTTCAGACATTTTTAAACACAATGATCAAAATGGCGCATTTTAGAAGTTTACAGTTGAGGCATTTCATCAGCTATTTATTTTTTACTCCTCTAAGGGTCAGTTGCATGTCGGTTTGTAAAGTCTTTGTTAAGATGACATACACTTCCATCTGATTGGCCATCCGGCCGGGCTACTTAAGGTTTGACCGTCTGTCAACTTAACAAAGACTTTACAAACCGACATACAACTGGCCCTAAGCAAAGCAGATCCTACACTTGTTCCTATTTACCAACACCAACCTTGGCGGAAGAAGGTAGAAAATGTTTTGATTTTTATTGCGCATCTGAAATAGTATGTGAAAAAATTTGCGCATAGTATGTTAAAGGTTGGCAACCACTGGTCTACAGGCTTCTAATAGTTTATTATTAGGGCGGGTGAAACTGTACCGTTAATTCTTTTTCCTCTGTTTTGGGTTGAAATGCCTCATATGTTTCTATTTTGTATTGTCCACAAATTTCTCACTCTATTTATATATGTGTGGGTTAAATCGAGCGGTGATTCAGGGGCGGGAAGGGCTGCAAACCGCTCGTCGCAGATGAGAAGCGTCGCCTGGAAACGGATTTAGACGCGCCAAAGAGTCTATTAGCGGCCGGATGAGTCAGTTTGGGCGAGAATCCAACCCACGAGGCCTTCAGGCTGACTGGCTTGTCTTCTGCACCACAGCCGGCGGCGGCAACTCCCGTCCAAGAGGCAAATACGGAAATGAACCAAGGAATTGAGGGCGTTTTTTTTTTGACGACTACGTTTTCAAATCGACGCCGGTTTTAATCAATTGTAGCTTGGAGACAATTAAAGAGGTGGTTGAAAGAGAGGGAGTCCGGGAAGGCAATAAATCCAATTACTGTTATTCGTCTAGTTATATTGGGTTTAGTAAATAATTAAATTTAACAATTTCTTAGATACTCTAATTAAACGAGCAAAAATTGTAGATATATACTTGTATATCAATAGCATAGTATGGGTAAAGTAATGTATTCGGTCCCGCAACAAGTGCGACTTCAAAGAGTCTTCAGATAAAGAATAGGGAACCCATGGCCTCAACCAAAGTCACACATTGTAGTATTCGTTCAGGTTGAATTTTCTTAACTTATAATTTTGCGAAAAATTAAATGGGGTCTCACCCAGAGGCCAAAAAGTGCGATTTTTGCATTTAGTCCTTGGTGCACCAGTATGAATGGATGTATGAAAGGATTCCTTTTTTTCGTGGACAATTTTTTCCACGCCGTTCATCCGGTTGAAATGAAATTGAGAGCATACCATTACCTGAAATGAATGATTGGTTTTCGGAACATAAGTATTGGCACACAATCATTAGTATTTTGTCTGGTATATTTTTAGTTTTTTCAAAATATCTTGAAAAAGGCTAACCGATTTTAATCAAATTTAATTAATATTCTGTTTAAGTACCCTGATGACCTCAAAAAGGGTGTGTAAAGTTTTTAGTAAAATTACATTTTATTCTACATTAAGAAAGTAGTTTTTGAAAATTTGGTCCGTTTAATATAGCTCATTTTGCTTAAGTAAAAATGGATAGGCTTGTCTATGTAAAATGCTTAATTTGAGAGGATATTTTATAAGTAACTATGCATAACAACTGTGTTGTTATTGTATTCGTTACTTTTTCTGAAGATCTGAAGGGATCGACTGAATATCAAAAATAGCGGTCGATTGTCATCTAATACTTGAGGAATAACCATTCTATATTCCATTTTTGACGATGAAGTATCGAACTCTCCTTGGTTTTTCATCCGATGGCCATTATTATTCTTATTCTTATTTAATTAAAAATGTATATCATAAAATCATTTGCAATAATTTTAATAATATTTGGTACACATCTTCATATCATTTGTCACTAATAAAGAAAAAATTACAGTGAATACAGGCTTAAAATGGCGGCCATGTTAATTTTAATTCTTAATCAATAATTGTTAATATTATTTAATTAACTTATTATTTATTATTATTATATTATTTAATTAACTTATATTTAATTAAATATTAATAATTTATTTATAAACAAAATGACACCTTATTTTTGCAAATCGGTTAATTATTAGCCGAGTTATGATGATATTTTTATTTAATAGTTAGGGTTAGTCATTCTTAAGTAATTGAAAATAAATCTAGCAGATGGTGCTGTATTCACTCACCTATTCAATCATTTAAATTTTCATAATTAATTAGACAATGGAGTTGAACAAATCGATGTAAGATGGCAGTAGTGAAAAATTAACCAACCTCAAATTCAAATATTTAAACTTTCAAAGTCAATATAGTAGGTATAAAAATTGTCGAAAGATGGTATTAAATTCAATTACAAATTCAAAAGTTTAAACTTGTGATGCAATTTCGATAATGGCCGATTTCACTTCAACTAATTAAGAATGACTAACCTAATAATGATAATAAAAATACGATCATAACTTGATTAATTGTCAACCGATTTCCAAAATTAAAGTGTCAATTTGTACAGAATAAAATGCTTAACAATTTATCAAATAAAGAATAATTTGATAAAACTAACAATTATTGATAATAAGATTGAATAATTGAGAACTGGTCACCATTCTAAATTTTAAGATTATAAATTCACTATAATTTTTTAATTTATCCATAGCCAGCAAGGGTAAAGTATTATAATCTCGACCCAAGTGCGTCTTAAAAGAGTCATGAAAAGACTATAAGGAAAATAAAAATATTAGTAAAAGTTCACTTAATTTATGTAGTTAATGTTTGATTAAAAACAAATAATTATTCGTTTAGATTAAATCCTATTCTTCTTGGATAAATAAATACTCGTATATGGAATGTTAATAAGATAGTAGTAATAGTAGAGTTGGTTTGAATCCTTTAGTCGTATAAATTGTGACCTTTAAAAGCCATTCATTGGATGCGTGACTGCAAACGATTCACAAAAGAATCGCTGCGTCTTTAGAGATGAATCTAAATTAACATTTTATGTCTGTACAATAAGAAGAAAAAAATATAATGTAATCGAAGTTTTAATGAGTCAGAGTAACTCTCTATCCAAAAAAAGATTAAGCTATAAATTAATATTTAAATAGAGAAAAATTGCAAAAATGGTTGTATTAGATGAAAAAGATTCCCTAAGACCAACAGAGGGTCCGTTTAAAAGAACACATCAAAGAAAGTATGCTTCACCTTGATGCAAATAAAAACCCACACATCAGGGACATACACATGCAGTAAGAGGCCTCAAGAAATCCCTTTAGTGTTTGTTAATAAATATGTATTTAATTGTGAAAATAACTTAGCTTTAATCAATCGGAAATTGGTCATAAGTAGAGACCGGATATTTATGAAGTAAAAACTGCAAAAATATGCAGTTAAAAAGGCTGAAATATGCAAGTAATATTCAGAATACGTTGAAATATGCAAATATATGCAGCAAAAATTGACAAAATAAATTTTTTATGGACTGAAAAATTAAAATTGAAGACATAAAGACTATATATTTGAAGGGGTGCTATGAAAGAAATAAAATGATAAACTAAGCTATATAGACACCAAGTGTCAAATATGTACTTTTATTGAGTAAAAATTTCACAACTCATTATATTTAATATATTAGAAAATCTTTAAACTCAAAGAAATAATAGGTGCCCTTGTATAAAATCAAAATAATATATAAATATATAAGTAATAATGTTTCAAAAAATGTGATCGAAAAAATACGGGGGGGGGGGGGGTGGTAGTTTTATTTAACAGACAGGATTGTATTGTGTTACTTTTATTTTTTTATATTAACAAGCTTTTCTTAATGACGTACAAATATTAAAGTAATAAAATAATGCAAATATTTGTCAGGCTATAATCTGAACACTATACTAATTTAGACAGACTTTCACAAGAGCCAAATTTGGCTATAGTTAGCGAAGGCCATTAAAAAATAATAATAATAATAAAGAAATAATTAACAAATGATCTCGAAAATAATTAAAATTTGATTGTAATTGTGAATAATTTATGTTTACAAGTATTTTTCTAAATTATCTTCACATTATTATGTCTACGGTCACTTAAAATTGATTTATCCAATGAAAAGGAGCGCTCCACTTCATCAGAAGTAATGGGGACAAATTTAAAAGAACTTTATGTATATATTTATTCATTTTTTTCATTCTTTTTCCGAAAATTTACTTTTAAAAAATCTGTATTTGGCGCGAAATGGACAATATTTGACAAAAAATCCTTCAAATATGCAACTTTATGCAATATTACTCAAATATTCAAAAATATAGAGTATAAAATTTAACACACAGTATCCTAGATGGATGATTCGGATAAATAATTGATCCCCTGGGTCGTATGTGGCGGCAAACAAAATATGCAATTTCATAGGAATCCGGTCTCTAGTCATAAGTCATAACATAACATAACCCTAGTAGCACAATGTTCCAAACTATATATTAACTATATAGGGGTTATATAGATTCTCGAAAACTAGTAGCATAATGTTCCAAACTATTTAGTAACTATATAGGGGCTATATAGATTCTCGGAAACTATATAGTTACTACATAGTTTGAAACATTGTGCTACTAGGAAGTAAATGTAGACTGTACTATTTACTTTGAATATTGAAGAAAAATTTATTTTCTCTTTTTTACCGCATATACCTATTGAAACAAAAACGTTTTCTTTTTAAGTATTATTTAATATTTTTATTTCCTACTTTTGCCTGTTTTAAAAAAGAACCTTGTACAATTGAATGACACTCGATATCATTAATCCAGTTGTTGATGATAGTCTAGTTTTTATCTCGTATCGTTGATTCAGGTCGCTTACTGTTATTAAAAGCTCTCTCAACTCATTCATTTCGTCAATTTTTTTCACTTGTTAGCATAATTGACGGTTGTCCTGATTAATCAGCATCAAAGTGCCATTCATAGGAATTATTATGTCGAATTCATTCACAATAATAGAAATTTCTATGAGTTAAAAGTTACTTATTCATTAATTCATTTACTTAAACCCATTGATAAAACATTTTTTTTTAAATTATCAAAATAATTTAGTCGTTGAAACGTTAAAAAAACTTTTACATAAATGGAGGAAAAATCTCTTTAAAGAGTAAATCAAAGATCTTCTACTAGTGGTATACTCGATTCGGAGAGCGATTTCTGTAATTTTCTTGGGGAAATTTTTCTCAGTGGTGGTTTTCCATTGCCCTCCCTAAAGGGATTATATCAAAAATAAATATGTAATTTATATATATATATATATATATTTGATAGAGATTATTATTTCGAATTATTGGCTTTCATCTTCATTTATATATAGTATATTTTATTGTATTTTCTTCTGTAGATAAATACTCATTTGAATGAAGGTTGGTTTGTCGGTTGGGTCATTGAATTTAACGAAAACTGAACTGATAAAAGAAGCTTTATTGAATTGATAATTCATGTTCGGATGAAAATGAAATCAAATGTTTATCCGACAAGGTCGCGGAAACTGTAGCCTCTAAAGAACAACGTTTTCAAACGTTTCGGGAGAAATTCTCCCTTTATCAATAGAATTTTAAGAAATTTGAAAAATAGTTGCTTAAAGTAAAGATGTTTCACCTTGCACCAACACCACAATCTCTGCTAATTATAAATAGTTGCTTTATGAAAGGAATATAAAACTTATTTAGTTGCTTTATATTCCTTTCTTAAAGCAATTATTTTTTATATTTCTTAAAATTCCTTTGATAAAGGGAGATTTCTCCCGAAACGTTTGGTATTCTAATAAACATTTAAAAATTGTTATTTATAATAGATTTGTATTTATTTAAATACTTAAAACAATCAATAATTTTTTTAAATATATCTATATACCCATATGTTTATGTGTGTTTATTTATATAGGACACTATCTTGGATTTTCACTTAATCAACAACTCAGCAGATCTCGGTTGGAAAATCTATTCAAACAGTCTTTGTTTCAACTTGGACAAATTTATTTCATCCCTTGTAAATTTGATGATGGAGAAATTACAAAATTTTCCTAAAGACTGAGATTCGCTGAAAACCATTATATTTTCAATGCAAAATTATAGGAACAGGACATGGATTTTTAAGCCTCGATATTGAGTAGTAATATCTCTACAACAGGATGTCTTTGTCCGACCAAATAGCGCAGCTTATTCTTATTCTATTAATAGCCTAGTAGTCTACTTTCTAACAAAAAGATCATATCATAGTACACTTAATAGAGCTAACTATTCGTTGATCTAAATAATATAATAAATTGTACAAGTTTCATTTATCTTTTTATTTATTATCTAATAATTATCGGTATATTATGTAGATAAATATGTATGAGCAAATAGACCCCTTTTAGGAAAAAAAATATTAGTTTTTAAAAAATTAAACTAATTTTAAATAGTATATGTTATACAGAGTTTAAAGAGAGTATTTTCAATAATCAGTAGAGATTGTGGTGTTGGTGCAAGGTGAAACATCTTTAATAAAGATAAGAGTAAATAGATATTTTATTTAATATGGATTTACTATGAGTTAAGGATACTGGGTCACTTATTTCACATTAAAATTAAAAAATTAAAAGATATTTTCGTTTGAATATCTCGAAAATATTTACTTTTTAAACTTCGCTTCAAAGGGTAGATGATGATATTGGGGGGACACAAGTCTTGCCATTTTTCCGTTTTTCAACAAAATTTTTTTTCGAGATATTTCAAATAAAATATATTTTTTCAATTCTCTAGGACTCCCTGATCACAAATATACTAATATTTTTATCATTTGCATATTTCAATTTTTTTGTGAAAATCCGAAATTTCACAAGACTATATATAGTCTTGCCATTTTTTCCTTTCTCGACAGAAATTTTTTTTCGAGATATTTCAAATAAAATATATTTTTTCAATTCTCTAGGACCACCTTATCACAAGTACCTATACTAATATTTCTATCATTTGGATATTTCAATTTTTCCGTGAAAATCAGAAATTTCACAAGGCTATGGTCTTGCCATTTTTTCGTTTTTCGATAAAATATTTTTTTTCGAGATATTGCAAATAATATAATAATACAAATAATACAAATTTTTAATAGATTTTTGTTTTAAATTATAAATCATTCGCGTACCGGTACTAGTACGCGTACCCAAGGTTGGGAACCTCTGATATAGGATAATGCCAATATAGGTGGAAGCTGGCCAATAATATATTCAGCAATCTTGACTTATAAGTATTGCACCTTTTTGAATTCCTAACAAAAAAAAATATAAATAATCGTTATGCATACCTATCTTATGCATAAATTATCTATGCATGAACCAATGTCTTCATTTCAAACAATCATTTTTCTTCTAGAAGCCAGTCAAAAGACGAGGATAATATTTCTTTTTGTGTAGCTATTATATTTCAAACAGACATAAAGTAGAATTTTCTTAATGGAAACGAACATACTTGAATAAGCGCAACGTTTTGTAATAGGGATAAATTTGATGCTTGAAATAATAACCTATCATTATCTCGGAGTTAACCCTCATTTTACACGCGCATATTTCCAAACATGTCGCAGAATTACCTGACTGTGAACAAAGCTCATTATTTTTGCATTTTATTTCTGTTTCCTTTTTTCTTTTTCTTTCTATTGAATTGTTTTATGGATGAGGATGGCGAGGGTATTATGTCTTCTCCTCAGATAGCATCGCTTGCCTTTGCTGACCTATGCAAATTCTTGGCACGAACAGAAATATATATGGCCCAAGTGACAATAACACAAACGAACAGGGGGCTCAAAGGTGATCGAGATAATTGCCACCAAATGAAAGGATTTCACCACAGATACCGTCATCATGGGCGTTCTTAATGTGAGAGGGACCGGAGCTTGACTCCACTCTGGAATCTTCCCAAATAAACACAAAAACACCTAAAGTAAGCTTTTCACGAGGGGTGAACCACGATTGGAATTAGATGTACACGTCTTTGAAATTATCTGGAATTATTTTTGAATTCATTAGATAATGCCCGCCCCTTCATCTATTGTCTTCTACTTGGAAATGAATGTGGAAGTGGAAGTAGATGTACACGATATTAGGTCGCGGTTCACTCCTCGGCTTTTCATCATCAATTTAGAAATTTATTAATTATATAACCGGTATTCAGGTGATATATTCAAAATTTTTAACAGCAGGTACGGTAAAAAAAGTAACAAACAAAGAAGACATATACTTACTCATTTAAATAAAAGTATACAGTAGAACCTCGTTTATCCGGACTAACTGGCACCAAAGTCAAACAGGATAATCAAAAATCCGGATAATCCAGATATATGGGTAATAAAAAGAAAAAAATCCTCAAACACGCGAATTTGAATTTATTACGAAAAAAAACATGTTTATATCAAAATTACAAGGAATTGTTTAAAAATACATACGTTAAAAAAAATAAAATAACTTTTTACATCATTTCATTTCAAAAAATTGGTCCAATGTCTTTTGTTTTGAAATGTGAAATTATAATTACATTCTTGCGAGTTAAAAATTATTATCTATGTGAACATTTATTAAAATAAAAATGTCTACAAATCCGATCCGGATAATCAGGAGGGCCGGATAAACTAGGTTTTAGTGTAATTTTTTCAGGAAGAATGGTGTACCTAGGTTCTAGGTGAAACATTTTTAATAAAATAAAATTTAAAAATATAAAATATAGGTAGGATTTAAAAATAAAAGACAAATTGCTTGTGAGCAAGACTATATACATATATTTCGGATTACGGGCCCATCTTCAGGAGTTCACATAGAAAACTGAATAGTAAATTAATAGAAAATTGTTTAGAGGTGAATTTTTTAAAATAACATTAAAGGAGGTTTGGGCGAAGAAGTGGTGGGAAATATTTTCTATATAACTTTTACATTCTTTTTTAAAGCAACTATATTTTTTTTCAAATTCCATTAATAAAGAAAGAATTTATACCGAAACTATTCGGCATTTAATAAATATTTATAGATTGTTTTATAAAAGAAATTCAATTTATTTTATACTAGCTGCAAGGCCCGCCTTCGGCAATCCTCTTGCTGGCCAGAGGGCACACCCCCTGGACCCCAACCCACGAACCCCACTCCCCACCACCCACCCCCCGAACCCCACCCAGCACCTCCCGCCCTCCGCACCCGTGCACAACCACTGCCCCCACCCCACAACCACGCACCCCAGCCCCCGCACCACCCTACTACGCTTCTGGACCCTCACCTGAACCCCTCACTCCACCCTGAACCACCCCACCCTCCCTGGACCCCACCACCGCGCCCTCCACCCCGCACCCACCCCGCACAACCCCACTACGCCTCTGGACCCTCACCTGATCCCCTCTCATTATGCCTCTGGACCTTCACCTAAACCCTCCACTCCACACTGCACCCCGTGCCCCCCCCTGCACCCTACCCCCGCACCCAGTTTTTTCATTTCTAGCCTTCTAGTGACCCATAGATTCTATATACAACATTTGGTTAAGTTGGCTATTAAGGGTAAGAATTTTCATTTTTGCCCCCCCCCCCTTTGGGTGGTTAGTTTTTGCATTTCTAGCCTTCTAGTGACCCACAGATTATGTATATAAAATTTGGTTGAGTTTGGTCCAAAAGCAAGAATTTTCATATTTTGACCCCCCCCTTTTTGGGTGGTTTTTTGGAGGAATTTTTTTAAACAAAAGTTCTCAGAAATCACATCCCCTACAACTTTGGCTAATTTTAAAATTTGCCGTAGAGTTAATAGTTTAGGAGTTAATTGATTATTTTCATTCACTCCCCAAACCCCCTTCTGGGGTCAAAATATCAAAACGTTATATAGCTAAAAACGTAAGTTATAAGACATCTGATGTAAATTTGAAATTTCATAATAATCCCTTCAGCCGTTTTTACGTGAATCGTGAGCAACTTTTCGGAAACGACGGAATCAGACAGACATACAGACAGACAGACAGACAGGGATTTTGTTGAGGGTGTTTTCGTTCATAACTTTGCTTGAAACGTGTGCAACCAAAATTTGGCGTGATTTGGAGCAATGTACAGACAAAACCTTAATTATATATATATATATATATATATATATATATATATACAGAGGTGCTTCAAAAAAATGTATACACACTTTGAACTTCCATAGAAAATTTATTTACCGTTCTACAAAGTTAAATTTCAGGAAAATAGAAAGCTGAAAGTCCAATGTAAATGAAACATAAATAACAAATGTTAATACTGTTCAAATTGGTGACCTGCAGCATCAATACAATTCTGAGTACGAGTCACCACTGATTCTGTACATCGTATCAAAACGTCCAATGAGATTTCTCTACACACTGCTTGAATCTCATTCCAAAGAATGTCTGAGGTTACGTGGTTCACGTTTGTACACCTCATCTTTTACTGTGCCCTACAGAAGAAATCCAGTGGTGTAAGGTCTGGAGAGCGTGCTGGAAACTCGATTGGCCCCCTGCGTCCTATCCACTGGCCCGGCAGTCTTGATCCAGGTAAGCTCGTACGTCCCTGTGATAGTGCGGCGGGGCACCATCTTTTTGAAAATAAAAATCATCATTACCGGACGTACGAGCTTACCTGGATCAAAATTTGTCGGGCCAGTGGATAGGACGCAGGGGGCCAATCGAGTTTCCAGCACGCTCTCCAGACCTTACACCACTGGATTTCTTCTTGTGGGGCACAGTAAAAGATGAGGTGTACAAACGTAAACCACGTAACCTAAGACATTCTTTGGAATGAGATTCAAGCAGTGTGTAGAGAAATCTCCATTGGACGTTTTGATACGATGTACAGAATCAGTGGTGACTCGTACTCAGAATTGTATTGATGCTGCAGGTCACCAATTTGAACAATATTAACATTTGTTATTTATGTTTAATTTACATTGGACTTTCAGCTTTCTATTTTCCTGAAATTTAACTTTGTAGAACGGTAAATAAATTTTCTATGGAAGTTCAAAGTGTGTATACATTTTTTGAAGCACCCTGTATATATATAGATAGGTGTATGTAAAATAATTTCTTCAACAATAATCATAAATCGTTTAAAAATAAAGAATTGATTTCAAAAATAGATGTACTTATGTTTTATTGAATAAATCAGAGGACAGCTTCAATTGATTTCTTCTTGAAAATTAACAACTCTGCTATTCTATTATAGACAAACTTTCTTGAATTGCTAGGTACATTAATGAAGGAGTATTTATATTTTCATTCAAGCTTTTAATTTTTCGTTAAAAATAGCAATAATTTCAATTAAGTTTTGTAGTTTTTTAGTAATGAATATAATGCATCAACAATAATAATCATAAAACCTTAATTAATAAATAAAATCAATATAGATAAATGTTCATTCGTATAAAGCAGAGGACCCTCTTAAAAATTAAAAACTCTGCTAGTTTCTCGACAATAGAATCTTTTCAATTTTGTCTTTTAGAATATTTATCAAAAAGATTTGCATTTTATATTTTATTTAAATTAATATTTTCAATAAAAGACAAATTTTTTATGGTGGAAGTTGGCTAATTTTAGTCACATTTGATATCGAAATATTCATATAAATAATGTTAAAATAAAAATATAAAAGATTATAATAATAAACTGTAGTTTACTCAATTTGTTTACTTTTGTGACATCACAATTTTTAAGATCCCGGGCGCCCCTGTTACAATTTGTCACAAATCTGAGATACCCCCACCTTAATGTGTAACGTAATTTATGGACGTCCCCCATCCAATATCGGTCAATAAAAGCCAACCCCCATCTACACATTGGCGTTGGCTTGAGTTGGTTCATGTCTGGCCCATGGTGTAGAGCAGTGTTTCTTAACCTTTTCAAAATCAGGAAGCACTTTTGATTATATGAAAAATTTGCGGAGCACTTAAATTAATTATCCAAAAAACGAACAAAAACAACAAACCTGATATTTATGTAAGATCTGAATTAAAGAATGTATTTCTTATGTTATAAACCAACGGTCGGCAACTGGCGTACCGCGGAAGGTCAAAAACTGGACCGACAAAATTTTTTTAGAAAGTATAAATTACTCAAATAAATTATTTAAAAAATCTTTTTCTGTAGATAACAATACGTTTGAACTCTACCGTTATCATATTTTTTCTATTATTTTATAAGTAATTGCTTGACGTTGAAAGTAAATAATTTAGGGAAAAATTGCTAAGCAATATTGCCGTTTAAGGATTTATTTGAAATTTCTTTTAGTAAATAATACTATGTATGAATTTCTATAACTATACATAGTTCAAATAAAAAATAAATATTTTTATATATCTTTAAAAATCTTGAAAAATATTAATTCCATTTTTGGCTAACAATCAAGAAATATCTTTCATAATTTCGCGGAGCATTTGCAAAAAGCTCTCGGACCATCGGTTAAAAACCACTGGTGTAGAGGAACCAATTCGTGCAAAACTCTGCTTTCTATGAAACCGACTTCAAAAAAATTAAATGCAACAAATAAAATAATAATAACTTAAAAATAAAATAAAATACACTAAAAGGTATAAAATAATTATCTTATTTAGTTACAACTAAACGACGAAATATTAACATGAAATTAGTTTTTGAAGTCGGTGCAAAACAAACCATACCTATAAGCAGAGCGTACCCGCCAAACGTACTAAGTAACTAAGATCCGTCGATTGCGATCCATAAATGTACCTATATGTTTGGCACTGACTTCAAAAATTAATTTCATGTTAATATTTCGTCGTTTAGTTGTAACTAAATAAGATAAATATTTTATACTACCTTTTAGTGTATTTTATTTTATTTTTAAGTTATTATTATTATATTTATTGCATTTAATTTTTTGAAATCGGTTTTATTTTTTTATAAAAGTTATTTTTATTTTTCTCTTTTTAGCGATGTTATTAATAGTGACTTAATATAATACCTTGCACGCATCTCTGTAGAGAAAGCGTCGGGCGAATGAATCAGAAAATGATAATAAAATTCAAGTCATAAATATAGAAATTCTCTAGAAACGTTTGTGGGTTTTAAATGAACGTTTTAAGATTTTTTTATACAAGATTTTATTTATTATAATTTCGATTATTTGGTCATAAGAATTGGAGATTTACGTTATTTTGTCATTGATCATATCTTCAGAACTTGACCAAATCAATAAGGTACTACCCCTAAAGGTATCTTCTTTTCAATAAAAATTAAGAAAAAAATAAAACCGACTTCAAAAAATTAAATGCAACAAATAAAATACACTAAAAGATATAAAATAATTATTACCTTATTTAGTTACAACTAAACGACGAAATATTAACATGAAATTACTTTTTGAAGTCGGTACCAAACAAACTATACCTATAAGCGAGCACACCCTCCAAACGTACTAAGTAAGATCCGTCGAGTGCGATTCATAAAAGGTATATGTTTGCTACCGACTTCAAAAAGTAATTTCATGTTAATATTTCGTCATTTAGTATGTAACTAAATAAGATAGTAATTACTTTATACCTTTTAGTGTATTTTATTTGTTGCATTTAATTTTAGAAGTCGGTTTTTATTTTTTCTTAAAAATTATTTTTATTTTCTTAGTGATGTATATTAATAGTGATCATATCATCAGAACTTGACCAAATTAATATGATCCCTAAGACACCCCCTTTCGGATAAAAAAGAACCATCGAAATCGGTTCATAAACAAAGAGGTTAGGTCTAAACAAACCTAATAAAAAAGGTCTAATACCTATGAAAAAAACGAAAAAAAAATGGGACCAATCGGAAGCTAGACTGCACCCAACGCAAAAAAATTTCAAAATCGGTTGACAATTGGCGGAGATATGAGGTAACATAGGCACAAAAAAAATTCAGTCGAATAGAGAACCTCCTCCTTTTTTGAAGTCGGTTAAATAAAGGTCCAATACCAATGATAAAAACGGGGCCAATCGGAAGCTAGACTGAGCCCAATGCAAAATAAATAATCAAAATCGGTTCACAATTGGCGGAGATATGAGGTAACATAGACACAAAAAAAAATTCAGTCGAATAGAGAACCTCCTCCTTTTTTGAAGTCGGTTAAAAATGATAAAGTCATGAGATGGCAACGTCAGATAATTTTTTATCAAACTAGTTTTAGTTTTTTTGAAATATTTCGAAAATACGAAGACAAAAAAAACACATTTTTTTTATGCACGATTACAATACTTCACTGTATGGTAAAGTAAAAAGAAACCCTAGATATAGGATACTAAAGAGTGTCATTAGCGAATCGATAACGGGGCGTTTTTCCTTTTAAAGCCAAAGTGCTTTCGATGGGGTGCTTGAGGATTGTAATTGAAATGGCGAATCGGTATTTGTTGTATTTGCGTCCGACAAGCCATTCCATTCGGTTGACAACAGACAGATATATCGAACCTCTCCCTCTCATGTAAAGACTTCTCTTTGATGGTTTGATGACACCCTCAAATGAAACAGCGTCCGTCATTAACTGACAGACGTGACGAATGCTTTTCAAAGAATAACGTCTGTTCAAAAACACAGGCGATTCAAGAATATTAATTGAAAATTACCAGGCAAACTAAAAATACTAGATGGAAAAGATCTGCGCTTTTACTTTCGATATTTATAAAAATATCATAATATGAACTTGCTGATTTGGCGATTCCGCGAAATACTACTTAAAATGAAGGACGAAAACCTTGAGTGTTGAAAAATCTAATTCATTTTCATCGCAAACACTTGGCATTATTTCAAATAAACTTCTACCCTTGAAGATATATATCAAATAGTAGATCATGATGGTGAAATAACTCTTGATCTTCTTCGCAGATGGCAAGATATATCTCTAGGTTTAAAGAATAATTGCATTTATCTCATGCGATGGGAAATTATTTTTCTTTAAATAGTGAAAGTCCTCTCATCAGGGAAGAATTTAAAGAATTATTTCATCATATTAATGCACTATTTGAAATATAGAGACATGTTCATATGTTAGGTACATTGGACAAACCAAAGACATTAAGGGATATTAAATATATATTATAGCTTAGAGATATATGTTGTATAAAAAAAATGGACGATAAAAATGAAAACTTTTTGAAGACTTGGTACGCTCTCAGGTTAGAGCCACCTTAAAATTAATTAATAAGCTTAATTCAATTAACTATTTTCTTATTTAATTATTAATAAAAACAAAACAAAAATTGAAGAATAAAAATGAATTTTTTTGACTACTTGGAAGGCTCTCTTCGAGTCGGTTTAATAATAAATAATAAACTTAATTACATTAAACTATTTAATAATTTAATTTTCTTGAAATAAATTTTATTTAATTAATTTTTATATTAAATTATTTGTAATCTTATTATATTAAAAGAACAAAGTTAAATATATATATATATATCCGGTCGGGTTCTCGAAAACGGCTCTAACAATTTGGATGAAATTCACTGGTTAGGAGGGTTTTGTGTTGGACATTCGATCTGTCACGGTCTCATCTTGGGCATAGACACCTACGTCTACACCCTCTCACTTAATCAACTTTCCCTTCTCTTCGGTAATGCAAGGGTCTTTCGAGATCCATAGGGGCTGCATCTTTACTGGTGCACCCCTTCTTGCATTCGATTGCATTAAAAAAAGAGAGATCTAAGTCCTCAAAAATCATCTACAGAAGAGAATTTAGAAGTGATAGATTAAATAAGCTGATGATACCTTTCGATCTGGATACAAACATAAATATGTAATGGATAGAATAGAAAACATAGTTTATAATGATTTTCCACGTTTCAGAAATTTTTAAACACAGTAATGATCAAAAAACAATTCAATACATCGCATTAAATTATTTGTTTGAGACTCGAGTTTCGAAGGTTTGGCCTTCATCATCAGTCTTTTTAATTAGAAATATTTAAACTGTTATTAGCTACATAAACGATTGTAGCTGGCTGGCAGCTGACGTCTTTAATCAAAAGCCTGGAAAATTAAATTTTTCGTCTAAATTGGTTGTCTAAATTCAGGCGTTGTCATAAAGTGCTGCCATCTAGCGGCAAATTGGTAAATAATTAGATACATTTAAGCAACGAGAATAATTAAATTGAAAGTTTTTGTGCCGAGAGTAGCAGAATTTTTATATATTGAAGGAGACAATAAAAGAGTGTGTCTTCTGCTGGAATTATAAATTTTATTTATTTATAACGATTCGTTATAAGTTCGTTATAAATAAATAAAATTTATAATTCCTAAGAAAGACACTTTTATTGTCTCTCAATGAGAATAATTTTTATTATGTTAATTCTCCAGAAATCTTTGATATTTCATTAAAATAAAAATCTTCTCTCAAATATAAGATACTTACGCTCCACTGGAGGAATAATGAAGACGAAACTCCGAAACTGTTTAAATAAAAAATTGAAAGAAAATGTGAATTTTTTAAAGTCTTTAATTATGATGAGGTTAGAAAACAGCGAAGGATTTGGGCTAGAAAGTAAATTATTTTAGGATTCACAAATAATAATAATAATAATAATAACGGCGGGAAAGAAAGAAAGAGAGGAAAACAGAAAAGCTCAAATTAAATAATTAAATTTAATTTTAGTTTAAATATAAAAATGTACAAAAATTGTTACCCTTATTCGAAAAAAATTGACAGTAAGTAGCTAAAGCAAGATGTAGAATATACTTAAATGTAGGTATGTAGAACCATACAAAGTACTAATCAACAAAATTGTGTTTTTATAACTTTATCTTAATATATATAATAAAGTAAAAAAGAGAAGGTGATGTTCCATTCATTCATTCATTCATCCATCTATCAACGCACAGCCTAAACCGCTTGACCTAGAAAGATGAAATTTGGAGCGTAGGTGTGGTGGTGGAATACGGCTGGGGTGCGGGAGTGGGGGTTCGAGGGTGGAATGTAGGGGTCCGGGGGATGTAGGGGTCCGGGGTGGAATGGAGAAGGGTGCTTAGTGGGTTGAAGGGCGGGTGCGGAGGTGGGATGGAGTTAGGCGGCTGGGTGGGGGACAAGGCGGTGTAGCCCTCTGGCTAGTGGAGACGCCCGCCAAAAGCGGGCTTCTCAGCTAGTATATTTATATATATAACAATTTGTAATTTTACATATGGGGCATAAGAAATTTACAAAGGGTTAGGTGGGTCATGGCATAAAAAAGGTTTGTAAACACCGCTTTACGAATTAAATTCAGATCCTGATAATGAAGGTATTGTAGTATTTCAAAATATAATACCTATACTTTTTCAAATCATCATTAAGTTTGTAAAAATTTATCATATCCTAATTTTGACTTTTACTCCTTTAGGCCTATTTATTCCCCCCATCTGACAATTTAATTATACATAATTATACAACTCTAGGTTAATGAAAAGATATAAATTAGGGTAAAACTGTATTAATCTTTTCTTAGTGTCAGAGATAAAATCACATTTCATGAAAGTCCACTAAAATTCACCCCTCGTGAATTTTTAAATAATGATTAATTTACCCTGATAACTACTTAATGTAACTAATAGTTGCCTATCATTTAAGATCAAATAATTATTTATTAATTTTGTTGATTTATTTTTCTCTTTTAAAAATTTTCTTCCCAAGGGACTCAAAAGTAGTTTATCACTAACAAGAGAAATAGGGAGCAGGTCGCCCCTTAAAGAAATTCAAATTTTTTATTCATTGAACATGACTAGTTAAATACTACGACACAATGATATATAGTCCTTGCTACTCATTTGCTCGAAACTTATATTTGTTCCGAATTTTATCCCATATGCTTTCCCCTCCTTGATTATTCTCTTTAATTTTATCTCCTTAATCGTCGACAGATCTAAAATTGGATTCCCCACAAATATCGTTTTTGGAAAATAGAAACAATAGATAATTTAATTTCAGTAAAGTAAAGAAAATTTTAAAAATATAAAATAATTTTTATAAAAAATAAATAAAATAGACTACAAAAAATTAAATGCAACAAATAAAATAATAAAACTCAAAAATAAAATAAAATACACTAAAAGGTATAAAATAATTATCTAATTTAGTTACAACTAAACGATAAAATATTAACATGAAATCCTTTTTTGAACTCGGTGCAAAACATATAGATTTTATGAATCGAACTTAGTTCGATTGGCGGGTAAGCTCGCTTATAAAGTTTGTTTAGCACCGACTTCAAAAAGTGATTTCAAGTTAATATTTTGTCGTTTAGTTGTAACTAAATTAGATAATTATTTTACACCTTTTAGTGTATTTTATTTTATTTTTGAGTTTTATTATTTTATTTCCTAGTAGCACAATGTTTAAAACTATATAGTAACTATATAGATTCACGAAAACTATATAGGCACTATATAGTTACTATATAGTTTGAAACATTGTGCTACTAGGGTTGTTGCATTTAATTTTTTGAAGTCGGTTTTATTTTTTTTATAAAAATTATTTTTATTTTTCTCTTTTATTGATGATATTAATAGTGGCTTAATATATTACCTTGCATGCATCTCGTAAGAGAAAGGGTCGAGCGAATGAATCAGAAAATGATATTAAACCAATTATTTTACATGAATTTATGCATACATAGTTTTTGAGCTTCGATTCCGGAGATTACTTCTCCACCATCGACTGTCCTTGATCATCTTTTAGTCCTTCTTTTTAATAAGAGAAAAAACTAATTAAAGAAAAAAACCTCTTTTCCGATAATTATTTCAATTCCATATCTCCTCCTCCAATCATCTCATTCCAGAAAATGATAATAATAATATAATAAATTTATTAAACCAATTATTTTACATGAATTAATGTATACATTGTATTTTAGCTTCGACTCCGGAGATTACTTCTCCACCATCGAGTGTCCTTGATCATCTTTAGTCCTTGTTTTTAATAAGAGGAAAAAACTAATTAAAGAAAAAAACCTCTTTTCCGATAATTATCTCCAGAAAATGATAAAAAAATTAAATTCATAAATATAGAAATTCTCTAGAAAAGTTTGCGGGTTTTAAATGAACGTTTTAAGATTGATTTTTTTATAAAAGATTTTATTTATTATAATTTTGATTATTTGCTCGATAAGAATTGGATATTTACGTTAATTCGTCATTGATCATATCATCAGAACTTGACTAAATTAATATGAGACCACCCCTAAGGTACCCTCTTTCCAATATAAAAAGAATCATCGAAATCGGTTCATAAACAAAGAAGTTATGCCTAAACAAACATAGCAAAAAAGGTTCAATACCAATGAAAAAAAACGAGACCAATCGGAAACTATACTGAACCCAATGCAAAAAAATCATCAATATCAGTTCACAATTGGCGAAGATATCAGGTAACATAAACACAAGAAAAAAAAATCAGTCGAATTGAGAACCTCCTCCTTTTTGAAGTCGGTTAAAAATACTAGGTTTCACAAAAATAAAAGATAATATTTATTTTGAACTTTTGAAGATGGGCTAGTACCCCGAAAATTTGTTTCACCAAGAACCTACACCATTCTCAGTTAACAAAAATTTAATTTCAGAATATTAATTTTGAATACTTTAATTTATTTCATATTTGAAAATGATTATTTTAGGTATTTCAGCTCTGTGGAGAGGAGCAGTATTGAATTCGATAAAAATTTTCTTATTACCTACTTGTACTTTTGAAAAATGAAAAAAATAATCATTTCAAATATTAATAAAAATAATCAATTTTGATATAAAAATTGGAGGCATTGGAGGGCAGGACTCAGGTGTTATTGAGTGATTTTCTTACTTCTATTTTATTTTACTGAATTAATTTGTTCTGAAGCCGAAAGTGTGAAGGATTTGTGGGTAAATTTGTGTAATAATCTTGGATTTTCTTGTAAGAGGCGGCCCGCTCCTCGGAGGCCCAATAAATAAAATTAATAAAATTAATAAACAAAGTAAAAAATTGTTCAATATAAGAACTATATTAAAGTGGCGTGCGGTCCATGGATGCTGTGGATGGAGCGCATCTCCAAAATTTTAAATATTTAGAGTATTTTCATAATTTCAGGATGATCTTTAAATTTTCAAATTGAATATCCGTTATTTCAAATATTTCTATAAAAAAACATTTTTTGTTTTGAACAGTACCTCTATTTTGTTTTCGAAATGAAATAAAATTGTTGCATAGTTTTAGGGGCAATTCAAACGAATGATTTTTCTGAAAAGGGTGCGAATAGATGGTTTTAAGTCCCTGCCTGGTATAAAAAGTAAAGAAAATAAATTATATTTTTAAAAAACTATAAAAAACACTCTTCTAAAAAGTACAAAATAATGTAATAATCAAAAAGCGTGGGGCGCTTTGTCGAAATTACTTAAAAGTACATGTTTCTGTGCACCACGCTTTTTGATTAAGTATTACATTATTTTGTACTTTTTAGAAGCGTGTTTTTTTAGTTTTTTTTAAAATATAATTTATTATTATCAAAATGTTTCACCTTGAATCGACACCTAACTCTTTAAAAATCATTGTTTTAATCATGAAAATCACAGGAGTGTTTTTAAACGATTTTTTAATGATGAATATTACAATTTTGAGAAATATGTCAGATTAGTATAATGAGAAAAATAATTTTTAATAAAACATTTATATTTTTTATTTTTATTCAAGTTAATTTAATCTCCAAGACAATCTGTATCATTTGGCTATTTTCAAAATATTTATTTATTTATAGTTGCTTTATTAATTCTTTTTAAGGAAATATTTTTCAGAATTTTTCAAATTTCCATTGATAATGGGAGAATTTCTCCCTAAACTTTGTATTTTTTAATAAACATTTCTAGATTGTTTTATTAAAGAAATTTTATTGTTATTTGGCGCCAGTCGTTTAATATTTTTCCTACGTCACTCACTTTATTCTCTCTCAGCGATAAATAAATCTTCCACCCGTTTCGTTTGGCCTCGAGGCTCTCAATATTTGTTGTGCACTCTTTTCACAAAAATAATTGTCAATAATGCGGGCTTCTTGAGAGTTGCCACCCTGAATAGCAATCAAATGAGTCACAAAAGAGAGCGAGAAAAAGAGAGATTGACTGTCTTCAATATTTATTGAATTTACTTAACTATATATATAGATTTAGGAAATGCGGGTACGTTTCGCTCTGAAGAGAATCAATTAATATTTCATCACTGCAATCTATATATATAAAATTAAGGTTTTGTCTGTACATTGCTCCAAATCACGCCAAATTTTGGTTAAAAACATTTTAAGCAAAGTTATGAACGAAAACACCCTCAACAAAATTCCTGTCTGTCTGTATGTTTCCGTTGTTTCCGCGAAAAGTTGCTCACGATTCACGTAAAAACGGCTGAAGGGATTATTATGAAATTTCATATTTGCATCAGATGTCTTCTAACTTACGTTTATATCTATATAACGTTTTGATATTTTGACACCAAAAGGAGGTTGGGGGGGGGGGGGGGCAAACGAATGCAAATTATCAAATAACTCCTAAACTATTAACTCTACGGCAAATGTTATTATGAGCAAAGTTGTAGGGGATGTGTATTCTGACATCTTTTGTTTAAAAAAATTCCCCAAAAAGGGGGGAGGGTCAAAATATGAAAATTCTTACCCATAGAGCCAACTTAACCAAATTTTGTATATATAATCTGTGGGTCAGTAGAAGGCTAGAAATGCAAAAACTGGGTGCGGGGGTGGAATGGAGTAGGGGTGGGTTAGGGTATAGGATGCGGGGGTGGTGCGGTGTCGAGTCCAGGGGCGTAGCGGGGGTGTGGTCTAGGAGGCTAGGCGTGGGTGGAGGGCTCAAGGTGGGGTGCGGGGGTTCAGGTGAGGGTCCAGAGGCGTGGTGGGGTGGTGCGGGATGGGATGGGGTGTCGGGTGGTGTGGGGACGGAGGTATAGGGCACGGGATGGGGCTCAGGGAGGGCGGGGTGCGGGTTTCAGTTGATAGTCCAGAGGCGTGGTGGGGTGGTGCGGGGGTTAGGAAAGGGTACATGGTGCGGGGGTGGGGGTGCTGGGTGCGTTTCGGGAGGGTGAGGATGGGGTTCGTGGGTTGGGCGTGCTTCCTGGGTAGCAAGAGGGCCGCCGAAGGCGAGCCTTGCAGCTAGTGAATAAATAAAATCACAAGATGTTGTCATCTTTTAGATCCCAGATGGAATGGTATATTTTTAATAATTTGAAAGTTTATAATGGGAAATAAGGACAAGTTTTTTGTGTGATTTTTTTTGATTTTTCAACCAACGTTTCGTCGACTTTGCCAACTTCTTCAGGGCTTCAAATAGTTACATCACATATTCGTCTAAAGCAGTGGTTCCCAACCTTTTGTGGCCCATCGCCCCTTTCTGGAGGTTTGCTAACACCTATCGCCCCCATTTAATTTTCATAGTATGCCTTATTTTAATTTGAAGTAAAGTGTAAATAATAAAGCAGTTTTATTATTTTAAACAATTTTATTACCTTATATAAAAACAACCAAAGCCGTTTTATCGGGTCACTCTTAAATAAAATAGAAAATTAATTAAAATGTACATTTTTACAGATTTTTTTAAGAACAATGAAAGAGGGAGTGAAAATTGGATTAAAATTTTTTTATTTTTTTTTATTTAATGTCCCCGGGAACAAAGCCCATTTAGACAGCACATAAGTAGAGTGTTAGTAGGGTTAGTGAGGGAGCCGAGTTTTCAGCAGGTATAAATTTTTATTTGCCAGCCAGGATCGAACCCCGGACCTCCACTCCAATATCGTCATAACCGATCGATGCCGAGGCGAGGCCAGTGCGTTAGCTGACTGAGCTACCCGACTCCTCCCCCCATGGTTTTCATAGTAAAATAAACTATTAATTTCCAAGATATTTTTATCGATTATTACACAAGAGTATTTAGAGAGACCAAATAAGGCATTTGTTTTGATATATTATGTTCTTTTACTTATCATGGAACAATTTTAATTGAAAAAACGGTGCCGGAAAAATTTGGGAACCCCTGTTCTATAGTATTATTAGCTGATTATTCCAGACTAAGCTTCCTCAGCATTTTTTTTAAATAAGCCCAAAAGTCTCTTTTTTTGGAAACCATTACTTATACTAAAATCGTATAAAGATAATCTAGGGTAATTTAAAAAATATTTGAATATAGAATAGGAGCCTATTTTTCTTATCACTTTCTTGTAAATCGTGATGTGTTATATTTTCTTGTGACATATACATATTTTTTTACAAAGGTGAGGAGTCAAACCCCACGCTCAACCCATTTTAGTCGCCTCTTACGACAAGCAGGTGATACTGTGGACCAATTCGAACCTTGTTCCACAGGGGGGATATGGACTATTCAAGTTATTACCGTAATTTGAATGAAAAATGGAGTTTCGATTTGATCTCATAAAAATGAAAATATTAAATTTTTCACGTCATTGTCTAATGGAATAGGCAGTCGCTAGAGGCGCTAGTTAACGGGAAAATAAAATTATTATTTTTATAGGAGAAAATAATTTGTTACCCTGATAATTTTCTGCTGATATGTGTCAGAAGGGGTAAATTCGCGTGACTTTATATGTAGTTGTTAATTCTATATATATCGAAAAAAATGTCAAGCCTAACGTGATTTTCGACAATAAATTAGTAAAATTTCAGATTTTTAGCATATCGCGAGGTTTAATTTCCACAAACACATATCTAATAAATAAACACAAAAATGCTTTGATTTAATGATACAGAGACAGAAATAATGAAGTATAATTTAGAAATTTTTTGCTAACTAATGAATGAATGAATCATTTGTATTTTGTATACTCATTGAAAAAAATATAAATGCTAAGAATACAATAAAAACAAAGAAAAATGAATAAAATAATGAAATGGAAACCGCCATCATGTTAAAATGTTTGCTAACGTAAGTAACTTTAAAAATAGTACACTTTACAATTTATTACGGATGTCAGCAGAAGATGGTTTGTAGGTTGGGGTGGGGGACAGGGAACAAGAACGGGTTGAGGCAAGCAATTAAGAGCGGCATTCAATTAGGGTAACCTGGAACACGTAACAAGACTCGAAATAACAGACGGCTGCTGACATTTGCCGGATGTTTTGGCTCCACCTCAACAGACAAATATCAAACAGAGATTGAGATGCCGAAGGAGACTTACCCCCTCAAAAAAATAAATAAAAAAAAAATCATTAGAAATTCTCTTAAACACAAATTTTACTTTACCATACAGGGTATGGTCAAGTATTGTAATCGTGCATGAAAAAAGTGTTTTTATTCCCTCTTTTTTTCAAAATATCTAAAAAACGGCTAAAATTATTTCGATTAAAAAAATTGAGCGAAACCATGGCAGATCGGTCTACAAAAAAGCTGTAAAAAGTGAACATCGAAAAAATTATATTTTTCGAGATAATAATTGTTTTGTCAAAATGTCTGTTAGTCTGTGCGTTATCAAATTTTGTGGACGAGCTAGCTCAAAAACTAGTGTGAATTTCGAAACAAAATTTCACAAGTAGTTTTGGTCCATTGAGATTAAGAGCTGATTAGATTTTGGTGCATATCGACCCAAAATTAAGGGGGGGTGGAGGGGGGGTAAAAAATTAAAAATCCAGGTCGTTTGAGCAAACTCAACCAAATTTTGTATACATAATCAGTGGACCGCCAGAAGTCTAAAAATGCAAAATCTAACCGCCCAAAATGGGAGGGGGGGTCAAAAAATGAAAATCTTGGCCATTTACCAAACTCTATCAAATTTTGTATACATAATCAGTGGGTCCCAAGAAGTCTAAAAATGCAAAATCTAAACGCCCAAAATGGGGGGGGGGGTCAAAAAATGAAAACCTTGGCCATTTACCAAACTCAACCAAATTTTGTATACATAATCAGTGGACCTCTAGAAATCTAAAAATGTAAAATCTAACCGTGGGGGGGGGGGGGGCGGAGGCTCAAAAAATGAAAATCTTTGCCATTTACCAAATTCAACCAAATTTTGTATACATAATCAGTGGGTCCCAGGAGTCTAAGAATGCACAAACTAACCCCCCCCTCCCCTACATGATTATAAATAATTTTATTAAATATTAAATATAAGTGAGGGGCCAGGTTGTATGATAAATTCAAGTGGATGGCCACATCAGAACACGTGAGCTTATTTTGGATTGCCTTTTTTTATTCGTACCGGCCACAGAGCAAATAGATTAAATCTACTTTTTGAATTATATAGATTTTAAGGTAGTTTTTTTATTGGGATTTTTTTTGAAATTTATAGAGATTATTATTTAAATTCTTCTGCATCCATTGGTGACAAAACGAAATTTATGAACAATATAGTTCAGGAGATATTAAATTTCAAAAATAGAGTTTTTCAGACACTAGCCTAGCTCCTGGACTCCACCCCGCACCACCCCCTGCACTCCCACCCTACTCGCATCAGTCCCTCACCCCACAACCATCCTAACCCGCGCATCCCCACTCCATTCCACCCACCATCCGCACCCAGTTTTTGCATTTCTAGCCTTCTAGTGACCCACAGATTATGTATACAAAATTTGGTTGAGTTTGGTCCAAGAGAAATAATTTTCATTTTTTGACCCTCCCCCCCCCCATTTGGGTGGTTAGTTTTTGCATTTCTAGCTCTCTAGAGGCCCAAAGAATATGTATACAAAATTTGGTTGAGTTTGCTCCAAGGGCAAGAATTTACATTTTTAACACCCCCCCCCCTTTTTGGGTGTTTTTTAGGAAAAATTTTTTAAACAAAAGTTGTCAGAAATCACATCCTCTACAACATTGTTTATCATAGAATTTGCTGTAGGGTTAAAAGTTTAGGAGTTATTTGATAATTTTCATTCGTGCGACCCCCCCCCCCAAACCCCCTTCTGGGGTCAAAATATCAAAACCGAATATAGCTAAAAACGTAAGTTAGAAGACATTTGATGTAAATATGAAATTTCACAATAATCCCTTCAGCCATTTTTACGTGAATCGTGAGCAACTTTTCGGAAACTGAAACAGACAGATAGACATACAGACAGACAGACAGGAATTTTGTTGAGAGTGTTTTCGTTCATAACTTTGTTTGAAACGTGTTGCAACCAAAATCTGGCGTTATTTGGACCAATGTACAGACAAAACATTACGTTTATATATATATCGTAGATATAGTTGCGAATAAAAAGGTTTAAAAAGTGCTGTTTTATAGCTATTTTTTAGAGATTTCAAAAACGTAAAAAAGTAGACAAAAATACTTGGGATAAAGTACTCTTTTGTTACCTGATTTTGCAATGCTAATGATAGAGTAGCTGAATTTGATCTTGACCTTGTCAGAGTTGATTTGAGATGTGACGTCGCCCCTGCGCTCTAGGCAACCAATGAGTCATCGGCGTAAACAGGCTGGCTCTCAAGGAGCACGCGAGTTCATCCCAGAACGAAGGCCTTGCCTGTCCAGACAAAAGAAACACGAAGTTTTAACCAAATGGAATACAAAACAACTGTCATTTATTTTTTCCTTTTAATAAAAAAAAGTATTATAATAGAAAATATTATAAATATAATACGTAATTGGAATAATTTTTAAAATGAAATTGAAATTAAGTTGACAAATATAAAATACAAAAGATATTTAATGATTGCTTGGCATGTCTAGAAATTATTACTATGATCTATATTTATTTCTAAATAAATAAATATATTATATATAATACTAGAGGAATGACCAGTCGATTAGCACGGGCTTTTTTTTTGTCTGAATGGCCTCGGAAAAAATAAAAAATGCCCATTTACCCATACCCTAAAAAAATATATATATCCACGAGAATTTTGAATAAAAAATGAAAAAATGATAAATATTTGAAAAACAGTCCATATCTGATTTTTTGTTAATTGAAATTTTGTTGCAAAAAATTTCGATCATTTCTAAAATTAATCTTAGGGGAGCCGGGTTGGCTCAGTTGGCTAACGCACTTGCCTAGTTTCGACATCGATCGATTATGACGATGTTGGAATGGGAGGCCGGGGTTCGATCCTAGCTGACGAATAAAAATTTCTACCGGCTGAAAACTCGGCTCCCCCACTAACCCTACTAACACTTTACTTATGTGCTGTCTAAATGGGCTTTGTTCCCGGTGACATTAAATAAATAAAAAAAAAAAAAAATTAATCTTTCTCTAAATTCTGCTCTTTATCTAAAATTGTGGGATTGGATTAATTAATTAATAGCCATTTAAATAATATGGACACAATTTTGACTTTTCCAATTCCAAAATTTTAGATAGAAGGGAAGCAAAATTGGACTGTTTTTCTAATATAATATTTACTTATATAAAAAAAAAAAATAGTAAATTAATTTTCCGTAAATATTTATGTGTTTCATTTATTTTCCCTAAATATTTATATTTTTTTTATTTTATTCAAAGTAATTTCTCCAAGACAATCTGTATCATTGTCTAAATTCAAAATATTTACCGGTGAACAACAACTTTTCTTCTAGAAAGAATAAAAAATGAGAGAGCGCCTCAAGAGACGAGACTGTTATTTTCGCCAATATATATTATCTATATTGGTGTTTTAGGACACACCAACAGAGAGGGTTATTAGCACTTCAAAGTTAATTTTGATTTCTATGTAAAAATGTACATAATAAATATATTTATATGCACAATTGAGATTTCTAGAGATTCTATTAGTTTCGCAGATCCCAATATAGAAAAAAAATCAATAATCAAAGTCAAAAGACAAATAAAATAAAAATATAAATTTTATATAATAACAATAAAATAAATCTATACAAAATATAACGCAGATAAACCATATAAATTAACAACCGAGAAAATTAACAAACTAAACAAATATATTAACAATCTATGAAGCTTTAAAGGGGCATAATATCAAGTGATTGAACATCCATGTTTTCAGATAGTTTCCCATAGATTAATATATTATATATATAATTATTTTTATCATATGTGTGTCAGGTGATGATGTGTAGGGTTGTTTTTTTTACGGGTTATTTTCTATGTTAAAAAAATTACCGAAAGTTTTTTAGGTGGCTAGTATATATAATTAAAGACTTTATGTATGGCTACACATATATCAATTTTCAACATACTGAATTAATAGCTACTGGGATTTATCTCTCCATATAAATAACATGTGATGGAGATGAGATGATATGATGAATTGCAATTTTGAATTATCTTGTCTAAATAGAGTGTGAAAATTTCCTATTCAGAAGATTTCTCTAACCAGATGATGAATAATTAGAGAATAGAAAGGCTAATGGATTATATTAATGGGATAATAAATAAAATATAACTCGTCATCTTTATGATATCATTGTCCCGATTTAGAATCGGGATCGATTGGATGGGGCGGTGGTTGCATGCGGGCCGCCCATTCTGGAGAAAGGCTCGTATCTTTTTGCCATTATTGAAAAGAGAAAGTAAAAGTGCAATGCCCTTGCATGCAAAAGTGACAGTAAAGATTTTTTCATTTTAAACTTCTTTACTTTATCCAAATGAAGCAGATAAGTATTGTAATCGGTCTCGCGACTTCAAAGGGTCCTCAAGTAAAGACTACGGAACCGATTGACCTCAACCAAAGTCAGGAATTGTAGTTTCATCCCCGTTGAATTTTAGAACCTGACTATTTTGCAAAAAAAATACATATCTTACCCAGAGCCCAAAAAGTGCGATTTCGTTATTTAGTCCATGGGGATGTATGTATGTATGTATGTATGTAATGTTTATATTCCTTTTTTAGTGGACAATTTTCTCCACGCCGTCCAGCCGATTAAAAAAATACTATTACTTTAACAAAATTAAGCGCTGATATGTTTTTGATACATATCGGCCGACAAACATTATTAGTTCCTTAATATAGGTATATTCTAGTACTTTTATAATTTTTTCTAAATATTTTGAATATGGCTTAACCAATTTTGATCAAATTTTTTATAATATTCTATTTAAGTATTTTCAGCAAAAAGATAAAGTTTTTAAGAAAATTACATTTTAAAGAACTTTAGTACATTACAGAAGGATAGTACTTTGTTTTTAATTAATCCGTCGAATAATATTTTCATTGAAAAATAAAAGCATATAGATAGCTATTAGTTTATTTTTTAACATAGAAAATAGGTGGAGCGAATGAGTCTTCGATAGGATACCTTTACCCAAAAAACTATTGAAAATAACTATATTTGAGTGGATATCGATGAGGCAATCGAAAAAAGAAGAAGATAATTTACACTATCTTTTTATTCATAAAACCGACGTTTCGGAGGCTATTCCCTCCTTCTTCAAGGTTTTGAAATAGTCAGTGAAAGAAATCCTGAAGAAGGAGGGAGCTTCCGAAACGTCGGTTTTATAAATAAAAAGATAGTGTAAATTATCTTCTTCTTTTTTTAGATATACCGGATGAGTTTTTTATCTTGAGACAGTCTTATAACTCAAAAACAGTGCATTATATGGAATAAAGTTTCAAATAAAAGTTTATTTATATCAAGGGGGAAACTAAACTATGCTATTGTTTGTCGACCTTGAACAAACTTTCAAGGGTATTCCAAAGTCAAGTTCTGTTTTTTAAATAGAACCCTATATTTTTCTATACGTTTACTTAATCTAGAAAAAAAACTGAACAACTTTCTTAAGAACTATTTTTAAATGACATCAAATAAACAAAATACATGAATCAATTAGATCTCAAAAAAAATTCTTAATAATTATTCTTAATTATTATTTAACTTAATTATCAAATACTAATGATTAAATATTTAATTATTAAATAAATAATTTAATAATATTTCGACACTGTTCTGAGATACTACACAGTGTATCACAAGTCTTCTCGATGAATTCCAGTTCTAATTTCCTGTTCCAATTTCTTCGAGGCCTTTACATTTCCTGTTTTTAACCGACTTCAAAAAAGGAGTGACTGATTTTTTTTTTTTTCTGTCTATGTTACCTCATATTTCCGGCAATTGTGAACCGATTTTGAAAAAAAATTTGCATTGGGTTCAGTCTAGCTTCCGATTGGTCCCGGTTTTTTCATTGGTATTAGACCTTTTTTGTTAGGGTTGTTGAGGCCTAACTTCTTTATTTATAAACCGATTTCGATGATTCTTTTTTATTTGAAAGGGGTATGTTAGGGATGGTCTCATATTAATTTGGCCAAGTTCTGATGATATGATCACTGTTAATAACATCACTAAAAAGAGAAAAATAAAAATAATTTTTAAGATACATATACCTTTCATGAATCGCACTCGACGGATCTTACTTAGTACGTTTGGCGGATACGTTCGCTTATAGGTATAGTTTGATTGGCACCGACTTCAGTAAGTAATTTCATGCTAATATTTTGTCGTTTAGTTGTAACTAAATAAGATAATAATTATTTTATACCTTTTAGTGTATGTTATTTGTTGCACTTAATTTTTTTGAAGTCGGTTTTATTTTTTTCTTAAAAATTATTTTTATGGTTTTTAAATTGAAAGTTTTTGCCGAGAGTAGTAGAATTATTATATATTGAAAGAGACAATAAAAGAGTGTGTCTTCTGCTGGATTCATAAATTAATTCCTGTGAATACATTGTAATAGACTGATGAAGAGGGCAAAGCCCTCGAAACTATAGTCTCGTTATAAATAAATAAAATTTATAATTCCAGCAGAAGACACACTCTTTTATTGTCTCCTTCAATTTATGTTTTTTTAAACAAATTTTTACAACACGATAAAATGAAGCTTGTGAGGGTGTAGTCCTATCAGGAAAATGTTCGGCATCCATTTCAATAGCAGTCCCATAACACTTCTTCCACACTCACCGCATAAATTAAGTCCATTTCAATTCTGTCTTCAACAAAAAAATGCTCCATTTTTATTATGGTAATACAATATAACTATCTACTGGATTGACACGAGAAAAAACTTTTTTAAACTCAAGAATTTTAACTACTTAGTTCTATTAAGTAGAAAATAATCTCTTAAATCTGAATATAACGAAGTTTTACTATCATTATAAACACTTATTCTCATTGTTCTGACTTTTCGATTTAATTATTATTTATTTAATATTTAATTATTTAATCATTATTATTTGATAATTAAGTTAAATAATTAATTAAGAATAATTATTAAGATTTTTTTGAAATCTAATTGATTCATGTATTTTGTTTATTTAATGTCGTATAAAAAATAGTTCTTATGAAAGTTTTTTCAGTTTTTTTAGTAGATTAAATAGACGTATAGAAAAATATAGGGTTCCATTTAAAAAGCAGAACTTGACCTTGAAATACCCATGAAAGCTTGTTCTAGGTCGACAAACAATACTGTAGTTTAGTTTCCCCCTCGATATAAACAAACTTTTATTTGAAACATTTTTCCATATAATGCACTGTTTTTTAGTTATAAGAATGTCTCAAGATAAAAAAACTCACGTATTAATGTTAACAGCTATTTGTAAATTTTGTAGCCCAATTAATTGAAGATGGCCAACTAAATACAGGCCGAAACGTTTTATTCATGGGGGTTTTATTGAACTCAGCACATCCAACTTTGGCTGATACTTCCTCCTTCATCTAATACAGTTCCATCACAGCCACGAACTCTAACAACATAAATACATGTTTAATATTTCAAAATACAGTAGGCTGTTGGAAAGGGCATATACCCTTTGGGGACACAGGTTTACTCAGAGTTAGGCCACTGTGAGGATACGGATATTACCATAAATTATCCAGAATTTGCTACTGGGAATAGTAGTTTAAATCTTTTTAAGCACGGACTAAATTAACATTGTAATTTTTTCACACTATTAGTATTAAACTAAAAATTATTTGATTATCATTTAAATTTCATTTTATGATTTAATTTTTGGTCACAAGAGTGAGCTACACACCGGGAAGGAATGCTTATATTTATACCGAGAGATGTCGTGCAGAGATGGCAAAGTTTCAATTTCCGCCAATTTAATTCATTTCAAACATTAATTCTTAGAACAGATTCAAAATAAATTTATAAATGTTAGTAATTAATTTTAGATTTTTTCAAATTATTATAGGCTAATTACCTTTTGATACATTTAAAGTCTCTACCCTACACCCACAACCAAAGAGTATATCAAAGATCATTAACACTTTATATATATACATATATATAAATAAGGTTTTGTCTGTACATTGGTCTAAATCACGCCAAATTTTGGTTGCACACGTTTCAAGCAAAGTTATCAACGAAAACACCATCAACAAAATTCCTGTCTGTCTGTATGTTTCCGTGAAAAGTTGCTCACGATTCACGTAAAACGGCTGAAGGGATTATTATGAAATTTCATATTTACATCAGATGTCTTCTAACTTAGGTTTATAGCTATATAACGTTTTGATATTTTGACCCCAAAAGGGGTTTTGGGAGGGGCTCACGAATGAAAGTTATGAAATAACTCCTAAACTATTAACTCTACGGCAAATTTTATTATGAGCAAAGATGTAATTTCTGACTTTTCTTTAAAAAATTCCCCCAAAAACCACCCAAAAAAGGGGGTGGGTCAAAATATAAAAATTCTTGCTCTTGTACCAAACTCAACCAAATTTTGTATACATAATCTGTGGGTTACTAGAAGGCTAGAAATGCAAAAACTGGGTGCGGTGGTGGAGTGATGGTGCGGGGGTGGAATGGAGAAGGGGCTGGGTTAGGGTAGGAGGTGCGTGGTGGTATGAGGGTCCGGGGGGGTGCAGTGTGGAGTCCGGGTATTGTAGCGGGGGTGGGGTCCAGGAGGCTAGGCGGGGTGTGGTGCGCGGTGGTGGAGGGCACGGGACGGGGTCCAGGGTGGGTGGAGTGCGGGGTTCAGATGAGTGTCCAGAGATGTGATGGGGTGGTGTGGGGAGGGGGCTGAGAACAGGTGCATAGTGTGGGGGGTGGTGGTTCTGGGTGGGGGGGGGGGGGGGGGTCCAGGGGGCGGGCCTTGCAGCTAGTATTGAATTTTTTTCAGATTTAAAATTGAAAGTTTCCCCTTCAATTCTTCCAAAACTTTTGGAGAGATATTCATATTTTTTATTTGAGAAAAAAAATCAGGTCAAATTGTATCAGATATTATATGTTTTTTAGTAAGTACCTAAGTACATAAAAATTTCAATGTATCAATTTATAATTTTTCGTTTTGATGCCTTTTCATTGATTTTTGAGTTGGAGAGCCAACCTTATCATTCACTTTTGTTTTTTTCGATTGTTGTCAAAAGTAAATTTTTTCCCTTAATTTCAAAATAAATAGCAAATTTCTTCTCTCTTTATAATCTCTCTCTATAAAGAAACCCTCGCTGTAGCCCTTGATATCTCCAAAGCTTTTGACCAGGTTTGGCACAAAAATCTTCTTGCCAAACTGCCAGCCTTTGGATTCACACCAACACTTCGCAAATGGATAGAAAGCTTTCTGACAAACCGAAGTATAAAAGTTGTGGTGGATGGAACATCTTCTGAATCGTTCTCCACAAACTCTGGTGTTCCCCAAGGCTCTGTAATCTCCTCCACACTCTTCCTTATTTATATAAACGACCATATTGATCAAACGGCAAACCCCACTCATTGTTACGCCGACGATAGCACTCTACTCGGCAAACCCTCTCTCCCGAATAATCGAATCAATATTGCCTCCTCAATTACTCTCGACCTAGACAAACTGAATAAATGGGGCTCTCAAAATTTAGTTAACTTTAATTCAAATAAGACTCAATGTTGTCTAATTTCTAGGCGCGAAAATAGAGATTTCCCTGATATTCACTTCGATTCGAATACCCTGAAAATGTGTGACAGCCTATCCATGTTGGGCGTCTCTGTCGCATCTGACCTGTCTTGGAATGAACACATCTCCTCTGTGGCGAAATCTGCAGCAAGGAAGATTGGCTTCTTATTCAGGTCCAAGCGATTTTAGAAACCCCCACAACTTCTCACCATCTACAAGGTCCAAATCCGCCCCTGTCTCGAATACGGCTCTCATCTGTGGAGAGGAGCCTCAAAATATTCTCTTGCTACCCTTGATGCAATTCAGAAACGAGCCGTCAGGCTAATTGACGATTCTACCCTCACCGACTCCCTCGACTCGCTGGCTCATCGAAGAGATGTCTCTGCCCTTTCCCTTTTCTATAGATACTATGACGGCAGGTGCTCTGATGAGATAAAATCAATAATTCCCCCAAAGCATGCTTTGCACGCAGCACATAACTAACTTCTTTATTTATGAACCGATTTCGATGATTCTTTTTTTATTGGAAAGGGGGTATGTTAGGGATGGTCTCATATTAATTTGGTCAAGTTCTGATGATATGATCACTGTTAATAACATCACTAAAAAGAGAAAAATAAAAATAATTTTTAAGATACATATACCTTTCATGAATCGCACTCGACGGATCTTACTTAGTACGTTTGGCGGATACGTAGACACCTACGTCTACACCCTCTCACTTAATCAACTTTCCCTTCTCTTCGGTAATGCAAGGGTCTTTCGAGATCCATAGGGGCTACATCTTTACTGGTGCACCCCTTCTTGCATTCGATTGCATTAAAAAAAAAAAAAAAAATCCTCTATTAAAATTAATAAAAATATCTTTTTCTTTTTTGTGGCTTTTCGGCCTTTCCAACCATAAGCCAATTTACGATACTATTTATTTTTAAATTTTGTCTCTATCCCGGGGGTCAGATTTTAGCCGAATGCCTCGAGTCGGATTCGAACTCCGGTCCACTTGGTTAGCAGGATGATACGCTACGGATTAGCCTATCCGACCCCCCCCCTCCAAAAAATATCTTATTAATTAATATTTTATTTTTCTTAAATAATCCATTATTGAGACCCCAGGGCGGAACCTTATCATTCACTTTTGTTTTTTTCGATTGTTGTCAAAAGTAAATTTTTTCTTAGCTATTTGGTAACAGACACACTAACAAAAAGTTTGACAAATTTATTAATACATATATCTTAACTCATAAAATATGGTATACATTTTTGGATGACCCCAGATGTCTAAAAATGAAAAACTAACCGCCCAAAATGGGGGGGGGGGAGTTAAAATATGAAAATCTTGGCCATTTACCAAACTCAACCAAATTTTGTATACATAATCAGTAGGACCCCAAAAGTCTAAAAATGCAAGAACTAACGCTCCAAAATGGGGGGGGGGGGCGTAGGTTCAAAAAATGAAAATCTAGGCCTTTGTATCAAACTGAACCAAATTTTGTATACATAATCACTGGCCCCACAGGAATCTAAAAATGCAAAACCTAACCCCCTCCCCTACATGATTATAAATAATTTTATTAAATATTAAATATAAGTGAGGGTCCAGGTTGTAAGGTAAAGTCAAGTGGATGGCCACATCAGAACAGGTCAGCTTATTTTTAAAAAGCAGCGTGCGTGTCAAGTGATTTTCATTTAACATTTCCTCATTAATTAAAAATCAACATTTTAGAAAAATAAGCTGTGAAATAAATATTTAATCACTAAAATACTTAACAAAAATGAAAGAACTACCTTAAATGGGCCACATTTGAAGAAAAAAAATTGTCATTATTTTATTTTTATTTGGTTGACATGATAAAAGCATTACCAAACAAAAGTGTATTTTTCATTTTCAATTTATTAAATTAATTAATCAATTATTTCAAAGCAGGCCTATAGTTTAGTGCAAATTATTGTTTAAATATTACCAGAGGCGTAACAGGGAAGGTGGCTTAGGGGTCGACCCCCACCTTATATTGAGTTGAAAAAATAATAAAATGAATAAATTTATTGACGGAGACAATAAAAGAGTGTGTCTTCTGCTGGAATTATAAATTTTATTTATTTATAACGAGACTATAGTTTCGAGGGCTTTGCCCTCTTCATCAGTCTATTACAATGGATTCACAGGAATTAATTTATGTATGAAAGGTTAAAATCTTTCATGTGGTTAGGTTAAGAAATGTATAATTCCAGCAGAAGACACACTCTTTTATTGTATAAAAATTCTGCTACTCTCGGCAAAAAAAACTTTCAATTTAAATAAATTTATATATCAGTGGCGGGCGGTGACTTTTAAACCAGGGGATATTGTCCAAAAAATAGACCATGATTTTTTTAATTTTATTTTATTCTTCACTCCTTTTTGCAAAATTTATCGATAAACGCATCATAGAATTTTTCGATATTTTTTTTCAAATTGAACATTTTTTATCAATTGATATTTAAACAAAGCGGATAATTAATATTTATTTCAGCTTTTTTTGGTGATGTTTCATTTCTTTTCATTGTTGAAAACTTACTAAGAAGCTCGTAGGCACAATGCAAATTAAATGTATTAAATCACACATAATAATAAATATTATTTCTTCATTGTGTTTTAAAATGTCTGAAACGCGGAGAAAAATATTTGTCAACTATGATTTTTTACTTTACCATACAGGGTATGGTCAAGTATTGTAATCGTGCATGAAAAAAGTGTTTTTTTCCATCTTTTTTTCGAAATATCTCAAAAACAGCTAGAACTATTTTGATTAAAAAAAATTGAGCGAAATCATGGCATTTCGCTCTACAAAAAAAGCTCAAATAAGTGAACATCGAAAAAATTATATTTTTCGAGATAATAATTATTTTGTCAAAATGTCTGTTAGTTAGTTTGTCTGTCTGGTTGTCTGTTTGTCTGTTTGTCTGTGCGTTACCAAATTTTTGTGGACGAGCTAGTTCAAAAACTAGTGATAATATCGAAACCAAATTTCACACGTAGTTTTGGCCCATTGAGATTAAGAGCTGATTAGATTTTGGTGCATATCGACCCAAAATTAAAAGGGGTGGAGGGGGGTTAAAAATTAAAAATCTAGGCCATTTGAGCAAACTCAACCAAATTTTGTTTACATAATCAGTGGAGCCCCAGAAGTATAAAAATGCAAAAACTAATCCCCTTACATGATTATAAATAATTTTAGGGGCCAGGTTGTATGGTAAAGTCAAGTGGATGCCCACATCAGAACACGTCAACTTATTTCTCGTTGTGTATATGAATTCCGATACCCACTTTAACCTAAAATCGGAAAGTGAAAAAGTTATTTTGTATCAATATACGGTACTTACTGATTAGATTTTGCAATTTCTTTTTCAAAAGGCAGAAAATATTTTTTGAATTAGTTTATTGAGATTTTAAGAGGATGTTATATAATTATAGTATAGCCATAAATGAACAATTTATATATAAGTTTATTAATCGGTACTAAGGCAGCTCTAGTTTACCGAGTCTTGTAAAAGTTTTCACTTTATTATTTAATGTGCGGGTGAGCGATCTTTCATTTGAATCTGATCGATGAAAATAACTACCTACAAAGAATAAGATCTCTCTCTTTAAAGTTTCATTGCAAGGATGCCAAAATACAAGTTCAGACCTGTTTCAGACTATTTGAGATTAATTTCTTAATTTCTATTATTCTAGGAATGGCCTTTTGTATTCGGACCAAAACGATTCTCGTTATAGAGAGAGAGAATATTCAATTGGACTTCATTGAAGAAAATACTTTTGCCCAAACATTTTTTAGTTCAACTTTCACGATTATTATTTTAATGCAATTTATAGATTTTAAATGAAAGTCTGGGACGAGTACATGTAAATTAATTCACTTTTTAACCCCATAAAATCAAAGTAATATTCCATTAGATAGCTGAACTGATTAAAATGGAAAATCTGGAATATTTTTTTCATACTAGACATAGATCAATTGTCCTCCCAAAGATTAATAAGTCAATTACCCAAAAAATGCCTATTTTGTGGCAATTAAATATTTTACTAAACTTACAAATGATCTAAAAAATCTGTCGTGTGACAAGAAAAAATTGGTTAAATGGATCGGATCGTTATGATTTCACCCTGTCATATGTATGTAAATCTCAAATGTGAACTAATGTTTATCAATGTGCACCAAATTTTATTTATTGTAATTCTTTGTAAAATTAAATAATTATTAATTTTTATATATAAGATTTTAATCCGGTCCTATGTACAGTTGACTTGTCAACTCTATAGGACATGACATATTGTATGTTGTGTATTTTCTGAATAAATAAATTTAAAAAAAATATTCATAAAATTTGCTAACGTTAAAAGCTCTGAAAATTTTAAGTTTTATATAAATTTAAATGAATTAGTTGTATAATATTTATTGAAAGTGTTTTTAAAATATTACAAATTTTCAAATATTACACTGATGAAAATACTCTTGGCATTTTGGAATTTGCGCGATGCGGCGCATCCATGGACCGGACGCCACTGATATAATATATTATGTCTATTTTTAAAATAATCAAGTATATGAATTTTCGCAAGACATGGCTCTCCCCAATTTAGTGGTGTAAAGTTTGATCTTCTTGAGTTAACCCCTCATATCAATCCTAGAGTTATGCTTATGTATATTATTAAGTACCTGGAACACCGAGCGATACTCGGTAATGCATGTGTTTGTTTTTGATTTAATCAACTATTTGTTTTATATTGATTCAACCACCTGTTATTAATCGAATGTTTTCTACATTTGATTCAATCGGGAATCAAATGTAGGGAATTTTTTTTCAAATATTGAGTGAAAATAATATTTGAACTTTTATATTTCTAACTTGAAATAATGATCTTAAATAAAATTTTTATTATTTTTCTAACTAATATAACAAAGAATAATTGTTTAATCAATGAGAATTGTTTTTGACCGCGCTTATTTGAAAAAGATATTTATTGCAAGTACTGCGGATTACGCTATTGAAGTCTGCGGAGTCTTAAGTCTGGACCAAGAGAGAAAAAGATGTGATCCACTTAGCTACAATCCAACGTCATTTCGCGTATAGCCCGCTAGACATTCGGATGGATCACCAAGTGAATTTGAAATCTCAGATGTTATATATTTAATCTTGGATAAAAAATACTTGGTAGGTTTCACATTAATGTGAAACCTACATAGTATTTTTTCATCGAATAATTTCAAGTTAATTAGATGATCAATAGAACAATTTGGAATAATTTATTAAATTTAAATTTATTAGTACTCTCTAACTTTACTCGCTACTCCTCTGCCCAACTGTATGCAAAATTTGAAAAACCATACCGAGTCTTTAAAAGAATTTCACTTTTTCCTCTAATTATAATGCTATACTATATTCATGTATTTACAATTTTTAAAATTCATTAATTTAATGAAATAGCGAAAAAAATAATAATTTTATAAAAATCGGTAGCATTTAACAGTAACAAGCTAATTAAATAAAGATTTTCCACTTTTTTCTTTTTCTTTCACATTGAAATGAAAGCAGAATGAAAGATAAATATATGGTACGTCACTGTGTCGGATCGCCATGGAAACATCCCACAAGCTTTATGACAAAGCATTTACAGAGGCGGGAGAAGAACGGAAGGAAAATATCGAGACGCCTTAAATATATTGGTTCGTAAGTTGCTTAAGACGCTGTTTGCCAACCCTCCGTGCTTGAATTGCTGACGCAATCGGGTTTTTATCAAAATAATTGACAAAATAATTGAAAAACGAGAATAGCACCAGAGCTGGAATTCATTTGTTAAAAATAAATAATAATTTAAGGAAGGGAGGGAGGGATATAGGGCAAAAATATATCAATATTTTCTGATATACATTTATAAATATATTTGTTAAATATAAATACATACTTTATAAATAAATAGGACAAATATAAAAATCAGAAATTGTAGATTTTCAGGTGTTGACTTTTAGATATATAGGGTAAATCCGCGAGAGATGCTACACATTTTAAAAAACCATTATTCTAAAGCCCATGGTGCACATAACTATAAGTAAACGAGCTTTTCGTGCGTGCCTTCGGCACGCCTGAGAAGCTCGGCCCTCCGGGCTGGTGCTCTGGCGGGTGGCGTCTCGGTCCAAAAATGTTATTCCTCTTAAAAAACCACACTCCAAATGTATACCTGTAAACTCCCGAAAATACATAGTCTCTTAAAAGTTTCGCCTCATTTTTGTCCTGACACAGCTACAGAAATGAGGCTCTAGATATGAATCTGGAAGTATTTTTTTTTCTATAATCTACAGCATTGTGATATTTTTTGTGTGGAAATAGATTTATTTAAATAAGTGGGATCGTGTGAGGAGGAGAATTATATTATATCATTTTTTTAAAATTTGGGATCGATAATCGATATAAGGCTCCAAATATTTAAAAGAGATCAGGTGTTGTTTGTATGACAGGCTGCTTCAGTATTGCCATGAGAAACTCCGGCATGCGTGTCTTAAGTCTTTCAATTTTGTAAAAATCAAAAAATAAGAAAAACAAAATTTAGATTTTTAAAAAATTTTAAAAAGTGGCAAATTAATAAAAAATAATCAAATATTATATAAAATATAAATCAAATAAGAAGTGATTAATTTCTTCTTCTGTGCTCAAAGAAAAGCGAATTGAATATTTAATTTTTGAGTGGTGAGAGGGGGAGGAATAATTGTCAATATATTTATGCATTTTTAATTTAAAATCAATTGGAGTCTTTCATTTCAAAATTCGAGTTCAAATTACAATTATATTTCAAATTTGCCTCGACTTATCTCGACTCAAAACACAAATATACCGACAGCATCAGCGCCCCCTGCCGGCAGCATTACGTTAGCGTTGCTGCAAATTAATCTGGACTATTATATATATAATAGTTCTTATGTTAACACAATAAAATGTATTAAGTGTGTATTGGGTTAATATTAAATTAAAAACAGTATAATAAGTAGAAAAAAATTATTTGTAAAACGTTGCTCTGTGGTGTCTCACCCACAGGTGTCAGGGGAGATGCCACACCTCTTTAAATTACAAATTACAATAGTAGTAAAACATTGTTATTAAAAGTATTTAAGAACTAAAAAAATTTTTTAGGTATAAATAAAGCTAAAAATATATATTTTGTAAATAGAAAGTTCTTTAAAGATTGTAAACAAGATTTTGCCAAATGAAAAGAATAATAATTGGACAATATTTAGTCTTTTTATAGAAATTTTTCTATTTAACGACCACAATCGACACAAAATTCTTCAAAATATTGCAGTCATCAAGAAGCCATCTCTCGCATGTTGCACAACGCATCCAATCAAATTTCTTGAAAGTTGAAGAGTAGTTTTCATCGCACTGTGGCATCTCTCCCATTTAGTAAGAGTGAGATGCCACACCCTCCCTCTTGCCGCGATTAATAGCAAACAAACCAAAAACCGACTCATAACCTCACTAAAAGTTTCGTTGTTTACTATCTATTTGAGTTTATTCGAATATTTAAAATATTAGCTCTTAAGAAATTCATAAGTGTAGCTTAAGAAAAACTTTAGAGTGTGTAATGAGAGTCTTACCTTTGATTTTAGCTTGTGGTCAATAAAATATTATTCACAATCAATATCAATCATATCATCAGAACTTGACCAAATTAGTATGGCATCATCCCTAAGATACCCCCTTTCCAATAAAAAAAGAATAATCGAAATCGGTTAACAAACAAAGAAGTTAGGCCTGAACAAACCTAACAAAAAAGGCCTAATACCAATAAAAAAAAAACGGGACCAATCGGAAGCTAGACTGAACCCAATGCAAAAATTTTTTCAGAATCGGTTCACAATTGTCGGAGATATTGGTAACATAGACAAAAAAAAAAAAAAAATCAGTCGAATAGAGAACCTCCTCCTTTTTTGAAGTCGGTTAAAAAGTAAAAAATATTGATTAGAAAAAACCAGCGATTATTAGCTGAAAGCCATGTGACGCACATATATAAAACATATTTTAATTAAAGACAGTACAAATTGAGAAACAATTTTAACTAATTGGATGAAAAGAGAAAATAGTATCTATATTTTAGTATTTAGAACATGGTCGCGAAAATAAAATGAAAAACCAAGGGTTAAATTACCTAATTTAAGTTAAAGTGAAAATTTCCAACAATTAACGAAGCTAACAAAAACCTTCCGGGAAACTACCCTTGACTAGTACTTGAAATGAAAAACCGTTTTTAATCAGATTCAAGATTCCATTGTAGTTGAAATAACCCAACTTTCCGTAAATAATTTGAAAGGGATGCGAATCTTCCTCTCTTTTTGCTTTAACATCTATCTATCTACTCTTATTAAACGAGCAAAAATTGTAAATATATATATATATTTATATATTTGTATCTTTGTTCAATTTTGAAAACGGCTCTACCGATTTTGATGAAACCAACTCTATTAACAAGTTTTGAGGATGAGAAAACGATCTGGACCACGACAAATTTCATCTTAATTGATCTTTTCTTAATTAAAGTAATTATTTATAGATAAAAATCTCAATAAAAAAGTTTGTTTACATTATTTTCAATTATCTTTTATTTATTAATTGTTTTTTTAATTTTAAAACCCACTAATAGGTTATAACAAATATTATTATATTATATTAAAATTAGGATTTTTTTAATTAACAAGTGTCTAAATCATAACATTACAGGTGGATTCATAACAAAACACGCGTGTTTACAAATAAAGTGATTGAAGTGGCTTTTTTTATATAACTTGGAAACAAATCTGATTTATTTTCATGTTTTTATTTGAGATCCTATACGATTTTTTTTTTTTATTATTATTTTCCTATTTATTTTTTTATAATGTTTATCAATATGAACGAATGTGGGCAAATTGGTGTACAAGTAAATAAATATACCTACTCATAATGTGTGGACCACTAGAAAGCTAGAAATGCAAAAACTGGGTACAGGGTGGGGATGGATGTGGGATGTGCAGGACTTGGGGTACAGTTGTGGGGTATCCGGGGGTGGCGGTGGTGATGCAGTGGTGGGGGCGAGGTACGTGGTTTCGGGGAGGAGGGTCCAGGGGGCGTGTACTATATATATATTTGTATTTTTTTTAACTTGGTTACCGTATATTGCTCGGTGGCTCTAGGTACTTATTATTATTTAAAAACCTATTTCAAGATCGTTCTCTAATAAATAACATCATTAAAATAAATTGAATGATTTAATAAACTCATTTCCTTCTTAATTGATACAAAATTCAAGTATCATATTTTAGTAAAAAAAAAACAAATCAAAAATCCAGAAATAAATCTTATTTACCTTTAAGACTAATGAAAGAAATGATAAGCAAATTAGATGAATAATTGAAATGGTCAATTATAAATAAATTCACGCCATTACAAATATTGATCTTGGTTACGTATGTTAGAGCAGTTGTTAACATTTTTTAACTTATGGAACACTTTGGATTATTATAAAAATTTGTAGAATAATATACTATATAATCACTAGAATCATAAAACTAACAATATAAATATTCAAAACTTACTTTTTATTAAAAATTATAGAAAGCAAATAACATTTCAGTAAAAACAAATACAAGTAGATTGTTTAAAAAAAAATCAAATGACCAGGCGAGCACACAAATCAGACATAGCAAATATATAAGTAAATCGATTCCGCGACATTTCAGCCCCCGACAAAATATTCTTCAGACAAAATATCTCATGACAAAATAACCCTCCCCTCGTGAATCTTATGAGTAATGCAAATCGACTCCGGTTCGGTTAATATATATTCAGTTCGGCTCGGTTGGGTTCGTATAGACTATAGATCCTTTTCGGGCAGATTTTTAGACGGTTCGGTTGGCATCACCGAACCTCCGAAAGTTTAGTCCAGGCGGGGTGTGTTTCGGGCTCCCATTTTTTTTTCTAATCAAACACACATTGAAAACCGAACCAGCCAATCGTCGGGCGGGGTGTGTTTGGGGGTCCCATTTTTTCCTAATCAAACACGACAGACAGCAGAACTTTCAAACGGCTAATTAGCCGCCAAAATATGGAAGTCTGTTTATATTATTCAAAACTATGATTATAAGCTTCTCACTTAATCTTTTTTGTATTCTCCCTTATACTGGGGAATATTTTGTCAGAAGATATTATGTTGGGGGATATTTTGTCGGGGGCTGAAATGTCGCGGTACCAAGTAAATCAAAGAGGTTGCCTGAGGATTGATGTAAATATATGTAGTATTCGTTATATGCGAACAACCCAACTTACTCGTCTTTAATTTGAAAGTAATGGTACAAGACAGATATCGTATGGTCTAGTCCCCTAGTGCCCTAGTCCAATGATTTTTTAAATGAGGTATAAAATTGATAACTAAATTAAATAGTTTATCAAGTATAATAATATGTTGTTGTTTTTTGGTATTTTTAATTCTATTTTGAATTACTTAGATAGTTTAAAATTAATAAGACACGTAACTAATCAAACACAATTAAAAATAAAATCAAAGTTCTTTTTAGTTTAGAGTAAATAAAAAAAGTTAAATTAGATATAAAATAAAAAAAATCAGTGTATCTAGAAATAAATTGCAAAACGCAATTAAATTTTGACAAACTGAATTAAAAACAAAATAAAAAAGTAAATTACATTTGAAAACTAATAATAACTGTATATGTATATGTATATGAAAATGTTTGGTAAAAAGCTATGGTTTTTGTCAGAAATTGTTGATTTCTGCTTTCAAAGAAAACAAGTTTTCTGCCTTCAAGATATCTGGGGGTTGTAAGTGAATCGTGGTAATGCTTCGAGTTATCATTAAAAAAATATTATGCTATTACTTGTCCACTTCGCTTTAATAACAAACCAACATTATAAAATTAAATAACTCAAAATTATATCAAAAGTAAATAGAAAGAATTTTGTTTTTAAATAAGTCTTCGTACGATTAAATCAAATTTTAATGATTTATCGATCAACTATTTGGGGTCAGGTTGTCCGAGGGGGGTGTCTCTTGCTTACTGAACAGGAGGTCCTGGTTCAAGCCAGACTCACTGTAACCAAGTACCCAGCCATATGCACCCATTTTTTTATATTTGTTTTTTATATCTAGTCGGTACCTGCTGCTATTATTATTATTTTTTTATTTATTTATTGTCACCGGAAGCACAGTCCATTTAGACAGCACATCAGTAAAGTTAGTGAGGGATCCGAGTTTTAGCCGCTTGAACCCCGGTCCTCCGCTTGAACATCGTCATCAACGATGCCGAACCGGACCCAGCGCCTTAGCCAGCTCGGACAACGCGACTCCCCTGATTTTATTTATTAATGAAGAATTTCTAAGGCAAAATAAATAAATTAATTCATATGCTATATTACTTTTAATATTGAAATCCCAATTACAGTTAAATAGAAATCGATAGAGTCTATAAGGAAAAGATATAACGTTACAGATAATAAGTAAAAATATATTTTTCTAGGTGGGTTTCACAAATAAAACAAATATATGTTTTGAGTTTTTATCTTGATATATATTTCGGGTTATGAGCCCATCATCAGGAGTTACAAAAGAAAACTAAATATAAAATTGGAAACAAATGTATAAGTGAAGTTCAATTGGGAGGAACGTACGTGGTGGGGGAAAGAATGCAGTATTGGTTATTGTATTAATAGACAAATGAACAAAGGAGTTTAACTAAGGGCTTAGAATTATCCCTGGGCTTAGAAATAAAGGAAGGAAGAAGTAGAATAAGGTAAGGGAGGAGGGGTTAAGAACTTGAAAGAAACAATAGTAAAATATTAAATTAGAAATTTTGAGAATGGGAAATAATATTTGTGAAACCCACCTAGAAAAATATATTTTTACTTATTATCTATTAAAATGTTTCACCTAGAACCGACACCAAATTCTTTAAAGATTATATAACGTTACAGTAAAAGACCAAGGACCTAGTTAATTTATAAGCAAAAAAAAGAGTTCAAAAAATTATTTAATTATTTTTTAATTTACAAACACATCACAATAGTTGTCAAGAAAATAGAAACATTGATCCACTCAACATAGGGTAGAGCTTAGTGATGGATTGACCTTACTTCGCAGTCTTTGAACATATATTTAAGCTTCTCATAGAGATGCTTCTAACTATTTAATTAGTTTTTTCTTCTTTAATTCATCACAAGATTCTTAAATTTCTATATTTTTTTATTTTATCCAATTATTTTAGTATAATCTTCTATAAATGTTTTTGTATTAAATATTTATTGTAGTTCAAGTTAATTTTAATAATGAGAAAGTTTATAATGGGAATTAAGGACAAGTTTTTTGTGTGATGTTTAGTTTGCTAGTTTAGTTCTTTTATTGTTTGGCAAGCTATGTTGGCTATACAGATTTTGTTTTAGTTTTTTGTGAATTTTCCAATTTTCCGGGCAACTTTTCCGATTTTTTTTACCTATTAACCTGAAATGGACTATTACGAACATTTAAAAAAAAATAGCCAAATCGGTCCAGGCATTTGAGAGATCTGCGCTTACAAAGAAAAAAGAAATTCATTTTTATTATATAGATTTAATAAAATTATTTATAATCATGTAGAGGAGGGGGTTAGTTTTTGCATTTTTAGATTACTGTGGGCCCACTGATTTTGTATACAAAATTTGGTTGAGTTTGGTACAAGAACCTAGATTTTTATTTTTGACCATACATCCCCCCCATGTTGGGCGGTTAGATTTTGCATTTTTAGACTTCTGGGGTACCACTGATTATGTATACAAAATTTGGTTGAGTTTGGTACAAGAGCCTAGATTTTCATTTTTTGACCCCCGCCCCCCATTTTGGGCGGTTAGTTTTTACATTTTTAGACTTCTGGGCTCCCACTGATTATGTATACAAAATTGGGTTGAGTTTCGTACAAGAGCCTAGATTTTCATTTTTTGACCATACATCCCCCCACACCCATTTGGGCGGTTAGTTTTTGCATTTCTAGACTTCTGGGGTCCCACTGATTATGTATACAAAATTTGGTTGAGTTTGCTCAAATGGGCTAGATTTTTAATTTTTAACCCCCCATCCACCCCCATTAATTTCGAGTCGATATGCACCAAAATCTAATCAGCTGAGAGAGTTGAAGCCATCACACTCTCGTGGAAGGGAGTGACATGACCTTCAGGGCGATGAAGGGTTCTTTGATGAATTTTTACAGCTTCAACAGGAGAACTTATAGGGAAATCGCCAGGCGCTAGAAATTGTATATATTTAGTATAGAAAGAAAAAAATTGTAAATATATTATGTAAATGTTCCTATAATTATGTAAATACTCCTAAAATTAAATTCACCCGACTATGCAAATATTTCTTGTTAGTGGAAGCCACCACCTGCGTGGCCCAATAAACGAAAAATCAATGGACCAAAACTACCTGCGAAATTTGGTTTTGATTTTCACACTAGTTTTTGATCTAGTACGTCCACAAAAAATTTGGTAACGCACAGACTAACAGACATAATAACTAACAGACATTTTGACAAAACAATTATTATCTCGAAAAATATAATTTTTTCGATGTTCACTTATTAGGGCTTTTTTGTAGAGCGAAATGCCATGGTTTCGCTCAATTTTTTAATCAAAATAGTTTAAGCCGTTTTTGAGATATTAAAAAAAAAGGAAAAAAAAACACTTTTATCATGCACGATTACAATACTTAACCATACTCTGTATGGTAAAATAAAAATATGCTCTGTAGCTCCGAAAAAATTTCTCTTAGTCAATTTCATAGTTGCTTCACAGTTTTGGTTGGTATTATTTTTCTTTAAATATTCTTTTAGACATACAAACTAGTTGAATAGAATCTCTCTGGTAATTCCAACCAAAAACATGCATTGTTTTTTTTTTTTTTTTTTAATGCAATCGAATGCAAGAAGGGGTGCACCAGTAAAGATGTAGCCCCTATGGATCTCGAAAGACCCTTGCATTACCGAAGAGAAGGGAAAGTTGATTAAGTGAGAGGGTGTAGACGTAGGTGTCTATGCACCCTGGTTTTGAAGGTTTGAAGATCATAGGTGCTGGGAAAGATAGAGGCTGGGAGGGAGTTCCAGTTCCTTGAAGTCATGGGGATATATGAATTCGCGAATGAAGTGGTCCGGCACTTTTCTAATTTGACCGCGAAAGAGTGTTGGGAGTCGGCAAAACGTGTGCTGCGTGCAAAGCATGCTTTGGGGGGAATTATTGATTTTATCTCATCAGAGCACCTGCCGTGATAGTATCTATAGAAAAGGGAAAGGGCGGAGACATCTCTTCGATGAGTCAGCGAGTCGAGGGAGTCGGTGAGGGTAGAATCGTCAATTAGCCTGACGGCTCGTTTCTGAATTGCATCAAGGGTAGCAAGAGAATATTTTGAGGCTCCTCTCCACAGATGAGAGCCGTATTCGAGACAGGGGCGGATTTGGGCCTTGTAGATGGTGAGAAGTTGTGGGGGTTTGTAAAATCGCTTGGACCTGAATAAGAAGCCAATCTTCCTTGCTGCAGATTTCGCCACAGAGGAGATGTGTTCATTCCAAGACAGGTCAGATGCGACAGAGACGCCCAACATGGATAGGCTGTCACACATTTTCAGGGTATTCGAATCGAAGTGAATATCAGGGAAATCTCTATTTTCGCGCCTAGAAAATAGACAACATTGAGTCTTATTTGAATTAAAGTTAACTAAATTTTGGGAGCCCCATTTATTCAGTTTGTCTAGGTCGAGAGTAATTGAGGAGGCAATATTGATTCGATTATTCGGGAGAGAGGGTTTGCCGTGTAGAGTGCTATCGTCGGCGTAACAATGAGTGGGGTTTGCCGTTTGATCAATAAGGTCGTTTATATAAATAAGGAAGAGTGTGGAGGAGATTACAGAGCCTTGGGGAACACCAGAGTTTGTGGAGAACGATTCAGAAGATGTTCCATCCACCACAACTTTTATACTTCGGTTTGTCAGAATTGTAGAATGGCTGTTCCTCTAGTATAAGATCAAATGAAATAAATTTTAAATAAAAGTATTTAATCGAGGAAAATGATTAAAAAGGGCACGGATAGAATGATCTCTAGTTGCTAAGGCAAGGATTCCATGCAAATACAAGTATAGACCTGTTTTAGACTAATAGAAGTTAATTTCTTAATTTCTATTATTCTAGGAACGGCCTTTTGACCATTTCACTTTGACTAAGTTGGATACTCGTTAATATATATATAGAGAACATTCACTTAATTAAAGAACATGGTAATGTTTAGAAATAATTAAACTCGATATATTTCTATAAGAGTTCAAATTGCAAATAGAAGTAGACCTTGAATTTCTAAGAAAATCACAAGAGGTTGTCATCTACTGAATCCGAGATGGAATGTATTATTTTTGGTTATACCGGATGAGTATTTTATCTTGAGACAATCTTATAACTCAAAATCAGTGCATTAAATGGAAAAAAGTTTCAAATAAAAGTTTATTTATATCGCGGGGGAAACTAAACTACGCTATTGTTTGTTTACGTAGAACAAGCTTTCAAGGGTATTTCAAGGTCAAGTTCTGTTTTTTAAATGGAACCCTATATTTTTCTTTAAGTCACCTTATTCTACAACCTTCATAAGAACTATTTTTATACGACATCAAACAAAAAAATATTAAATCAATTTCTAATAATTATTTTTCACAATTATTCAGCTTAATTATCAAATAATAATGATTAAATAATTAATTATTAAATAAATAATCATTAAATCGAAAATCACAACAATGAAAATACATGTTTATAATGACAGTAAAACTTCGTTATACTCAGTTTTAAGAGATTATTTTCTACTTAATAGAACTAAGTAGCTAAAATTCTTGAGTTTAAAAAAGTTTATTTGTCGTGTCAATCCAGTAGATAGTTATATTGTATTACTATAATAAAAGTGTAGTATTTTATTTGAAGACAGAATTGAAATGATTCTTAATTTATGGTGAATTTGGAAGTGTTATGGGCCTGCCGTTGAAATAGATGCCGAGCATTTTCCTGATAGAATACACCCTCACAAGCTTCATTTTATGTTTAAACAAATAAGGAAATTGGAACTGGAATTCATCCAGAAGGCTTGCGATACACTCTGGAATGTTACAGAACATAGTCGTAAAATTATTAAAATATTAATTATTATTAAATTATTTATTTAATAATTAAATATTTTATCATTATTATTCAATAATTAAGTTGAATAATTGTTAAGAATAATTTTTTTTGAGATCTAATTGATTTAATATTTTGTTTATTTGATGTCGTGTAAAAAAATAGTTCTAATGAAAGTTGCTCAGTTTTTTTTGTAAATTTAGGAAATGTAAAGAAAAATATAGGTTTCTATTTAAAAAACAGAAGTTGACCTTGAAATACCCTTGAAAGCTTGTTTTAGGTCGACAAACAATAGCTTAGTTTAGTTTCCCTCTCGATATAAATAAACTTTTATTTGAAACTTTTTTTCATATAATGCAATGTTTTTGAGTTATAAAACTGTCTCAAGATAAAAAACTCACCCGGTATATAAGGTTGTTTCACACCCTCGAAAATCGAGCCCGAGTTCTTTAATTACCTGATTTCAATAAAATTCAGACAAAAATGTAAAAAAACATTTACAGTAGAGTCAAACTAATCCGGCACTTCAATAGACCGGCACGTCCAATAATCCGGTACCCTCCCGCGCCCGCAATTTGGTATTCGTTTGTTACCCATGTCGGGTAAAATTTATTTTATTTATTATGAATTTTTCTATACAATCCAGTAATCCGACAATTCAATAATCCGGCACCCCCTAGTTTTTAATAGTGCCGGATTAGTGAGACTCTACTGTATATGCCGTGACTCTAACTGGCGAGCGTAGATTTATATTCTAGGTAAGAAAATAATTAAATCTAAATAAAAATCAAATTTATTTATTTGTCTTTTAAAATTCACAGAAACTGCAAACAGCGTACTGGGTAAAGTTTTCACTTTTTCCTGCAATTTATTTTGAATTTTTTCACTATAGTCAATGGATGGTTTGAGGTGTTTATATTTATATATAAAAATAGAATAAATATAAAATATAGGGGTAGATATTAAGGGTTGTTTACCTGAGTGTAGGTCTTCTCTGCCGTTGTCCCGATGAATTTTCGACCACAACTAAAGCGAAAATGCCTGATCGAAAGAATCCCGTTACTCGATTAGATTAGCTGGCCAACTTTCTCAGAATTATATGTATATAAAATTCTCAAATGCACTTTTTAGGAGATTTATTAAAAACAGTCTAATTAAATATAGATAGTGTCACAGGTGACGGAGTTTGAATTTTTCAGGGGGGGGGGGGCTCAAAAAATGTACCATGGAGGTAAAAAATCTGCTTGAAGAAGGTAATCAGACTAATTAATTTAGTATAATAATTTTAATATTTATTTTTTTGTTAATAGAATTGAATGCAAGATTAAAATAGTAATTATATGTACATCAAAGTTCTATTAATTTAAACTGAAAGAACATTTAGAATATTCCGTCGAAAACAAATGGTAAACTTGAAACTATTAATAAAAATAGGTTTGCTAAAGAACATAAATAATTGAGAAGAGTTTATAATATTTATTTTTATGCTAAAATATGAAGAGAAAATTAAAAAAAACATTGGAAATGGTTTGACAAAAGGATCAAATATTAATAAATACGACTTCATGATATAAAATAAATTTTATTTTAATTATTATAAAAAATCATATATAATATATTATTTAATTCATTTAAAGAAAAGAATTAAATGACTGTATAAAAGTTCCTTAATAAATCATATAGATGTTAACTAGAAACCGTACCCGGCACTAAAATCTTAGAGAATAAATGAAAATTTTATGTTGCAGACATTTTTAAAAACTCAGTAATTATTTATAACAATTCATTTATTTAATTAATTTTTATTATTTTATTTTGTTTATTAGGCCTCCGAGGAGCGGGGGCCGCCTTTTACAAAGCAAAAGATAAATACATAAATTTATTTACAAACTTCACACTTGAAAATAAATTCAGATTCAGAGCGGGTGGCTGAGAGAGCCAGGATTAATCCTGACTTACATTTCTCTTCTTTTTTTAGTATTTACAATAAAATAATTATACGCCGCCAGCTTTAAATGTTCTTCTGATGATAGTGTAAAAATTAAGGAGAGATCCCTTCATCGCCCTATATGTCAAATCGTTTATTATTTTTTGGGATATACCCAGGGCGATGAGGGACTCCACCGCTTTATGCCAGCACACTTCCTTCCACGAGAGTGTGATGGCCTCGACTCTGACCGATCCCACTCGACGCCAAACCGCTCGGCAATATTATCTACGAGACTGGAGTTGCCCCTATATTTTTCAATTTTTATCGGTGGGCAACACCCAGTCCTGCAAGCGCGGAGACGATCTGCACGTCCAAAACCCACACCACCCCTGACGCATCTTTCGCATTTAAATTTAGAAACAAAAAACAAAACAAAACAAAAAATATTAATGTGGTTTTAATTATTTTTTTTATATTTCCACGTTATTAATGTGACTCGGTTTGTACTTATCCAATGAATTAATAAAATTCCAATCATATCTGACAAATGTTGTCTTAATATTCAGTAAAAATAGGGCAAATTTTGCGACCGTTTAAAGTTCTTGCATCTTAGCGTCTGTGAGGCGCCAAAAAATAAAATCCAAATATTTATTGTTTTCTATTTTCAGATTTTTCCAATACAAGTGGTGTACACGCAACTCCAAAGAATCATTTTTATATTGCAGAGGCTGTTCGAGAAACTGCATACTATACAATGAAATATTAAAAGGCTTCAACTTTTCGTTCAAAATGTACTATTGATATTATATAAAACAGAAACATATTATTGCTTCGACTGTAACGATAAGTTTCCTATTATGGACAGCTTTATAGCATATACTAAGAGTAGACATATAGTTTGGTGATACTGCAAATACAAATAATTTATTTTAATTTTTATGTATAGAAAGAAAAAACACATTGCCATAGTTTCTTGATTCTGCACAAATGGGCCTTAAAATTATTGAACTTTTCATTGAATATGTAGTTTTATTGTCACAGTCAGAAGAAATATTCTATTGTAGAGACTGTGCTATCACATATGTGAGCTTCCCTAATATGGACAGTTTTAAAAGACATAATTGGGCCAAGGTTGCGTGATTTTGAAGATGAAAACAGCCTGAGGACATGACTATAGCGTATAGTCTATATATAAAAGATAATCCCGCGGTTAATGGCCACATTTGCTCAGACATTTCTTTAATTTTAAAAAGACATTAATTATAAGTGAATTCTTAATAAATTACCCATTTTCTTTAAAATACTTCAGCTCCAAAGAAAAAGAACAATCTTTTATATTGCAGAGGCTGAGTTATAATTGGATGTGTCACATGTGGTATTACTTTTATAAGGGCTCAAATTTTCGTTCAAGAAGAATTAATGTTAATTTGAATAGAAACATTTGATTGTAACGACTGTCAAGTTAGCTTCCCTAATATGGAGTTTTATACCACATACTAAGAGTAGTTATAGTTGTGTGGTAGATTTCTTTAATTTTAATGAATAGAAAGAAAAAAGTCATTAATTATACGCTGAGCTGGGCACAACATCGTTAATCCGTTAATCGTTAATTAACGAAGTTAACAAATTGTTTAACGATTTAACTTTTAAGTTAAACTAAAAAATGTTAACAGTTTTCTGAACTTCCGTTAAATTTAGTCCGTTACATTGATTTTAATTTATATATATCACGAGCCTATCATCTGATTTGAATAAACAATTCTAAAATATTATAAACGATGACAATTTTGAATTGGGAATTAATTTTTCTATTCAAGTTTTATAAGTTAGTAATTTTCAAATATAAAATTTATGAAAATAAAGTAACTGGTTAAAAAATCGCATGTATTTTTCCATTTAAAACTTTCAAAGCTTTGAGACATGTGTTAATGTTAAAATTAAAAGCTTAAATTGTACAGGGATTTTTGTATATATCTAGAAAGTATCTAGGGGTGTGTAACACAAATTTCAACAATCATTGAAATAAGAGCCACCCTATTATACACTATTTTATTTTTAGTCGCGTTAGTGAAATTAATTAATTTGTCATCATCATGAGAACTGAAGATCAAGAAGGTATTGAATCTGTTAGTAAACGCAGCGCCAGCTAGAGCAATGTTAGATTTGCCTGTTCTAAACAAGAGTAGATTCAAAATCCTTGGCCACATTTAAACGATTTTGTTGTATTTAAATCAAGATTAGAAGAAAAGTTGATCTATGAACGATCATAGCTGTCGGATGACAATTTGTGTTTTCTTCCTAAAAGCATTAAATCTTAATTTAACTAAATTATTTGTTTTATTTACCTCGGTACCACTGTACCAAAGTCAAGCCTTATCTATTATCTTTAATAAACCTATTATACATATAGGTAATGCTTAAACATCAGTAAAACTTTTAGGTAGTTAACTTTTAACTCAACAAAACGCCAACAATAGAGAATTGAAAAAATATCCAAAATTGAAAATAACAACCTAATAGTGTCAAGAGCTGATAAAGGTTAATCAGTTGCAATCGTCAAGAAAGAAGAATACATTAAAAAAATGGAAGAATTCATCTTGACGAGTGATACAACAATATTAAAGTCGGACCCAACTTCGAAATACCAAAATCAAGTATTGAATGTCCGTTAATCTCCTAACCAAACGTGAATCTTTTCACCTCAAATGCATGAATCCGAACATCCCAATTCTTTATGGCCTCCCAAAAATACACAAAATTAATACTCCCTTTAGACCTATAGCCTCCTACATAAATTCCCCTTCCTATAAAATTTGTAAATATCTAAACAACCTGTTGTTAGAAACATTCACCTCCACACATTCCATTAAAAATTCAATAGAACTAGTAAATTCTCTCGATCAAATTAAAATATATAACTCATATAAATTAATTTAATGTTAAAAATTTATTTCCTTCCATTTCAATCATTGATCTAAAAAATATATTAACTCAATTTCTAAAGGACCCCCAAAAATAATAGATATTCAAAAATTAATCAACCTATGTCTAGATCAAAATTATTTCCTTTTTAATAACACTTTCTACAAACAAAAAGATGGACTCCGAATGGGAGTCCCCTTGAGCCCACTATTAGCTGAAATCTACATGTCACACCTTGAGGATACTATTTTAAGTCCCAGTAACAGCCACTTCCAACATATAAAGTTCTGGAAACGGTATGTTGATGATATCTTAGTGGTGTGGTCAGGTACAATGAGACAAATTGTCCCATTTGAAACATAAGTAAACTATTTAAATCCAAAAATTTAATTCACAAGTGAATTAGGCAACAAAACCATCCCCTTTCTCGACCTTCAAATCACTAATAATAACATTCATATAAAATATAAAATTTACAGGAAACCCAGTTTCACTGACACAGTTATCCCATCTTCTTCTAATCACCCTCACAACACCAAATGCTCCGCATTTTACGCTATGTTCTATAGACTAATTAACATCCCACTAAACATTGAAGATTATAGACATGAATTAACAGTTATTCATAAAATACTTGAAAATAACAATTATCCCCGTCAAGGTCATAAATAATATAATAAAGTCATTTCCAAACAAATATCGACCCGCCTATATGCCATTAGTCCAACAATAATTAAAATCTACAAAAAACTTCCTTTTTATTCCAATAATTTCACCAAAACCATAACTAATACTTTCTCAAAATTAGATATTACCACAGCCCTTAACTTAGCCTCCTATCTAGTAAACAATAAAATAGACAAAATTAATTCCTAAGAGATCCATCAACGACCGCCTTGCTGAAAACAAGAGATCACTGAAGCAACTACAATTGAACAGTGATAAACCTAATTCCCAACCACTAAATTACGTTTCAGCATTTGCTGAACATCTTTTTGATAACAATCATTCCCCATCTAAAGAAAGCTCCCTTATTCTACATTTCTCACCAAAAGGATGCAAATTAAATTTATTGGAATCCAGTAAAATTAAGAAAGCAATCGCCCGCAAAGAGCCCATTCTAAATAACCAATTAGAAACCACAATATCAACAATAATTGATCTATTAATAAACCCAATTTAACCGAAATTCACTCTTTACAAAATATTTGTCCTTTTCCTTCTTTTGTTCCTTTTGAATTAACTTTCTATATCTTCTTTTTTTTTTTTTTTTTATTTATATATTATTTATTGGAATCGGGCACAAACCCATTTTGCCAGCCAATATATTCACATTAACTCTACAAAAAACAAAACAAAAAATTAAAAAAAAAATAAATAAAAATAAAAATAAAAAAAAATAAATAAATAGCAACCTAAAAACTCATCAAAAAATATCACAGCCCAGTGATATAAGGACTATATCTTCTTCTTTTGTCTAAAATTATATAGTCTAAAACCTTTATACAAATTCTTTTAATAGGTATTTCTAGAATTCTTTATAAATAAATTTCGACCATAGACATCCTACCTGCACCTGGACTTTAGTCAGACAATTTGTTCCACACCCAGCATCTCTCCCCACATACCTCTAAATTCAACTACACAAATTCTTTCAACGCCTTGTCCTCTTAAACTATACCAAAATCTTGCCAAAGGCATCGTTTTCTGTAGTGAAGAATCTGAAGTCATTTTGATAAAATTTTCCTAATCCTGGTGTGAAAAGGAGGATGGCTCTTCACTAACAACAAAAGGATTTTTCATCCAGGAATTATTTTCCAGTTTTTTGAAATTATCATCAGGGAATTGTTCGATTGATTTATTCAGGCATTCCAAGTGATGAACGATTTTGGTATATTGACCGGTATTCAGATCTATACCCTCTTCTTCCAAAATATCCTTCATAGCTGGAAAACATTCGAGATCCTTGCGATTCACACAACTAACAAAAACTGAACCTTCCTTTTGGACGCTATAGAATTTATTAATATAATCTTCATCATACTTTCTCATTTTCTGGATAATTTTATGTTTATGTTGGATAACGTTTATTTATTCATCTTCTCAATCAGAGCAACTACCTTCAGAATGATCTTCTTTATAATTTGAAAATTGCTTTGGGAAGTCCTTTGAGAAGTGCTTGGTGATGTCTCACTATTTGTATTCGGTCGCTTAAGTGTGTCTTGCTTCAACCACCGGTCCATTTTAAACTTATAAGTATTTGTCCTACAAAAAAAATAAAAATATGATATGATTGTGACAATTTTTGAGTTTTTATTTTTTCATAATATTATTCTCTCAAGAACAAATCATTCACTTTTTAATCTCGCATGAAAATATGATAATTTAACATGTTTTTAAAATGTTAACCAAAAATCAGCTCGATTAAAAAATTTTAAGAGGTCACTCAATATTTCCAAAATTAGGCGCCATTTGTTCAAATATCATAATAACTTCCCATGTTGGACGTGGTAGGATGAGATTTTTGTGAATATCTTATACATAATACCTTACAACAATTTATGTCGGTACAATTAGGTACATTTTTTTAATTGTTGTATTTGTGAAAAAGTATCGACGATGAAACAGGTAAATCCGGAAATATTTGATCTTATTATCCGAAAATATATATTTTTATTTTGGTCTTAAAATTTTCTAGAAATAGTGTATTTAGGTATTATTATATCCTATTATTTACAAGGGAAGATCGATACCAATATAATTGAGTAACAAAAGATTTAAAAATATCAAATTTCTACTTCATATTATAATAGAGTGTCCAATTTTCGAAAAGATTAATAAGATGTTATCATAAAAACGGCTGAGAAACGGTCAAACCTTAGTATTCACCAAGTGCCCGAATGGATGGCCGATCAGATGAGACGCCCTTTCATCTGATTGGCCACCCGGAGAGTCACTTGGTTTGACCTTTTGTCAACTTAACAAAGACTTTATAAACCGACATACATCTGGCCTTTAAGGACATTGTTTGAAGGGACAAGTATATGAGCATGAGCACAGAGCCAAAAGTGAAGATATACAAAGCAACTTTAAGGGCCGGTTGTATGTCGGTTTGTAAATGTTTTTTTACAAATGAGAAAGGGTAGATGGTAAATGAAGGGACTGGGATGGCCAATCAGATGACAGGCACTGAAAGTACCCTTTGTCACTTGTAAAAATCATTTACAAAGCGACATGCAACCGGCCCTAAGACTCATCATTACTTACGCTGTTTAGGCCCGAGGCGACACAACAAGAACGAATCAGCTCCTAAGATCAAAAGGGATGAAGTCGCTGAGGTCTATACTCGGATTAATACTATGGGAAACCTGGGCGTCCTCTTCCTCTGAGTCATGAGGCGTATGGAGAAGAACAGGCGAAATATCTATAATTAAGAAGAAAAAAACGAACATTAGCATATATCCATAGCTCCCACGAATTATGATCTAATAGAGAAACTTTTTCAAATGAAAAAAATTATTGGTTTAATTTATACTATGTATTATTATAGTCCAAGAGCTGGTGACACATTTTTGAGTACGGATTTGACCCAACTAGAAATAATGCGTAATAGTACCGTCTATGATAGTTGTACAAGGAATGGCCAGTCTGGCTGGTCTAAGCAGGTGGACCAGGTACTGCGCATGGTGTGAGTGCGGTAAAAAATACATATGTGTTAAAAAATATTTTTGACCCACAATGAAATTATAAAAATTATAATTTATAGTCAATTATAAACATAATATATTCACCCCAGACCATTTGAGTGGTGGGACGTGGAACCAGACCACCCAAAGTGTATTTTTACAACATGCGAAAAAATAGCATGATGCATGATGCTATTTTTTCGCATGTTGTAAAAATACACTTTGGGTGGTCTGGTTCCACGTCCCACCACTCAAATGGTCTGGGGTGAATATATTATGTTTATAATTGACTATAAATTATAATTTTTATAATTTCATTGTGGGATCTAAAATATTTTTTAACACATATGTATTTTTTACCGCACTCACACCATGCGCAGTACCTGGTCCACCTGCTTAGACCAGCCAGACTGGCCATTCCTTGTACAACTATCATAGACGGTACTATTACGCATTATTTCTAGTTGGGTCAAATCCGTACTCAAAATGTGTCACCAGCTTGGACTATTATAATAAAACCTTTTTCCTCTCAACGACAAGTTTGAGCTAGAAAGCAAGAACTTAAAAAAAAAAGTCAATTTTATAAAAACTTTTCTGTCAATTTTTAATTCAATAGCTACATCCGTTCACGAGTTCCTCATATAAAGATTTGAAGTTGGCTGATTTTATGCATTTTCACAGGAAGTTCTGAATTTATAAAGGCCAAAATCAATCAGCTCATCGTTTTGGAAATATCTAAAAGGATTTTGGTAACATACATTGAGGTTTTGTTTTGAGTTATTGAGGATGGTAGAACTAAAGCACATATTCAGATTTATAGAAAAAATAATGCTTGAAAATGTTTTTTCTCCAGATTGTGGTCATCTTTAAGCAAAAATTCTGAGGGACAGAGGCTCATAGGGTTCGAAATAAAAAATATATATATATCCCCCAAGTTTCATGTCTCTATCTGAATAACACTATACACGCATACAGGAAATCTGTAGATATATTTGAGGAAATTTATATTTGAATAAAGTTTAAAAAACTGAAAAAGTAAAATCAAATTTAGATTCACGAATAATAAATAGGTATATAATTTTTTCAACCTAAAAAATAAAGCCTTAATACTAGAAGAGAAAATTTAAGAATTTTCTCGCTTATTGATCAAAAAAGGCCAATATATGGAATATTTAAATAGTATTTTTTTTAATAAAATTTATTAGTAATTTATTCAATATTAACCTTATTTACCGTGGGTCGGGCTGGTCAAGCGTGTAAGTTTCCCATCTAAATAACATGTGGTTTTTAGCATTGAACTAGCAATTTTTTTTGTCAAAATAATGGTTCAAAATTTTTGAAACTCTGTAGAATTTATCGTTATAAGAGTAGCTATCTTTCATAATTTTAACATATTTTTATCGATTATAATTTTCTTCTGAGTAATATATAAAATTTAGCCTTAATACTATACTATTTTCGATCTCTGAGGCGTCTGGCTACTGCAAGTACCTGCCGAGAGCGTCTGGCAGTAGTAATTGTAGGTCGCTAATACTATCCTGTATGACATTAAAAAACTAGCTTTGTTACTATGACGTAGATTAACCTATTTTTTCACCTCTTCGGTACCTGATATCTGCCAAACTGACCCTGAACCAAGTTAGCTAATACCCATAAGTTATAACCTACTATAGTACCCACCCATAGAAAAAATCTTAGGCTTTATACTTTGACGTAGGTCGCTGGGATCTTGGTCTATAATACCTATTGGCAAACACAGGAATAAAAATGTAAACAAACCTATTTTTATGGTTATAAATGCATTTGTTTCCGGTTAACTAATTATTCTGGGGGAGTCGGGTAGCTCAGTCAGCTAACGCACTGGCTTCTGCTTCGGCATCGATCGATTATGACCATGTTGAGGTGGAGGTCCGGGGTTCGATCCTAGCTGGCAAATAAAAATTTCTACCGGCTGAAAACTCGGCTCCCTCACTAACCCTACTAACATTCTACTTATGTGCTGTCTAAATGGGCTTTGTTCCCGGTGACATTAAATAAAAAAAAAAAAAAAAAAAAATTATTCTGGTTTTCGCCAATAAGTCACGCGATATTTTTAATTTCATTTAAATATACATATATTTAAAAAATTAATGTTCGAAATGAGATTGAAAAAAATATTAGTCTTAGATATTGCATCAATGTTAATTGTTTTTAACTATTCGTCGCTTGTGACACTGACACATGGACATTTCCCTTTGCCATGGTCTATTTCCAGAAAACGCGTTGTCAGAGCTGTTTTTATTCCATGCGGAAATACCAATGGTTATTCATTCGGGAACTTGCAATATTCTCACTCTAAGAAGAAAAACTAATAGCGTTTTCTGTTTGACTCTAATGCAGCAATAAAGGAGGCGAATAAATGACGTCATCACTCTGTGTGAGCCTTAGCACTATGATTTCATTTTGGTTTAAGTCCATAATTTATAAAATTAATATGGATGTCAAAGGAAATAGAACTAAATTAATAAGAAATTATTGTAAATTATTAATCGCAATTTCAAAATTTATAAAATTTTATTGCCTAAAGTAGAAGAGCTGAGGATTTTTAAGGGTGAATCGAAGAAGGTGTCCTCTGCTTGATAAGAATAATATACACCTATATATAAATGAATATATAACTAAAGTTTTGAATGCTTGGAATTCATCTTTATTATTATTTTTTTTAATTTAGCATACGGGGTATGGTCAAGTATTGTTGTCGTGCATGAAAAAAGTAGTTGATTTGCTTCTTTTTTCGAAATATCTCAAAAACGGCTGAAACTATTTTGATTAAAAAATTGGACAAAACCATGGCATTTCGGTCTACAAAAAAGCTCTAATAAGTGAACATCTAAAAAATTATATTTTTTGAGATAACAATTGTTTTGTCAAAATGTCTGTTTGTATGGTTGTCCGTTAGTTAGTCTGTGCGTTACCAAATTATTGTGGACGAGCTAGCTCAAAAACTAGTGTGAATATCAAAACCAAATTTCACACGTAGTTTGGGTCCATTGAGATTAAGAGCTGATTAGATTTTGGTGCATATCGACCCAAAATTAAGGGGGTGGAGGGGGGGTTAAAAATAAAAAATCTAGTCCGTTTGAGCAAACTCAACCAAATTTTGGATACATAATCAGTGGACCCCCAGAAGTCTAAAAATGCAAAAACTAACCACCCAAAATGGGGAGGGGGAGTGTAGGGTCAAAAAATGAAAATCTTGGCCATTTACCAAACTCAACCAAATTTTCTATACATAATCAGTGGGACCCCAGAAATCTAAAAATGCAAAAACTAACCACCCAAAATGGGGAGGGGGAGTGTAGGATCAAAAAATGAAAATCTAGGCTCTTGTACCAAACTCAACCAAATTTTGTATACATAATCAGTGGGCCCCCAGGAATCTAAAATGCAAAAACTAACCTCTCCTACATGATTATAAATAATTTTATTAAATATTAAATATAAGTGAGGGACCAGGTTGTATGGTAAAGTCAAGTGGATGGCCACATCAAGAACACGTCAGCTTATTTGAGCTAAAAACATTTGGTATAGACGTGGAATTTATTAATACCAATTTGTGACTCAAAATTCAACTCTTTAACTTCTATATAAATTGTTCGATTTGTTTCTTAAGTTATAAAGTGGAGAATAATATTCCATTATTTATTTTAACATCAGAACAAACTGTTCACCAACTTCTGTTCTTGAGTGGGAATCTTAACAGCGGAGAAATAATAATAATATTAAATCAAACTTAAAAATGATAAAAAATAAAGTTCTTTGAGTAAAGCTTGCCTGCCATGCATAGACACCGTGTAAATTAATATTATTTTGATAATTTAATAATACTGACCTTTATAGATTGGAATTCCTTCAATATGGTGCTAGCGAATTTACCCATTATACATTTGATAGAATAATATAAAATTTCAATAATAATTCGATTTGATAAACATGGAAAATATTTAGATCGCGATCTGTTTCTAAATGCGATGTTTAATTTGGAGTATTTCGAATAAATGTGAATTTGAGGAAACCAACAAATTGCAGCAATGAAATTTATTAAAGAAAAATATAGTATGACTAATTTTTTCTTTCTATTTATCTTATTAATTTTAGATGTATTTTGTGAAAAAGTGTATGGTGGGGGAATATTTGTTTTATCGGAGAAGTAAAGTGGGAAAAACTTTTCAAACTTTACCTTTATGTAATTTGAAAATTAGTCAAAAATAATATGATTTTTAAACTAGATAATTTAATGTAAAATTATTTTTAAAGACAATAATTTAATTAAGGAAAAAATTATTTAATAAATATATCGACAGAATAAAATCTTGGAAAAATAGAAATAAATTATTTTTCTTAAAAAAGTTATAGTAGGTATGTATTCTAATTATTAACTATTTACATATATAAAATATTTCATTTTATTTATACTTATTTTTAAAATCTATGTTAAGACTTAGTTCTAAATAATTTTATTAAAATGTAAAATTCATTATAAGTTAGTAATTCTCAGTACATATTTTTAATAATTTTCAGTATTTTATCTTATTTAAAATATCCATTTTGATATGTGTATAATTGTACTTATTGTTTAATATATGAATATTTGAAAAATTATATTTTATTTCAAAATACAATGAACTCTCTAGTGCCCTTAAAATTTCAATTTTACCAGGATTAAAAATTAATTATAATTTGAAATTTATTTAAAACCTCCACGGTTTTATTTTTAGAAAATTCAAATGTATGGAGTAGTGCTGAAGATAAAATATATTTTCTATTTATACTGAGCGAGCTAAATTTTATTTGCTTGAAAATGATCAATTTTTATTTTTTTCATATCGTAGAAATGCCTGAATGGAAAAAAATCAAGTATAATTTTTTCACAAAGAGAAAGAAAGAGGTTGTACTCTGCTTGATGCATCAAGCAGAGGATAACCTCTTTGTTTCTCTTTGTGAATCAACAACTCTGCTACTCTCGGCAAAACAAAAACTTTTCAAAAATATATTTTTTTTGTCTGTCTATATGTATGTATTTGTTAATTTGGATTACGATAAAGAGAAGAAAGTTCGTAGTGGTGACAAATTGAACGAAATTAGAAAAAATCGAAAGGAATGTTGATAGAAAATTTGTGTTATAGGTAGGTAATTCACGTAATCCACAGAATCAAAATTTAATTTTTCAATCAAAATCATATTTTGTTGTTAAAAGAAATGATCCTATTTATATTTTTCAGCTTTAATTTGGGTAAAAATTTGATTTTTTCGTTATTATTATTTATGGAAATGTATTGTTTTCTCTCTTAATAAAATAGTCTCTAAAGTAATGCGAAATTCCCAGGAAATTGAAATTTTGGTCTTCTATTAAATTATAACATTTTGTTAAAAGGAGAACCCTTAGTAAATTTTTCAGGTTTGGTCAGATGATAAATTTGATTTTTTTCGAATGTCTATTAGTCTGTTAATCTGTGCGTTACCAAATTTTTGTGTACGAACTAGCTCAAAAACTATTGTGAATATCGAAACCAAATTTCACACGTAGTTTTTGTCCATTGAGATTAAGAGCTGATTAGATTTTGTGTGACCCAAAATTAAGGGGGGTTAAAAATTAAAAATCTAGTCCGTTTGAGCAAACTCAACCAAATTTTCTATACATAATCAGTGGACCCCCAGAAGTCTAAAAATGGAAAAACTAACCGCCCAAAATGGGGGAAGGGGTTGTGTAGGGTCAAAAAATGAAAATCTTGCCATTTACCAAACTCGACGAAAATTTGTATACATAATCAGTGGGACCCCATAAGTCTAAAAAAACTAACCCCCCCCCCTACATTTTAGGGGGCAGGTTGTATGGTAAGGTCAAGTGGATGGCCACATCAGAACATGTCAGCTTATTCTCTATTTATTCAATTTGAAATATTCTATTGTCATTGGAAAAACAGTCAAGTGAATATTGGCAAAAGTGGGTCAAAAATCGATTCCAAGATTCTACGCTGACAGGCAGACAGCCAGAGAAATCAAGTTAAAAAAAAGCATTGAAAAAAAAATAACAAATAAAAAAACCTTCATGGGGAGTATCAAAAGAATAAGAAAAAGTTCTTAACAAATTATTTCCTCAAGAAGCCTATTTTTATTATATTTTTCTCCTACTATAACTTTTTAATTCAATTTGTTACCTCTAATCATTTTCACATAAGATTTATATTTATATAATTTTTGAAATATATTATTATACAATCATTTATGTAATTGACTATATATATTTAAAATAAAGGAAAAAATTATCAAAAGCTCAGTTTCTTAAAAATAAATAAATTAATAATTAAATAATGAAATTTTCAAAGAAAAGAATTGATTAATTGTTCACTTAATGAGAAATGAATTTTTTTAAAACAGCCAGCCTTTCGAGAGAGAGAATATTAAAAAAATAAATAAAACGTCACCAACCTGTTTGCATTCTTTTGTGCCTTAGCACACTGTTTGTTTTCTGATCGAAGATTTAAGAGGAATAAAAATAATAGATTCATCTTGCAAGGCAAACAAATTCTATCAGCCTTTTGTGCCTGGGAAAATTGGAAGGAAGAGAGAAAGTATAAGATTTGACAGAGATACAAAAGGTAATTATTACATAGGTGAATAAAATGTATACCTATAATAGAGAAATGTAATCTTACAAATCTAAAAAAAAAAAAAACATACATTATCAAACGAGAAGTTTCGGATGAAACCTCCTAGATTAAATATGTTTGATGAAATATTTTCACCAGAAAAAAATAACGTTTCGATATCTAATTCTGAAGTCTTTTTCAAAATACATATGATGAAAACAATTTTGATGATTCTTATCAGCAAGAAAAACGTTTCGATGTCTATCTCTGGAGTTTTTTCAAAGTACTTAGTGGTGAAAGCAGTGATGGACTTAGGCCTAGGCTTGTGAGGCCCGAGCCTAGGGCGGCAAAATTGTAAGGGGGGGGCAAAAAGACAGAGATAATTCAAATTAAAAATTGATTTGGATTTGTTTGTTATAAATGGATCCAAAATTTTACTAAATTATTAAACATTTATATTTAAAATAATATTTGATAGTTTGTTGATTTGATAATTAGCCATATAATTTTGACAATCACGTTTACTTAAAAAAAGGCTGGCACATTGGACAGGGCCGGCATCGAACCTAAATCCGCCCCTGGGTAAAAGCACCAAGATAAAACAATTTTGATATTATATTCTTATCAGAAATTACAAGGTTTCGATATCTAATTCTGGAGCTTTTTCAAAGTATACTTATGGTGAAACCACTTAGATTAAACATTTTTGGTGAGATTTCTCATTAGAAAGTAGTACTTATGAAGTCATACCAAAGGTAGATTGAGAGCAAATAGATTTTTGCGAAGATCTATTTAGATGTTTTCAGTGTGAATTCGTTTAGGATCCCTAATCTTTATATCAGATATTTAAATTCGTTATAGATATATATGGACCGTTTATTTTGAAAGTGGTCTAAGATCATTTAAAATATATATATATGTAAATTGTATCTCCCGCTTATATAAATTATATTAAATTATCTGAGGTTGGTAGTATTGCATAGTGTCCTCGACTCAACTATGTTCACTCTTAATAGACCACATGTTATGACATTAAATGAGTGTGTATATTGATGAAAGGACTCTTATTCAATTCTACTATACTTTCAGGTAACTATCATTTATAACTTATCTTGTATATTATCTATTGCATTTATAAATAAAACCCTACTATACTTTCAGAATCGTCTAAAGTTCAATTTACCCAATCCACACTCTTACAAATTGAATAAGTCGTTTGCAAACATGGACACCCAAAAATTCCACGTACACATAGTGAAAAAAGAAGAAAATTTTTTTGAATTGGCTGGAGTATCAATGGACAAAAAACAGTGGTATATTCTTCCAAGAGAGAACAGAGATATTCAAAACCATCAAGTATTAATGGCAAATAATATTGTTATAAATGCTATTAAAGCAATTAAACCAATAAATGGATTTGGAAAAGTAAGTCTTAAATTAAATAAGGATATAATAGACAATTATTTCGATGAAGGAGAGAATGTATGCTACCAAAATATTCCTTTAGAGGAATACAATGAAATATCAGAAGAGAAGGATCACCTACAAAAAAAAATTAAAGAACTGGAAACGAGACTGGAAGAAAAATTCTATATTCATGAAAAAATTGAAAAGAACTTCATCTTGGAAAAATTTAATAATAAGAAAAATAATGCAAGTGAATGGATAGAAAAGTATGAAAAGGAATGCTCAGACATAAAATCATGAAAGAAGAACAAAAAATAGAAATTTTGGAACAATTTTGGAAGACACAGCAAAAATTTGGTATGAATTACATAGCAAGAACAAAAAAATTCAACATGGATAGAATGGAAAAACTCATTTCTAAACCACTTCTCAAAAAAAGGTTGGTCAACTATTAGAAAAGCATATAATTACAAATACATAGAAGGATCTTTGATAGATTATCTATTGATTAAGGAAAAACTATGTACAGAAATAGAAGATAAGATGACTACAACTTCTAAAATCAATCTAATGGTAATGGGCGCTTCCCATCCACATGCAAAGAAAAATTAGATATTGAAGAAATAACATCGATCGAAAAACTTATGATAGAAATAAAAGAAAATAAATAATTCGACATTCGAAGAAGAAGATTGGAAGTTACAAAAAAAGACTTCAAGAAATTAACTATACCGAACAAAAAACCATGTGCAATATGTGGAAAATTAGGATATAAAAACCGCTTCCATTCAACCCAAATATGTTGGAACAACACAGCTTCCATAAGAGAAAGCATAAATTTAAATGAGGAAGAAACGGAAAATGAATATTTACAAATATCAGAGGACGAACAAAAAAACGATTGAACCCGGGAAAATCCAATCCACAGCCACTTATCAAAATAAAGGTAATTATAGACAAAAATAAACTTATAAAAGCTATCTACGATAATGGGTCGACGTGCTCATTAATCAACGAGAAGCTAATAAGAACAATTAAAGCAAAATTATATAATAGCAAAAGCTTATTAAAGTCTATAAGTGGAATGGATTTTTATAAAACCCGGAGCTACATTAAATCTAAAAATCGGAGAAATAGAAGATGAACTAGAATTTATAGTAATAAAAAATGACAAATTTAATTATGATATGTTACTAGGTCTTGATGCTATAAAAAAATTCAAATTAATTCAAGATGAAAACCTGAAAATAAAACAAAGAAAAATTGATAAAATAATAGAAATAAAAGATGATAATAACATTCAAAAAAAAAAAAAATAATCGAATCTCAAGAAGAAACGGAAACAAACACACATATTATGGAAAACAAAGAAATAAATATCGATCATTTAAATAAAGAAAGACAAGAAGAACTAAAGAACATGATCAACGAATATCAATCATGTTTTGCAAAAAACAAATTCGATGTCGGCAAGATTAAGGATTTTGAAGCACAAGTCAAACTTAAAGAAGATAAGTACATAGCAAAAAAACCTTATAAGTGTTCACCAAGAGACCAAGAAGAAATAGAATATCAAGTTACGGAGTTACTGAAGAATAAATTAATTGAAGAATCTGATTCCCCATATGCGTCCCCAGTTACACTAGCTTACAAGAGAAGAAGGAAAAAAAACAAGGTTATGTGTTGATTATTCTGAATTGAACCGAATCGTAATCCCAGATGCACAACCATTTCCAAAGATTGATGATATAATTATGGAAGTAAACAGATGTAAATGGTACACATCAATAGATATGAACTCAGCATTTTGGTCCATACCTATAAGAGAAAAAAGATCAAAAGAAGACAGCATTTGTGACCCAGAAAGGACATTGGCAATGGAGAGTGTTACCATTTGGATATAAAAACAGTAGTGCGATCTTCCAAAGAGTTTTGGCAAATACTATAAGAAGAAACAATATGGAAAAATTTTGTGTAAATTACATAGATGACATCCTAATATTCTCAGAAACGTTTGAAGAACATATGAAACATCTAAAACTATTATTTGAAGTTATAAAAAAACAAGGATATAAAATAAAAATGGAAAAATGCGAATTTGCAAAACATTCAATAAAATACCTTGGACATATTATAGAAAACGGAAAAATATACCCTATTAAGGACAACTTACAATCCATCAAAGATTTAGAAAGACCCAAGAATAAAAGAATGGTACGTAAACTAATTGGAAAGATAAATTTTTACAGAAAATTTATTGACCATTGTACACAAAGATTGAGCCCACTTTACAATCTATTAAAAAAAGACTCCAAATTCAAATGGACAGAAGAATGCGAAAAATGTTTTCTGAAACAAAGCAATATCTAATAACACCACCGGTTCTGGCTATATTTGACAATAAAAAGGATATAGTATTAGAGGTGGATGCAAGCAGATTAGGAGTAGGAGCAGTGCTGAAGCAAGTCCAAGAAGATGGAAGCTTACATCCAGTGGGCTATTTCTCAAAAAAATTGACACCGGGTCAAATGAAGAAAGAAGTGATGTTTATAGAATGTTTAGCCATGAAAGAGGCAATCATATATTGGCAATACCTACTTATAGGAAAATCATTTACTGTCATTACCGATCATAAGCCGCTGGTAAACTTAAAAACAAAAGCAAGAACGGATGAAGCAATAGGTGATCTAATGCTTTATTTATCGCAATATAATTTTAAAGTGGTGTATAGAGAAGGTAAGGATAATGTAGAAGCAGATTTTCTTTCAAGAAACCCAATATTAGAAACTAACGAAAATAATGAAGATTGTATTCAAATAGTGAATATGATCGAAATAGATGAAATAATCAATGATCAAAATAGAATAAAAGAAGAAATTAAGAATACAAAAGGAACAATGAATAATGGAAACATAAAATTTAAAATCATGAAAAATAAGAGAAGAATATACATCTCTAAAGAATTTGGTATAAATCTGATAGATAAAATACATAAATCCTATGGACATATAGGTTACAAACAAATAGCAAATAAGATAAGACCTTTTTATTATTTTAAGAAGATGGATGGCATCATTAAGGATTACTGCAAAAAATGTGAAATATGTATAAAAAACAAATCCAGAAGTTGTAAACCTTTGGGTGAATTATCAAGATTGGGACCAGCAAAATATCCATATCATATAATGTCTATGGACACAATCGGAGGATTTAAAGGATATAATTCCACAAAAAAATACATGCATCTATTAATAGACCATTTTAGTAGATATGCGTGGATAATGACATCGAAAAGTCAAGTCCCAGAAGATTTTATAAAATTAATTAATTTAGTAACAAAGGAAAACAAAATTGAAACACTATTGGTAGATCAATATAGCTCATTAAAATCAAAAAAATTCAAAGAATACATGAAAGAAAAGAAAATTAATTTAATCTTCACGGCCGTAGATAGTCCCCAATCAAATGGAATGAACGAAAGACTGAATCAAACAATAGTTAATCGGATCAGATGTAAAATAAATGAAAATAATAACAAGAGACCATGGACAAAAATTGCTGAGATATGCATCGAGGAATACAATAAGTCAATTCATAGCTCAACAAAATTTTCACCAGCAGAATTATTAATAGGAGAAACATCGGAAATAATTCCAAAAGAAATACAAAAAGAAAAACAAGACCTTGAGGAAATCAGAAAGAAGCTTTCAAAAATTCAGAAATCAGTCACCAAAGAAACAAATTAAGAATTGATAAGAAGAGAAGAACATACAAATTAGAAAAGAGGTGATTTAGTTTATGTCTCCAATGGAAATAAATTAAATAGAAATAAATTAGACGAAGTCAGAAGAGGACCATATGAAATAAAAGAGAAAATTTCTGATACGATTTATGAAATTAACAGCAAGAAAAGAGGGAAGGAAGCAAATCGATTCCATATATCAAAACTAATTCCTTACTCTTTTTCCTAGGAAAAAAGACTCCCGAACGAAGGGAGGTGTAAATTGTATCTCCCGCTTATATAAATTATATTAAATTATCTGAGGTTGGTAGTATTGCATAGTGTCCTCGACTCAACTATGTTCACTCTTAATAGACCACATGTTATGACATTAAATGAGTGTGTATATTGATGAAAGGACTCTTATTCAATTCTACTATACTTTCAGGTAACTATCATTTATAACTTATCTTGTATATTATCTATTGCATTTATAAATAAAACCCTACTATACTTTCAGAATCGTCTAACGTTCAATTTACCCAATCCACACTCTTACATATATATATATATATATATATATATATATATATATATATATATATATATATATATATATATATATATATATATATATATATATGTGTGTGTGGGAGCTGAACTCTTCACTGATCCCTGCGTGTGGGTTCCGTGTGGCTTGTTGCGTTATTTGTGTCTAGGGTAGGAGATTTATCAAATAAAAGTTTCACTTAAGATAAAATATTTATTAACAAGATAACAAGTATAATATTCTATATACAGGTGAATGACAACTTTCATTCGAAGGGCGTTATTATAAAGGCGTAATTGTATTATCGTAATTCGTTAAGAGTGTTCGTAAAGGGGTTGAATCTATCGTGTATCGTTGAATCTGTTCGTGTCTGACTGTTGTCCGTATAATGGTCAGATTGGAAGTGTAGCTAGAGCTCTCGTAGACATCATCTCATAAGGGTAGTGGGAGAATACATCATGTGACAAATATTATCAATTACGGGTGGAATTCAAACAAGTACGTAGGGGGATTGTGGTATTCCACCTTATTCACGCCTCACTTACTCAAGTTTCAGACAATGTTCCTTTTGTACTGAAAAGAATGAAAATACCTTTGCAAGGGTTCGTTTGTTGTGCGGAAAGGGCCTTAGGTCGTGGAACCCAGTGGACTGACTATTACATCTCTGTTGAATATGAGCGCAATTAAAAATTTCTATAATAATATTTCAAACCTGCATATATATCTCATAATTTGTGATTAATTTAGTGTAAGCTTTTTATTTAATAACTAGTTAATATTGAATATTTAAAAAAATGACAATGCTTTGTTCAATTTAAAATTGGCCAATAAAAGCAATTGCATAACAATTGATTATTGAACCTTTAATTTTCTCGAAACAACAAAAAATGGATTGCACCACTTTCAAAATAAACGGTCCATATATGTGTTTATTTGTATCAAGCAGATTGACAACCTGAATGATTTCTCTTTATATACCAACAACTCGACTACTCTCAGCAAAATAAAATCTTTTAAATTAAATCATTGAAATTTTTTTACAAATGTCTACCCGCCAAAGCCGCAACTGATAGTTAATAATATAAATATAATTTTAGTTTCTTAATATAGACTGTCTAAATATATAATATATATATATATATATCAGTGGCGATTAGTGACTTTTCAACCAGGGAGTGCTGACCAAAAAAGTACCCTTCATTTTTTGAAATTTTATTTTATTCTTCACTTTTTTCAAAATCTCAATGAATTTGGCATCATTTTTGTTATTTTTCAAATTTAAGATTAGATTTTTAAAAAATATATTTCGGGATCTTCGCCCAAAACGGATACTACTTTGTGTGAGTGAGGGTAGGAGTCAGCAATTAATTCTTGTGACTTAAACTCCACAGACTCAGATAGAAATCGACCATCTTGCACAATGAAACAGCCTGTCCTTTAAGAAAATCTTAAATTCCTCCTAATTCTATTGCTATAAGCAAGCTATGACTTGTCTTTAGCACTCTTAGTTATTTCCCATCTTATATATTGAGAGGTCTTAGAAATATATTACTCCAAAGGTTCTCGAATCATTTTTATTTATTCCTTTTTTGTATTATTTCTATTTTAATAGTTCCCCAGCGAGAACAATTTTTATTCGACTGAAACTCGTCTGGACTTGTCTTTGACATGCTTGAACTGGAAGATATAATTACCACGCAGGGAGTTCAAACCTTCTATCCGCACCCTTTTCCGAAAAATTATTCATTTTAATTGCCCCTTGAAACTATGGAACAATTTTATTTCATTTTCGAGAATCATTATACTTTTCAAAAGAAAAAGTGTTTTTTAAGAAATATTTGAAATAACGGATAATAATTTGAAAATTTAAAGAACCTCCTGAAATTGTGAAGTCGAAATTTATATGAAAATACTCTGAAAATGTTTGCAATTTTATGGATGCGCCATCCATAGACCACACGCCACTGTTATATATATATATATTTAAAAAACTGATCTCCCATGATTCACTTTTTGTTACAATCAAAAATTTCTATTAGAGATTACTACTTTATACCCTTGGTTTCAAGAAAGAATAGACAGCCCAATTCTATTAGGAATAAGAAAGATACTTGATTAAATATAAAAGAAAATCCCGGAAAGGGAAGGCCCTGTGGATGGGGATTTATGATTAGAAAAATCCTATAAGGCTTCAATTTCTTTTTACTATTCGCTTTACAAGAGTAATAACATATTTTTATTTTCTCAGATTACGTCTATTTTGGGTTATCAAATTAGAAACATTAACCTGGACTAAGATGTAATTATTACAATTTTAAAAGGTCAATTACTCTGTTAAATTTATTCTTAAATTTTTCTCTTGGCCTTTTATTCTAACTCCCAAATCAATTTATTATACGTATTTGTAAATAAATATTTGATTGAGAAAAAAAGCAAGGAAAATGAAGAGAACAAATTCTGAATCAAATAATTTAATGGAAAATCATTTTTAATGTTGCAACATTCGCATCCATAGTAAATTAGTAAAAGGAATAGTAGGAAACTGGTCAAAATTAAAACACGGTTTTATATTAAATGAGCCAGACGTTATTGTCAGTTTATTCTGACTTCCTCAGTGGCCCATTTTATCACTCTTTTCAAAAAACGATTTTACTATGTTTTGTCTTATAGTGAAATTGTTTTTTGACAAAGAGTGATAAAATGGGCCACTGAGTAAGTCAGAATATACTGACTGAAACGTCTGTCCCATTTAATAAAAACTATGTGTTTTAATTTTGTCCAGTTCCCTACTATTACTGTTACTAATCATTTTTAATATTTGAAAAACCGACGTTTCAGAGTTTTATTTTAAATTAAAATAAGTAAATTGAAAAAATTAAACTTCTGCTTAAATACATTTTTACACGGATACATCACACTCTAGGCTAAAAATAATAAATGTCGTTTATGTGGCTGGTACAAAACTTTAGTACAAAACGAATTGTCTATATCAGATCAGGTATTGATCTCATGAGAAATAACAGATAAAATATTTATAATTAAAAATATTGATGATGAAGATCAAACCTTTGAAACTAGTGTCTCAAACAAATAAATTATATGTATACATTTACCAGCAGAGATCAACCTCAAGGGTTTCTCTTTATCTAATACGAAAAACCCAGACTTTCTCCCTTTCAACCCCTAAAATGAATCGGTGAAGATTGTAGGGTAAAGCATCTATTATACTTATTATATGAAATTAATGCTAAAAAAAAATCTGCTAAAAGTTGACATAATAGTAGAGTTTGGGGGATTAATAAAAGTAAAAATTAATCACAAAAACTTTTCTACCCTTAAACTTTAAAATGAAAAGTAATATCTGTAGGTTTAATTAACTCTTTCAAAAAAATGAATAACTTAACTCTTTCAAAAAACTATAAAAACTAAAGTTATGTACATTATTAGCGTACAAAAAGAAGGGAAATCTCACCCAAAACATTTCTCTGAAATAACAGGTCAAGTTAGAAAAAGTAGTGAAATCTAGTGTGCAGTCAAGTTAAATTTGCAAAGAATAATTAAGTTGAAAAATAAGACTTTCAAATCAAACGCATTCTTTCCATTTTGATTGATAATCTAAATTTTTAATTTAAATTATTTTCATGAAACTTGGTTGGTCACGAATTTAGTTCATTTATTCTAATGACATAATGCGTACCAGCAAAGTTTCATTCAAATTAAACACAAATCTAGATTGTCATTCAAGCTGGAAAAGAATGCATTTAAATTGAATTTCATCTTATTTATTCTTGGCGAATTTAACCGGCTTCACTAGATTTCACTATTTTTCGAACTGGACCTGTTTTTTCACAGAAAAATTTTGGGTGGTATAATTTACTTAAATGTTTTAATGAGTTCTTCTTTGCATAATCTAAAATTATATACTTAGCTAGTTGAAATATTAAGGCCCATCCGACAGGAGAAGCCTAACGTACAGAGTAAGAGAAGTTTTTTCTTGCCTTATTTATTTATTCATATTTGTTCCATTCAAATCAATTTTCATGTAGGATGTTCTTTGTTGATGGTAGTTACATTTCCTAGAATTCCTTATTTTTCTTATTACTCTTTTCATTATAGACTCAAAGCCTGTTTATTTCCTATTAAAATAGAGAGGTTCTTCCGGTGAAGAGATGGTGTTAATTATATCCGCCTTTCTGTTTAATTCATTGATTCAGTGAATAATTAAACTTATTTCTTCACAAAGGAGGATGCTGGACAGACTTTCTTATAGGTCAAATCATTATATTAATCTGCAATGAATAAATAAAAAAGAAATAAAATAAACAGGAAATAAAACAGTTTTTCGTTCTCGTCCTTCAATTTTTTGAGACCACTCTCCTCCCCCTTTTCGGGTATTTCAAGTACCACACACTATAGAATAGATACGTATTTTCGTACGGATTTTGTCATTTTTTCAAAAAAAAATTTTTAATATAATTAAGTTAGACTGTTAATAAACAATGTTTGTCCATTGATGTATTTAAATTTTCCAATATGCCTAATTATATCACATCCATGAATTGAAATTGAGAAAAAATTTATACGGAACAATAACAGATAAAAAAGAAATAAATAAATAAAAACCTAATTTAAAGGAAAATTCACATGTAAACTATTTGAACTTATACCTAAAGTTAATAGCTAAATGGTTTAATTTAGGTTTTAAAAGCTAATTATTCTTCGACCCACCTTTACTGAGGTTTAGGCGTTTCAGAATTAAAACATAATCAGCTATAGTCAGATACCCATTATAAAAGAGAATAAAATGCCATTAAAAGTTTGTTCTAGTGCCAAAACGTTTCGCCACCAAGAATTGATCACATTTTGGGTTTTCTAGCTTTTAAACTTCAAGATGAAAAATACAAAAAATCCCAAAAACTTTTTATGAATTTTAACAAATTGACTGAGTTTATTAAGCGTTATTTGTATTTTAATAATGTAGGATTGAAATAAAAAAAAAATCATGCGTGAGACACTCGTGCGGGAGAAGTGAGAACTCTTAGCTCCTTTATTTAATTCAAGAGAATGTTTCTTAATTAAATAAAAAATATTACATGCGGGTAGTGTCTATGATATACTATATAGGATGGAGAGAGTAGGTAGGAGAGGAGAGGAGGAAGCGTTTCCACATTGATGTTCAGGCCAATTTGCTCTACGGCGGGTATAAAAGTTTTCACTTCAAAAAAAAAAAAAAAAAAATGAAAGAAAGAAAGCTGATTTGAAATGTTTTAGAAACATGAGAAGCAGGTAAGCCTCCGGAAATGTATATACTTATTCATTTTTTATATCTAGGTTAGGGTTCTCCTGATTTTGGATATTTTTGAATATTTATGCTGACAGGGGCTCATATGGTTAGAAATAAATTTAAAAAAATATCCCCCAAGTTTCAAGTCTCGTCTCAATTTTAACCTAGTGCTACAGAGCGATTAAGTTTCCCATCTAAATAACATGGGATTTTGGCATTGAACGATCAATTTTTATTCCGGCCAAGTAATGTTTCAAAAATTTTTGAAACTCTGTAGACTTTATCCTTATAATATTATCTACCCTTCAGAATTTTTACAGATTTTTAGCTATTACAATTTTGGAGTTCCATCTAGATAAAATACTACTATATCTTAGTATTAGTAAGCTATAAACTCTAAAATTATAATAGCTAAAAATTTGTAAAAATTCTGAAGGATAGAAACTATTATAAGGATAAAGTCTCCAGAGTTTCAAATTTTTTGAACCATTACTTTGGCCGGAATAATAAATTGATCGTTCAATGCCAAAAACCCCATTTTATTTAGATGCTAATCGCTGTGTAGAACTAAGCTAAAATTTAATTAGGAGCAGTTGTATGTCGGTTGATAAGCTCTTTTTAAACGTTGACAAATGGTAAAACCTTAAAATTCGCCTTGTGCCAGGTGGGATGGCCAATCAGATGACAGGAACTTTCATCTGATTGGCCATACCACCGCGCACAAGTTGAATTCTAAGTTTTTACCATTTGCCAACGTTTAAAAAGAGTTTACAAACCGACATACAACTGGCCCTTAGAGACTTAAAGCTTGAGGGATATTTTTTTTAATTTATTTCTAGCCATATGAGCCCCTGTCAGCGTAAATATTCGAAAATATCCAAAATAAGGAGTACCCTAATGTAGGTATATATTTATTTGCATCAAGTAGAGACAACCTCATTGTTTTCTTCTTGTTAGGATTACATTAGCCTGTGATTTATTTTTATTATTTTTTATTAGTTATTAACTATTTATTTGACTCGTGAGAGGCTGACTAAAATGGAATAATTCGAGGCCATTATAAAAATTTTAGAAAAAAATAAAAACCGACTTCAAAAATTAAGTGCAACAAATATAAAAATACACTAAAAGGTATAAAATAATTATTATCTTATTTAGTTACAACTAAACGACGGAAATATTAACACGAAATTACTTTTTAAAGTCGGTGCCAAACAAACTATACCTATAAGCGAGCGTACCCGCCAAACGTACTAAGTAAGATCCGTCGAGTGCGATTCATAAAAAAGGTATATGTTTGGCACCAACTTCAAAAAGTAATTTCGTGTTAATATTTCGTCGTTTAGTTGTAACTAAATAAGATAATAATTATTTTATACCTTTTTAGTGTATTTTTATATTTGTTGCACTTAATTTTTGAAGTCGGTTTTTATTTTTTTCTTAAAAATTTTTATTTTTCTCTTTTTAGTGATGTTATTAATAGTGATTATATCATCAGAACTTGACCAAATTAATATGACACCATCCCTAAGACACCCCCTTTCGGATAAAAAAAGAACCATCGAAATCGGTTCATAAACAAAGAGGTTAGGTCTAAACAAACCTAAACAAACCTAATAAAAAAGGTCTAATACCTATGAAAAAAAAATCGAAAAAAAATGGGACCAATCGGAAGCTAGACTGGACCCAATGCAAAAAAAATTTTCAAAATCGGTTGACAATTGGCGGAGATATGAGGTAACATAGGCACAAAAAAAAAAAAAAAAAAAATTCAATCGAATAGAACCTCCTCCTTTTTTTAGCAGAGTCGGTTAAAAAAGAAAAAAAAAAAGATTTTTTTATTATTATTTCTCTAATAATTTTGATTTATATGTATAGGAATACCTATAACCTCGATTATTCATTAGAAGAGACGAGGATTGAATTTGCAAGCGGGTGTTATTTAAATGATTATACATTGGTTGGTGGTAGGGAGGGGTGGAACTAATAAAGTGAGGGTGGTGGGGTGGCTCGTGACTCGGAGGACACCTGCACTGGGCTGCGCCTGCTGCGCCCCTTGACGGATTGCTTGTGCACTCTACAGGGCTACAGGATACGGGACGCTGGACCTGGGCTGCTGTCGCCATGGCAACCCTCCCTCAAGCGAGCATCCCTTCCCCGTCCGATTTCTGGAATGCGCGATGTCTCTTTCTCTTCCCCTCCCCCCCCCTCCCCACTCCCTCCTCTACCCATTTCCAGATCTTTTCAATAGCACTGGGCAATTGCCAGACCCATCAAATTTTGCATAGTTCTTTAAAAGAAGATATCAAAATTGAAGAAATCATTGAGTGATAAGTATAAAATAAACTGATGTGGCCATTCGCATGACTTTACCATACGCCTACCCCTCTCTTTATATTTAATATTTCGCTACTCCAGAACAAAACTGGCCTAACTCAAAAAAAGCGATTTTTCAGGAAAAACTATTAAAGTTTCTTCTTTTCCCTTCCTTTGATATCCTGCGTTATTCGATTGTTGAAATTTTGCACGAATCATCACAATCCTAGAACTCCCTATAGATTTCCAGAGGTTTTTCCCCCCTCCCTATACCATTATTATTTTTATCACTAGTTTATGAGCAAAACTTCAAAATGTTCTTTTCTTGCACCGAAATATTTAGGTCTTTTAAAGACTGTGCGTTTCTATTGTGCAATAGTGGATTATTGTGTTATAAACCAACAGTAAGTAACTTTGTTTCTATCATCTAGTGCAAAACTGAACTATTATGACATTGGCTTTTATTTGAAGAGAACAATCTACTGGAAAATAAGTTAATTTAACGTTCAAAATAGAGCCATTATCATAATAGTTCAGTTTTGCACTAGAGAATGATATGAAAAAAGTTACTTACTGTTGGTTTATCACATAATAATCCCCTATTGCACAATAAAAACGCAGCGTCTCCCATGTGTGACAAGGATCAACTGAGATGATTCACTCTTGCACAACCCTTCCTCCACAAATACAAGATAGCTCACTTACCCGCGCTCTATCTAGAGGTGATACCACTAAAGGCCAGTTGAAGGGCCTTAGAATTCACCTTCGGGGACAAGGTGAATTCTAAGGATTTACCCTTTGTCAACGGTTAAAAGAGTTTACTAACCGACATACAACTGGCCCTAAGTTGTTTAAGAAACGGTCTTCCACAGAGATAGAAGAGGCGATTTGAAGATAATTCGTGCAAAAAACTCAAAATCCTATTTTTTTGAGTTAGACCAATCTTGTTCTGGAGTAGCGATTTAATGAAATAATTTATAATCATTTACAAAAGAACCTCCTACACCCTCTGAATTTCGGACTTATTCGTAATTTATAATATCTCCTCCTTATAAATGAGAATCTTCTAATTTAAAAATCAGCTTTCTTCGATTTTTGTTTAGAAATTTTATTGTTTTAAATAATTTTTTACCCCCTTTCTTTTGGGTCAGTATATGGTAAATTTCACATAGCCAGTCATTTTCTTAAGGTCATACGAGGGGTGAACTGCGACCTAAAAATCTTGTACACCTACTTCCACTTCCACTTTCATTTCCAGTTAGAAGACAATAGAAGACAGTAGATTATCTAATGAATTCCAAAGTAATTCAAAATAATTCCAAAGACAGTGTGCATCTCAATTCCAATCGCGGTTCACCCTCAAGGTCATATATGGTGCATATGCAAAAATTCGTACAAATCGAACAATGAGTCTTGGGCTTATATTGTTAGATCTATTTTTTAGAACCCTCCCACAATTTTGGCCCCCCAAAAAAGTAATGACTCTCTTTTTTTATTATAGGTCCCTATTATAGTAAATTCCATTTTTCTTGGTTTTTTTAAGTTTGAATATTTTATCATTTTAATTTTTTAAAAACCGCCTCTTTATTTTTGGTCCGATTTCAACTAAATCAATTTAAAGAATAATCTACACGTGAAATTCCAGTTTGATATTCACACTAGTTTTTGAACTAGAGCGTACAAAGAATTTAGTAATTTACTAAAAGGTACTATAGATATTTTGATAAAATAATGATTATTTTGTAAAATATTTTTTTTACGATGTTCACTCAGAGCATTTGTGTAGACCAAAAACGGCATGGTTTCGCTCATGTTTATTTTTGGCAAAAAAAAGATTTTTTTCATTCACGATTACAATACTTGACAATACTCTGTTTGGCAAAATAAAAATCTATATATTAGATATACCTAGAGGGAAGGCTAGTATATGGCCCTTTAATCTGAATTTACGAGAAGAAAAATTATTCAAAACAAGAGCGCCCACGGAGAAGTATTAAATACTTATGAGAGTTCGGACGGTTAATCGTTAAATATTTAACGCATGAGTAGATTTATAATTTTTGTGTTTTCTTGGGGTATTGCTTATTAAATAAAAAAATTTATCTACCTGATTTTTACGGCTGTTATATTGTAGGTACAATTTTCGTTACCAGAGCGGAGCTTTTATTTATACAAAGACAATTTTAAAAAAGAATTAACTAAAAAGAAATTTGAAATATATTACATTATTAAAAATAATATAATTTGGTGAAATCAAAAACGATTCATTAATAAATAAATTGAACCTTTTAATTGGGTCAAACTATGAGATATGTAAATACACTGTACAGTCAAAATAATTCAAATTTGAGAAGCAAGATGTTATTTAAAAAAGTAATTCTGAATTCAAAGCCGAAAACTGGTGATAAATCCCTAATAATAATTATAATAACAGAAAATATAAAATTTTCAGATGGGCTGTCAGACAAAATGCATGCAAAATAGCCGCCCCAAAGGGCAGCCCATTTAGCCCTGAGATTAGGGTGGCCCTGGAGGTATGGTGATTGTTTGAAAATCGTCTATTTTGTACAAATGAAGCTTTAGGTGTGATTAGTGATTTGCAAGATTTTTTTCAGTTACGAATTTTTGATATGTGAACCTTTCATAACACGACAAACATCTAATCTGTAATCAAGTTTGTTTCAAACATTTTGCAGTTATAGTTACTGTGTGATTCTTAACGAAGCATTGATGTGTTCTTTTGAGTATTTTCAGCAATGATAGTTTATGAACAAGATCTTTGATGTAACCCCATAAAAAGAAATCACCTGGCGCAAGATCTTGGTGGTAAGTGAATAGGTGTAAATCATCGTTACCCGCACATCTAATCCAGCGCTGTGCAAATCTTCTTGTTTAAGTAACTACGAACACCAAAATCCAGCAATGGGGTGGAATTCCATTTTGATGAAACACAAAATTCGAACTGTCCTCACGCATTTGTGGAAATAAACATATTTGCAACATGTCCAGATAATTGCTACCTTTTATCTATGTGGAACTTGATTACATATTAGTTGTTTGTCGTATTACGAAAGGTTCACACATCAAACATTTGTAACTGAAAAAAAGGGTGGAATATTTTTCTTGATTTTCATGTTTTAGTGATTTTACTGTGCCATAATTTTTTAAAATCCGGTCATTCATTTATGCTAACTCTATATTTATTTTATTTGTTCCTATAGATATAGACAGTAGTGTTCTATAAATACAATGATATGTGTATTATAGCATTTTATAACTCCAAAATAAAAACAGATAATTTTCAATTTCTACTACAAGGATTGGCTTCTCTCTAGGTAGGTTTATAATGTGTTTATTTATTAAAGGAGACAATAAAAGAGTGTGTCTTCTGCTGGAATTATAAATTTTATTTATTTATAACGAGAATTCATAAATTAATTCCTGTGAATACATTGTAATAGACTGATGAAGAGGGCAAAGCCCTCGAAACTATAGTCTTGCTATAAATAAATAAAATTTATAATTCCAGCAGAAGACACACTCTTTATTGTCTCCTTTAATATATAAAAATTCTGCTACTCTCGGCAAAAACTTTCAATTTAGTGTTTATTTATTGTATTAGATGAAGGAGGAGGTATTAGCCAAAGTTGGATGCGCTGGGTTCAATAAAACACCCTGAATAAAAGGTTTTATATAATTTATATAAACTCATCATTCATCTCTGATCCTTTGGCGCAGGCACATTATAAATTTAAATAAAGCTACAATTCTCATTTTTAACCAGGCTAGGTTCAATCACATGTGTACCGCATTGGGTGTATAACTGTAAGTTTAAACAACAATTTGGTCAACCGTAATATTATAATAATAAAAATAAACATTAGGTGTTCCTATTTTGGGTATTTTCGAGTCTTTACTCTGACAAGGGTTCATATTTCAAAATAAATAAAAAAATATCCCCCAAGTTCGTCTTCTATCTCAATTATAACCTGCACTAGCGATGTAAGTTTCTCATCTAAATAACATGGGGTTTTTGCCATTGAAAGATCAATTTCATTCCGACCAAAATAATCGTTCAAAAAATTTTAAACTCTGTAGAATTTATGCTGGAAAATAGTAGATATCACTCAGAATTTTTACAGATTTTTAGCTATTATAATTTTGAAGTCTATAATTTAGTAATACTAAGATATAGCAGTATTTTATCTAGCCGTTACTCCAAAATTATAATAGCTAAAACTCTGTAATAATTCTCATGGATAGCTAATATTATAAGGATAAAGTCTACAGAGTTTCAAATTTTGTGAACCATTTCTTTGGCCGGAATAAACAAGTTGATTTTTTCAATGGCAAAAACCCCATGTTATTTAGATGAGAAACTTACATCGCTGGGGACCAGGTTATAATTGAGATAGAGACTTGAAACTTGGGGGATCGTTTTTTTATTTATTTCGAACCATATGAGCCCTTGTCAGCGTAAAAATTCGAAAATACCCAAAACAAGGACCACTCTAATACACATATATTAATGGTAACATCAATTTGTAAATTTTGTAGCTCAATTAACTGAAGATGGGCAAATAAATTCAGGCCGAAATGTTTAATTCAGGGTGTTTTATTGAACCCGGATCATCCAACTTTGACTGATACCTCCTCCTTCATCTAATATAGTTCCATCGCAGCCACGAACTCTAACAACGTGTTTATTTATTTATATCAAGCAGGCGACACACTATTTGATTTATTGTTATAAATTCAACAACTCAGCTATCCTTTTAATTTCGCATGCTGACGGATAGGGTTTCCGCACCCCCTTCCCACCTCAACCCCTGTATATCCATTTTAAGATCATCGACCGGCTTGGCGGCGGCTTCGAGATTAATTTCCAGAGATTAATAATCAAATCCGTTGGCATCTTGTTATCTATCAATTAAACAAATGAGTTGTTATTGACTTAAGGCCGGATCAGACTACAGGGATGGAAATTTATATTTGAGAAAATTATACTCTTTAAATATAATTTGTTTAGATAGAAAGCATTTACCAAACTCTCTACAAAGTGACTCATATGATGTACCCAGATTTAAATTTAAAGTTTAGAGACTGAATGAAAAGGATGCTGATAAGCCATATTTAGTATCATTATATATGTGTTAGCGGTTTCCACTTTATCATTAGCATTTTTAAATTAAACTTTACGTTATTTGTAAAATATATTTTTATTTACATATAATTCTTTTCAAATATTTTCTTCTTTTTATTATTATTGAGGGTGTAAAGGCGCATAGAATGCTAATGTTGTCTAATTTCTAGGCGCGAAAATAAAGATTTCCCTGATATTCACTTCGATTCGAATACCTTAAAAATGTGTGACAGCCTATCCATGTTAGGCGTCTCAGTCACATCTGACCTGTCTTGGAATGAACACATCTCCTCTGTGGCGAAATCTGCAGCAAGGAAGATTGGCTTCTTATTCAGGTCCAAGCGATTTTACAAACCCCCACAACTTCTCACCATCTACAAGGCCCAAATCCGCCCCTGTCTCGAATACGGCTCTCATCTGTGGAGAGGAGCCTCAAAATATTCTCTCGCTACCCTGGATGCAATTCAGAAACGAGCCGTCAGGCTGATTAACGATTCTACCCTCACCGACTCCCTCGACTCACTGACTCATCGAAGAAATGTCTCTGCCCTTTCCCTTTTCTATAGATACTATCACGGCAGGTGCTCTGATGAGATAAAATCAATAATTCCCCCCAAAGCATGCTTTGCACGTAGCACGCGTTATGCCGACTCCCAACACTCTTTCGCGGTCAAACTGGAAAAGTGCCGGACCACTTCATTCGCCAATACATATATCCCCATGACTTCAAGGAACTGGAACTCTCTCCCAGCCTCCATCTTTCCCAGCACCTATAATCTTCAAACCTTCAAAACCGGGGTGCATAGACACCTACGTCTACACCCTCTCACTTAATCAACTTTCCCTTCTCTTCGGTAATGCAAGGGTCTTTTGAGATCCATAGGAGCTGCATCTTTACTGGCGCATCCCTTCTTGCATTCGATTGCATTAAAAAAAAGGTCATTAGCCCCTAAATATTTTCTTTATTTACAAAATAAATACTTAGTAAGGTCATCTAGTCTGTTAAAGTTTGTATTTTGTATTTTTGTGATTAAATTTATTAAGAGTTGAAATTTAATTTAAATCACGCATAATTAATTATAATTATTTATTAAACACGAACAAATACTCAATACAATATAACTACGACGTTTCGATCAAGTATGAACACCCAGTCTGATTTTAAGTTAACTGAGGTTGCTGTGTAATTGCCCAGCAGTAAGAGTTGTGCCAATTTTTTATTTTAATGCCCAAGTAATCTGCCTCACAAATTTTCACTTTTAGAACTTTTAATATAGGTTTGGTTCATGATTTCGGTTAGATCCGAAAAATGCGTTTCCAAACAAGCCATATGAGGTTCTGACGCAATACCGACTATTCTCCATTTTTACCTGCTAAATTTCTCCATTTCGATCTTAAAAACGCCCATGAACGCTTAATTTTTAATTTACACAAAAGGTATCCGCAAACTTTTCAGAGATAGTGTCACATGTGGACATTGTAAACTATGGGAGGGCGGGATATAACATAGGTATTAATCGGAAATTATATTAATAACACGCTATATAGCATTAATATTTAATATAGTGAATATTTGTGAATTAATTCTGTAGTAGTTGCGGGCCGGAATTGGCCTACGGGAGTAGTTTGGGGACCCCTGTTTTAGACCATTAGAGGTTGAGTAGGAAACGGATTTTCAGATAATTTAGGGGAGAATCCAATTCCCAAGGATGATTGACGAAAAAGTCAGGAGAATCTGATTAATTCCTAAATAGATTACAAATTAATACACAGTTCAAATTATTTAAATTAATCATAAAACTAATGTTTAGAAAATGTATAATACACAGTATTTTTTCTATCTAGAAAATAATTAAAAACTTATTAAGATTGCAATGCTGAAGAATAACACTTTCTACCATAGCATATCTATATATATAAAATTCTTTGCCCGATACACACACTCATCATCAAAACAGCCAGAACCACTGGACATAGAAACATGAAATTTGGAGAGGATATTACATCTATGACATAGGGGATCACTAAGAAAGGATTTTTCGAAATTCGACCCCTAAGGGGTCAAAGGGGGCAAAGTGTGTTTTCACTGATTATGCGATATCTCTTAAGGACGATAAAATATCTACTTGCTTTTTACTTATAAAAATACTAAATTAAAATATCTAAAAACAAATTTCAGGATTTTTTGAAATTCGACCTCTAAAGTGGTCAAAAGGGGCAAAATATCTTTGCAATGTGTTTACACTAATTATGCATTTTCAATGAAGAACGATAAGATGTCTACTTGATTTTTACTTAATAAAATTCTAAATACAAATATCTAAAAAGTAATTTCAGGATTTTTTGAAATTCGACTCCCAACTATCCAAAATGTGGGTGGGGGCAAAAATTAAAACTCTCTCCTATCTTGATCAAATTTTGTAGAGTTATTCTTTATTACTTTAAGAAACTATTCCTGTAAAAATCAACTATCAAAATTGACTGTATGGGGGCGAAAGGGGGGTGGGGGCAAAATATAGAAATTTTTATCTTTTTTGTACATTTACTCTTTAGAAAACTAAGAGTTATTTATTTGCAAATATCTAAAAAATAATTTCAACCCCCCAAAATGTGAGTGGGGGCAAAAAATTAATACTCTCTCCGATATAGATCAAATTTTGTAATGTTAGTTTTTAAGACTATATAAAATGTATGCTGTAAAAATCAATAGCCAAAATGAGTGCGTGGGGGCGAAAGAGGGGGCAAAATATTACAAACATATATTACAGACCTAATAATCACATGCCGAGACGCTGCCCGCCAGGGCCACCTGCCCTGAGGGCCGAGTTGTAGAGGGCGTGCCGAAGGCACGCCTGGAGCAGCTCGTGTATATGTACATATATGTACCTATATGTTTATTTACATCAAGCTGAGGTCAAACTCATTGAATTCACTTTATATATAATTAATGTTATTTGTAAGCTAATTTTAGTAAAATTTTTACCAATGTTCGAACTAATGTGAAATGTAACATATTGTATCTACTAATTAATCTGAAAATCTATGAGTATTAAATAAAAAAATAACTTTATTAAAAAAATATATCTACTATATTCATAAATCATTTCAAAATCTAGATCAGAGGTCGCCAAACTTTTTTACTGACAACCCCTTCAAGAATTTCTTGACTATTCATCGAAACCACGAATTTACTATTACGTAATTTTAATAGAAGAAAACAAAAAAGTTGCTTATATGAGTTTTTCGGATTGTTTATTTATCGTCTCAGTGTTTATTTTATCTATTGTATATGTATCAATATCTTTGTTTTGATCAAAATGAAATAAACACTGCTGAGACCATAAAATCGAGAATAGTACACAATATGGTTGAACGGGTAATATTTAATTTATCCTATAGTTCACTGCGTGAAAATAACTCAGATTACCTAAAAAGAGTAAATTTGTTTTCAAAAAAATTTAAATATATAAACTAGATATTTAAAAAGCATTTAAGTAAAAGTATTAAAAGAAAAAAAAATACTATATATTATAAAAAATCTTAAAAAACTAATAGTAAAAATTCGTTTATCTACTTGCCCGCAAAAATATCAAAGAATTGGTGGCGAAATGTAGTTCCACTGTGGAGCTTTTTTATTTTTACTTTACCATACAGTGTATATGGTCAAATATTGTAATCGTGTATGAAAAAAGTGTTTTTGTTGCTTCGCTTTTTTTGAAATATCTCAAAAAACGGCTGAACTAGTCTGATTTAAAAAATTATGCCAAACCATAGCGTTTCGGTCTACAAATAAGCCGACGTGTTCTGATGTGGCCATCCACTTGACTTTACCATACAATCTGGCCCCTCAATTATATTTGATATTTATAATCATGTAGGGGAGGGGGGGGGTAGTTTTTGCATTTTTAGACTCCTGGGACCCAGTGATTATGTATACAAAATTTGGTTGAGTTTGGTAAATGGCCAATATTTTCATTTTTTGACCCTCCCCTCCATTTTGGTCGGTTAGATTTTGCATTTTTAGACTTCTAGGGGTCCACTGATTATGTATACAAAATTTGGTTGAGTTTGCTCAAACGACCTAGATTTTTAATTTTTAACCCCCTCCACCCTCCTTAATTTTCGGTCGATATGCACCAAAAACTAATCACCTCTTAATCTCAATGGACCAAAACTACCTGTGAAATTTGGTTTTGATATTCACACTAGTTTTTGAGCTAGCACGTCCACAAAATTTGGTAACGCACAGACTAACTGACATTTTGAAAAAAAATGATTATCTAGAAAAATATAATTTTTTTCGATGTTCACTTATTAGGGCTTTTTGTAGAGCGAAATGCCAAAGTTTCGCTCAACTTTTTTTAATCGAAATAGTTTCAGCCGTTTTTGAGATATTTCGAAAAAAAATAAGGAAAAAAATCACTTTTTTCATGCACGATTACAATACTTGACCATACCCTGTATGGTAAAGTAAAAAGCCCGAATAAGTGAACATCAAAAAAATTATATTTTTCTAGATATTAACTTTTTTGTCAAAATGTCTGTTATTAGGTACCTATAGGTAAGTATGTTACCAAATGTTTATGGATGCACCAGCTCAAAAACTAGTGTGAATATCAAAACGAAATTTGACATGTAGATTTGGGGTTAAGAGCTGATTAGATTTTGGTTTAAATTGAAGCAAAAATTAAGGGGTGTAAAAATTAAAATGATAAGATTTTCAAACTAAAAAACCTAGAAAAACGAAATACACAAAAATGAACCTATAGAAAATAAAGTCGGTTAAAAAAGAGTTAGTATTTTTTCTGGGGCCAAAATTTGGTGTGTGAGGGGGGGGGTCTTCAAAAAATTAAAGCTCTCAATATAAGTTTTAGAGCCTTTAATGGAAGACGAAGTTTTGTAAATGAACCCAATACGACCTTATTAAAATTACTCACTATGTGAAATTGAAGGGGCGCGGGGGAGGGGCGGGGGCAAACATATTTTCAAATAAAATCGAAGAAAGATGATATTTCTAATAAAATAGTCTCATAATTAAAATGATATAAATATTATTAATTTTTGATGTGGCCAAATTTAAGAGGTTCCTTCATAAATAATTATAAATGATTTTAATTCAATATTCAATATAAGAGAGGACCCAGGTATATGGTAAAGTTATATGCATGGCCACATCAGTTTAATTACTTATCCGAACATATTTCCAGATCTCTTTTCGAATTAAAATATTTAATTTCTTTTTGTCACATTTCTTCATTTCCCAAGCAGTAAATAGAAACCTTCTGATATCTAATAAAAATTTTTTTAAAACCAGTTCTGTAGAACAGTAGAAGGAAGATACGATTGTGAATTTCATAATGAATTAGAACGAACTTTCTACCATATCCCATTATAGAATTATATTGTGTATATCTGTATAAAGTATACAGAGTTATTCACGGTCTATGGCATGTTAGACGTTTATGGAAAACTGAACGCATGATTTTTCTGAAAATTTAGCACATTACATTTTCTTACCTGTTCTATCGATTTAAAATATTTTCAGCATTGCGACGTTTCGGCTTCCATCGAAAAGTCGTAGTAACTTTATTTTTTTAAATGGAACACCCCGTATATTAACACGTTTTTAGAACCGACCTTTTATTAAAATACTTTTTGTTAATATTGTCCTATACCTATCTCTATCGGTTTTCGAGATAAAAAATAATTTGTGTTAAATATGGTCCAAAACATGGCCCTAATTAAACTTAAATAAATTAATGCTCTCAATTCATGAAAAGTTGATATTTTGGTGGTAGTTTAGACACACTCGAAGTATTTAATTTAAGTCGAGAAATCGACTCCATATTATACAGGGCGTGCTAAGATTACTATTATTTCCGTTATTCATAAAAGGGGTCAAAAGTTCGTTTTTTCAAATGAGAACCCCTGTATATTACTCAATAAATTGAAAGACGAAGAAAAATGCTTTAAGACGATATTTTATGTCCCTATACCTAAAACATCAAGTTTTCTTAATAAAGGTGCTTTTTCGTGAAAAATTGCTTTTTAATGAATTTAATTTTAACCAACCATGTACATATCAAGCTTATAGAGTTTTTTGACTATTTATAAGTAACTTATAAAGAATTTATTGATGATGTTCAAAAAATCTTCCAAAATGATAGCAAATATTGATTATTCAAACGAAGTTCTTATGAAATTTTTTATTTTGTACTATCAGAACTTCGTTTGAATAATCAATATTTGCCATCATTTTGGGAGATTTTTTTGAACACCGTCAATAAACTCTTTATAAGTTACTTATAAATAGTCAACAAACTGTCATAACCTTGATATTTCTATGGTTAGTTAAAATTAAATTTATTAAAAAGTAATTTTTCACGAAAAAGCGCCTTTATTAAGAAAACTTGATGTTTTAGGTATAGGGACATGATATATCATCTTAAAGCATTTTTTCGTATTTCAATTTATTGAGTAATATACAGGGGGTCTCATTTGAAAAACGAACTTTGACCCCTTTTATGAATAACGGAAATAATAGTAATCTTAGCACGCCCTGTAAAATATGGAGTCGATTTCTTGACGTAAATTAAATACTTTGGGTGTGTCTATACTACCACCAAAATATCAACTTTTCATGAATTGAGAGCATTAATTTATTTAAGTTTAATTAGGGCCATGTTTAGGACAATATTTAACACACATTATTTTTTATCTCAAAAACCGAAAGAGATAGGTATAGGAGAATATTAACAAACAAGTGTTTTAATAAAAGGGCGGTTCTAAAATAAAGTTGCTACAACTTTTCAATGGAAGCCGAAACGTCGCAATGCTGAAAATATTTTAGATCGATAGAACAGCTAAGAAAATGTAAGGTGCTAAATTTTCAGAAAAATCCTGGGTTCCGTTTTCCATCAACGTCTAAAGTGCCATCGACCGTGAAATACCCTGTATAAACACAATAAGAAAAAAATCGAGTAAATTCACTAATGAAAACAGACTTAGAGTAATTTAAATCCCGAAAATCTGGTATATATGTATTAACTTTCAAAATTTGATTTAATTTAAGACATTCTATTCTTTGAATATTTGAATAATTCAGATGAATTTCTTATTGCATAGATGAACATAATTTTTTTCTCGATTATTCTAGTATTGGACATAATTTACAGGTGGAACATTTTATATAAAGAAAGCCAGCCGACAAGTCTGGACAGGCACAGTATAGATTAAGCATAGGCTAATTAAGAAAGCATTGCATTTTATTTAAATAGGACATAATTAATTATAATTATTTATTAAATAATACAATATAAATAAGACGTTTCGATCGACTTATTCTGCGATCGTTCTCAAGTTCTCAAGCTTCCGATTGGTCCCGTTTTTTTCAGGTGATATTTGACCTTTTTTGTTAGGTTTGTTCAGGCCTAACTTCTTAGTTTATGAACCGATTTCGATGATTCTTTTTTTATTGGAAGGGGGTATCTTAGGGATGGCGTCATATTAATTTGGTCAAGTTCTGATGATATGATTAACGACGAAATAACGTAAATCTTCAATTCTTATGAGCAAATAATCGAAATTATGATAAATAAAATATTTTATAAAAAAATCTTATAACATTCATTTAAAACCCGCAAACGTTTCGAGAGAATTTCTATATTTATGAATTGAATTTTATTATCATTTTCTGATTCATTCGCCTGACGCTTTCTCTTACGAGATTCATGCAAGGTATTATATTAAGTCACTATTAATAACATCAATAAAAAGAGAAAAATAAAAATAATTTTTATAAAAAAAAATAAAACCGACTTCAAAAAAATAAATTCAACAAATATAATAATAGTAACTTAAAAATAAAATAAAATCCACTAAAAGGTATAAAATAATTATCTAATTTAGTTACAACTATACGACGAAATATTATCATGAAATTACTTTTTGAAGTCGGTGCCAAACATACATTTTATGAATCGCACGTGACGGATCTTACTTAGTACGTTTGGCTGGTACGCTCGCTTATAGGTATAGTTTGTTTGGCACCGACTTCAAAAAGTAATTTCATGTTAATATTTCGTCGTTTAGTTGTAACTAAATAAGATAATACTTATTTTATACCTTTTAGTGTATTTAATTTGTTGCATTTAATTTTTTGAAGTCGGTTTTTATTTTTTTCTTAAATTTTTTTTTGTTCTCTTTTTAGTGATGTTATTAATAGTGATCATATCATCAGAACTTGACCAAATTAATATAACACCATCCCTAAGACACCCCTATCGGATAAAAAAAGAAACATCGAAATCGGTTCATAAACAAAGAAGTTAGGTCTAAAAAACCTAATAAAAAAGGTCTAATACCTATGAAAAAAAAAATGGTTGCCTGTAAAGTCGGTATACGGGCGAAAGTTTTACGTGACAACGACTTTGAGTGGTAAAATAATTTTAATGTGAATATTCATTCGTATAGTAGGAAGAAGGATGAAATAATAGTAACAATTTAAAACATTTATTTATACAAAGAATTATATTTAAAACATTAATTTATACAAAGAATCTCGCACTGAATTTCATATTAACAAAATTTTATTTTTACCTTTACACATACATACGTATTTATATACAAATATATATACAATAACTTGCAATACATTTGCGTACAATGAAACAGCGTTTACTACAACTTAACTTGTTCCTATCTGAGTGATTTTGTTGAGGATAGGGCGATGATAGGAGAAATATGAAATGAAAGGAAGTGTTTCTGCTGTAATGTGCCTAGAAAATGTCAAGTCAATGGTTGTTCCTTTTAACGTAGTAGACTTAGACATATCTGATACGCAATCAAGATTAAACGTATCTTTAATGAATTTGAGAAACTTGTCATCAGACTTATAGTTAATTTGGTTGTTTTTCTTTCTTCACTCCATATAACAATAACTCTCTATAACGATAAAAAAAGATCGGTCCCTTGAGTTACGTTATAAAGAGTTTACACTGTACTTATGAATATGAATAGTCAATTTAAAATGAACAAAATTTGTTTGTGTTAAATACCTGATTTGGTTCATGTTATGAATTAATAATAATTTGGAAAATTAACAAAATTTGTTTTTGTTGAATTAACTTTTTGTTTCAAGAATTTTTAAAAAATAAAAGTAGTTTTAAAAAGTTACTAATATAAATAATTAATTTGAAATTTCACAAAATTTGTGTATGTTAAATTCATTTTTTATTTCAAATTTTTGCATAAATTGAACTTTGTTGAAACAGTTATTAATATAAATAACAAATTCAAGAATTCACAAAATTGGTTTATGTTAAATCAATCAGTTGTTATAAGTTATTAATAAATTTAACTTGTTTTACATTGTTATAAATATAAAAACTAAACTTAAAAGTTAGAACATTTATTTAAATCACATTAATTGTTAATATCAATCGATTTTAATTCAAAGTGTATTTTCTAAAAGGAGAAAACAAATTCACATTTGATCTTTGAATTTGTAAATCGCGCGCTTACTACCTTGCGCAGTGATTGTGATTACTACAACATAACCTATTCACTTATGTCTTAGTCATTTATTTCATCATGTTATATTATCAGTCTGAAATTATTTACCTTTGCTGTTTGAATTGTTGCGATGGACGAAACTACCTTCACATTATCACTACACAATTGTTTTACAATTAACTGGCAACGTGTAAACTTGTATGCAGGCGCCTAAGCGAAATAGAAGCGCAAGACATGAACCGGTGTGTATGCCTATCTCTCTCACTCTCTCTCTCTCGCTCTGTCTCTCTCGCTCTTAGGCGGGCTAACTGTGCTCGAGTGGAAGGGACGCGTGCCTTTCACTTTTTATGTCTGTCTCTCTCGCTCTTAGGCGGGCTAACCATGCCCGAGTGGAAGGGACGCGTGCCTCTCACTCGCTCTCATTGTGAGCGCATAACGTGAGCGGAGCGTAACGCAGTTTCTTGAAGTGTCACCCGGCAAACCAATTTATAAGACGTTGTCACGTCAAAAATGGAACCAATCGGAAGGTAGGCTGAACCCAATGCAAAAAAAATTTCAAAATCGGTTCACAATTGGTGGAGATATGAGGTAACATAGGCACAAAAAAAATTCAGCCGAATAGAGAACTTCCTCCTTTTTTGAAGTCGGTTAAAAAAGAGACTCACTAATAATAAGTTATTTCTGTCTTGTATGCTTATATAGCTACCTGCAGTATAAGTTGTAATCCTGAGAATGCCCTCGTTTTTTTTTCCGGCCTAAATGTACACCCTGACTAAAAATCAAGTGGAACAACGTACTTTATTTGGAGAAACAGGCGCAGGCCTATTGAGAAGATTAAGATGGTATTTCTAATTAAATAAACTGATGATGAAGATTAAACCTTCAAAACTATAGTCTCTAATAAAAAATTATATACGAGTATATACACATATATATTATTCATTATATATAGGTATATGTTTATTGCATCAAGCAAAGGACTACTTCATTGATTTCTCCTCATAAATGATATTCAATTTGAATTCCTTCTACTACTCCTCTTGTCTGAGCGTTTGCTGTGAGTGACAGTGTGTGATCCACCTGTTGTTGTCTTCCTTATTTTTCATTATTGTCAGGTTAAAATCAAAGGGAACAATATGTACGCCAAAAAGTCGATAAGTGAATCTATCTATTGAGCAGCTGCTTTTGGCACTCACTTCATTTCGTTCATCTATCTTTGATGTTAGATTAAAATTTCATTCGTTTTGTCTTCACAATAAAAAAATCTCTGGCTGATTAAATTTGCAAAAAAAAAAATGTTCTAAAGAGGACGATTCACTTTAAAAGCGAAATAAAATAAAATAAATAAATAAAAGAACAGGAGACATGTTGACAATTAAAAGCGATTTGATATTTATTATTGATCACCTTTAGCTATAATGGGATAAGCTGAGATCGAGAGATTTTTGAAGCAAATAATAGTGAGATTTTTAATTAAATTTGATATACTAAATATCTTCACAAAGTAAAAATGATTAAATGCTTGAAAATTAAAATAGTTTTTAAATTGGAATTATATGTTTACTTTAACTTTAGCTGCTTTGAAATATATATGAACGGGTCAATATAAAGCGGCCCGAAGCTGGTTGCCTGATAATTTAGAAAAAAATTCATTTTTATTCCTGGAATTACGATGATCCAGGAGCACAGAAATATAATTTATTTTTAACTTTATGGATTTAAAAAAGGAGGTCGATTTTGTGGATAATTTTATGAAGTTTCATGGATATATTCATGATTTAGGGGCCGTCCATAAATTACGCCACACGAGATTGTTAGGCCCCCCTCACCCTGTGTCACGTTCGGTCATATTTTCATTGAGTCCCCCTGTATTGTGACGTCACACTATCACTTTTATACCCTATAATTTAATAATTATAGATTGTATATTTGAAAATTTTTTAAATTTTGTAATTTGACTTTTGTGTCATCACAATTTTTAAGATCCCCGAGGCCCCCTTTCACGTTTTGTCAGAAATATAATGAGTGATCTTGCCAAATTATCAGGGATGAGGCGATTAGAAAATTACTCTCGATGCAATTTAGAAACAAGCTAACAGACTAATTGACGAATCAATTCTTACCACCTCCCTCAACTCAGCTGGCCCATCAAAAAAGCGTTTCCGCGCTTTCCATATTTTATAGGTACTATCAGGGCATGCGCACTGATGAGTTCGTCAGTAATTCCCCCCATATGTTACGATTCGCCAATACCCAACATCCTTTCACGGTTAAATTGAAAAAGTACGGGTAGACTTCATTTAATACGTTTGTCCCTATGATTTCAAGGTGCTGGGATTCTGGCCCAGCATCCGTCTTTTCCGTCAGTTACAACCTTCAAACCTTCAAAACACTCCAAAACACCTACATATTTACCCTTTCTCTTGATCAATTTCTCAGTCCATTGGGGAATGCAAGGGTCTTTCGCGATCCATAGAGATTGTATATTCTTGATGGATGGTTAGTTGATTGATTTTGCATTCGACCGTATTATCAAAAAAAATGAATAAGAGCATTCTTAATCCCCTCATTTCTGATTCCCTGACTAAATATCCGAAAGAAGTGAGATATTTCCATTAAAACAATGTTTTGGAACCCCTACCACCGACAGAATAAACTTTATATACAATCTAGTTATTTTTAATGAAATTGATGAGGGGAAGAAGTTACTCTATGAGGGTATACGTCGTATACAAAGAAGGTATAGCCATCAAAGACCTAAATCGGCTCCTCCATCGTGAAAAGAGGAAGAGATTTTATGGGCTGCGTCGGAGTTGAAGGTATCTGTGAATACGGGTCTTAAATAGCTAAAGTTTATAGGTTGCGAGAAAGACGGTGGCAGCAAGCGAATTCCAGACTCTAGAAGTCATAGGGATTAACGATTTAGCGAGGGCGTTGTTTCGATATTTAGCCAATTCGACATTTAAGGGGTGTCAAGAGTTCAAGAATCGTGTTTTGTACAAATAAGGCTTTAGCTTTAGAGGGATTATTAATTTCAACTCGTCAGGTCTCAGTGAACTTATAATGGGTATCGGAATTCGAGGGGTGAACCGCGACCTAATATGCTGTACCTACTTCCGCTTGTACTTCCAAATATTTCCAAGTACTTCCAAATATTTCCAAGTAATTCCAAATATTTCCAAGTACTCCCAAATATTTCCAAGTACTTCCAAATAATTCCAAGCACTTCCAAATATTTCCAAATACTTCCAAAGATTCCCAAGTACATCCAAATATTTCCAAGTACTTCTAAAATACTTCCAAAGATGTGTACTACTTCCAATCGCGGATCACCCCTCGTCGGAATTCAAATACAAACGGACAGTTTTTTTCACATATGAACAATTTTGTGGGAATCCGAAACAGCTGGGAAACCACCCAGGGAGCTGCTTTTAATTATCGTGCCAAATAAAAGTCATCAGATTATTATTATTAGTCGTAGTACAATTTTATTTGTTAAGATTTAAACTAAAACGTTGACTAAAATGTTTTTCATGTGGAATTTAAAACTGAAAGAGCAAATAATATAATTTTTATTTCAGATAACAGTGCAGAATGGTGGGATTCAATGTATAAAGGAAGTTAGATACATTATCTTTTTGTTATAGGACATTTCGCGCCTCCTAATTTTTGAGTCATTGGGTTTTATTCTTTTCTAGATGTTTATCAGGACGCCCTTGCGTTTGGATTCGCCCAAACACGTGATAACAGCTTTTGAATTATGAACCATGACGTTGTATATCATTCGGAAAATGTATCTAAATTTCTTTCCCTATCGTTTGACTTTTGTTCACAAATTCCATTTAGAAATAAAAATACAAGGAAAAAAATATAAATATTTTTTAAAATTTAAATTAAAAATTGGAGTAAATATAAAAACTGTCGTCAATTTATAAGGAATTTGCTACATTAGGTACTAGCATTTTTTTATTTTAATTATTATAATTTTAAAATTTTATTTCCGCATTTTTGAACCGAAAGTTTTAAAGCTAGAAAGCCCAAACTCCAATCACATCTCCTAATAGGAAATACTAGGCACCAGAAAGAACTTTCTACACATTTCCGATATTAAATAAGCTGCCAGACAATCATTCAAAGAGAAAAAAATCATTTTTGAAAAATGACCTCATCAGAGGTGACAGATAAAATATTTCTAATTAAAACGACTGATGATGAAGGTCAAACCTTCGAAACTATAGTCTCAAAAAAATAAATTATATATGAAGTCCAATTTTGAAAAAAATGAGTTAATGACAGATTTAGTTAGATATAGATTTCTTCTTTCATATTTATAAAATCACAGCCAAAGGAGTACAAAATCCTCATGAATTTGTCAAAATAAATACATCATAATAATTTTTATAAAAAAAAATAAATAAAACCGACTTCAAAAAAACTAAATGCAACAAATAAATTAATAAGAACTCAAAAATCAAATAAAATGCCCTAAAAGGTATAAAATAAGTATCTAATTTAGTTACAACTAAACGACGAAATATTAACATGAAATCATTATTTGAAGTCGGTGCCATAAATATACATTTTATGAATCGAACTCGACGGATTTATTTAGTACGTTTGGCGGGTACGCTCGATTATATAGTTTGTTTAGCACCGACTTCAAAAAGTGATTCCATGTAAATATTCGTCGTTTAGTTGTAACTAAATAAGATAATTATTTTATACTTTTTAGTGAATTTTATTTTATTTTTGAGTTGTTATTATTTTATTTGGTGAATTTAGTTTTTTTGAAGTCGGTTTTATTTTTTTTATAAAAATTATTATTATTTTTTCTCTTTTAGTGATGTTATTAATAGTGACTTAATATAATACCTTGTATGCATCTCGTAAGAGAAAGGGTCGGGCGAATGATTCAGAAAATGATAATCAATTAAATTTATTAAACCAATTATTTTACATGAATTAATGTATACATTGTATTTTGGCTTCGACTCCGGAGATTGCTTCTCCACCAACGAGTGTCCTTGATCATCTTTAGTCCTTGTTTTTAATAAGAGGAAAAACTAATTATAGAAAAAACCTCTTTTCCGATAATTATTCCAATACCATATTGCGGAAATTAATCCATCCAATTAATCTCCCATCCAGAAAATGATATAAATTTTATTAAACCAATTATTTTACATTAATCAATGTATACATTGTATTTTTTGCTTCGATTCCGGAGATTACTTCTCCACCATCGAGTGTCCTTATTCATCTTTAGTCCTTGTAATAAGAGGAAAAATCTAATTAGATAAAAAACCTCTTTTCCGATAATTATTTTAATTCCATTATTCCTCAATCAAGTCGATTGGTTCCTTTTCCAGAAAATGATAATAAGATTCAATTCATAAATAGAGAAATTATCTTGAAACGTTAGCGGGTTTTTAAATGAATGTTATAAGATTTTTTTTAATAATTTTATTATTATAATTTCGATTATTTGCTCATAAGAATTGGAGATTTACGTTATTTTGTCATTGATTATATCATCAGAACTTGACCAAATTAATATGAAATCACCCCTAAGGTGCCCCTTTTCCAATAATAAAAGAATCATAGAAATCGGTCCACGTCGCAAAAAATTCTCGCCGAACATACATAAAATAAATAAATAAATAGTTAGGTATCTTGACTATCTTGGAGTTATACTGATCCAAAGGCAGAAAGAATGATTAAAATCGGTTATTAAACAAAGAAGTCATCAAAATCGGTTCACAATTGGCGAAGATATCAGGTAACATAGATACAAAAAAAAATCAGTCGAATTGAGAGCCTCCTTTTTTTGAAGTCGGTTAAAAATATATATATAAATACAAATATCTCAAAATAACAAATAATGGACTTACGCCAATTTCAAAATAAACGGCTCATATATACCTATACATATTTACATTTGATATTAAATATATGTACCTATATGTTTATTTCCATTAAGCACAGGATAGCGTGATTGATTTCTCTTCATGAATCAACAACTCTGCTATCCTCGACATAACAAAATCTTTTCAATTAAAAAAAAAATTGCTATTTGTGCTTAAAAATGTTCTGAAACATGGGAAAAAATCATTATTAATCAGGATTTTTTTTCTGTGTTTATGACTGTCTCGATTGTTATTGTCTCAGTAAAGTAAGAACAGAAAGGCATAGAAATTTCTTTTGGTCCCAAACTCTTGCTATTTCCGATGTAGAGAACTGATTAGAGCTTAGACATTCTTTAGAACTTCCGATCCAAAAATTCAGAAAACATCATTTTTAAATAATTTTAATTATATTTTAAAGCGATATCATAATAAAGGCATAAATGGACAATTTTTTTATTATTAATTACTAGAGAGTACCAAGTCTTAGAAAATATTTAATTTTTAATAAATTTGCCGAGAGGGTTCTTTCATTAGAATCTCATCGAGAAAAATTTGATTCGAATACCATGAAAATGTGTGACAGCCTGTGACTCCCCATGTTGGGCGTCTCTGTCGCATCTGACCTGTCTTGGAACGAACACATCTCCTCTGTGGCGAAATCTGCAGCAAGGAAGATTGGCCACTTATTCAGGTCCAAACGATTTTTCACGCCCCTACATCTTCTCACCATCTACAAAGCCCAAATCCGCCCCTGTCTCGAATACGGCTCTCATCTATGGAGAGGAGCCCTTAAATATTCTCTTGCTACCCTGGACGCAATTCAGAAACGAGCAGACAGGCTAATTGACGATTCTACCCTCACTGACTCCCTCGACTCGCTGGCTCATCGAAGAAATGTCTCTGCACTTTCCCTTTTCTATAAATACTATCACGGCAGGTGCTCTGATGAGATAAAATCAATTATTCCCCCCAAAGCATGCTTTGCACGTAGCACGCGTTTTGTCGACTCCCAACACTCTTTGGCGGTCAAATTGGAAAAGTGCCGGACCACATAAATCGCCAAAACGTATATCCCCGAGGGGTGAACCGCGACCTAATATGCTGTACACCTAATTCCACTTGCGCTTTCCAAATATTTCCAAGTATTTCCAAATATTTCCAAGTATTCCAAATATTTCCAAGTACTTCCAGATATTTCCAAGTACTTCCAAAATACTTCCAAAGAGGTGTACACCTACTTCCAATCGCGGATCACCCCTCGTATATCCCCATGACTTCAAGGAACTGGAACTCTCTCCCAGCCTCCATCTTTCCCAGCAGTTATAATCTTCAAACCTTCAAAACCCGAGTGCATAAACACCTACATCTCCACCCTCTCTCTTAATCAAATTTCCCTTCTCTTCGGTAATGCAAGGGTCTTTCGTGATGCATAGGGGCTGCATCTTTACTGGTGCGCCCCTTCTTGCATTCGATTGAATTAAAAAAAGAGGCCAGATAAAATCATATCTCTTCCTTTAGAACAAGGTTGCCAAATACAAGTTCAGACCTGTTTCAGACTATTAGGGTTAATTTCTTCATTTCCATTATTCTAGGAATGGCCTTTTGTCTTTTGCACTTGGTTCAAAACGATAAGTACTCGTTAGAAAGAGCGAGAATATTCATTTGGATTTCACCAAAATTCAGAGAAAAAATACAAAAAACAATTACTTTTTGAGGCTTTGACTAACAAGCATATACTGGGTCTCATTAATTTTTTTTACTTTTTCCTCTATTTTTAATTAAATTTTAGGACAAAAAAACCTACGCTTTTATTTTTAGTCATCGTACTGAAATAAAAATCAATATCAAAAATTACTATAAAATACTCTTTAAATTATATGTATAAGTATATACGTATGTGAAGACAATCTTAAAGGAATCGAATTTATACAGAAATCAAAATTTGATTACAATACAAACAGACAGACCGAGAATCCAAGTTAAATGAAAAACCACATAAAAATATATTTTTTATATTTATTTATTAATTGAGAAATAATGGAAGGGAGCCCAGGGATAATGAAAAAAATAGATTAATTCGATAGAATTTTTTTACTATCCTTGGGCTGCCTTTCCAACATTTCTCACTACCAGCTCGCCTCTCTTTTTTTATTAATTTATTTATTAATATTATTCAACAAATTTTTTGGAAAAGAAATTAATATTTATCATTTCACTTAAACAAATAAATGTATTCTTTAGTTAAACAAACCTAGATTTAAAATTTAAATTTAGTAAAATATTCAAGAAAATTCAACTCTTTCAGTTTTAGATAAGAAAAATGTATACATTTCGTTTTTTGTTTGAAATAAGCAATGAGATGATATGATTATTTATTTATTTAAAACAAACAAACACTAATACAAACTGAAAGTGAGATCTAATCTTTAGTTTTTGTTCTATTGTTATAGTAATTATCATGTGTGATAGATGTTATGTGGATCAGCTTGTTTATATATACGGAGGAGCGTGCGCAGGCCCGGTGCCCCCCTCTGATCCCGGCTATCCCCCAGGAACCCCCTCTATATCGACTTGGCACAGAACGGCAGAGAAAGCAGGAACTCTGTGCACAAGATCGCCGGGATCCGGGACAACGCCTGCGGGAGAACATCGTGGCAACGATTCTTGCAGAAGTGCATTCGGACGTCGATTCGACGCTAAGCAGGTGAGTGATAATCAAAATGCAACCCCAAAACAGCCCTGGTTATTTGGAAAACGGCAGCCAGGGCTCTGTCAGAGATGCCCATCAGGCTGCTCCAGCTGTTGTGCGTAAATACGGTAGCGTAAAACGCCCCCTAGACTATCCCGGGTCGGAACCAGGTCAAGGCCTGGATCCGTCGCCGGGGGAGGGAAAAAACGGGTCCCCACAATCAAATTCGATCATATGTAACAAGTGTTTGCGAATAAATGCAAAGAACTTGTATCGATTCCGGGAATCTTGGGATAAGCCTTGTGTTATGATTTCCAATCAAACTTACGATTATTGACTTTCATATCACACTTGGTCAATTCTAGTCTGATTTTTAGGCTCAGGTTGTTCCTCCACGTGGCTTCTTTAATGTCAAAACGACTCGCTAATCAGTTTGACGGGCTTGGGGATGGGGTTCTCTGGTGTCCTAGCAACAAGTGTATATAGTAACCCAAAACCTCCTTCGTTCTCTTCTACATTATTATAACTTCTTCAGAAAATGAAAACATGATGATAATCTAAGAAAATCACAATTAGATCCGAGATGAAATGAATTATTTTTAATTAAATGCCAGACGGCTTGTTGTTTACCCCATCGTATATCGAACCCGAGTGTCAATAATAGCAATCCGGATGAATCGGCTACCCTGTGGTTTTTAAATTAAATACTAATTAAAAATAATCCATTCCATTCCAGATCTAATAGATCACACCTTCTTATAATTTTCTTAGAAAATGTAAATCTATTTCTATCGGCAACTTGAACTCTCATAATCATCATTATAGTCATTTATTTAGCCCATGTACTATATCTTGTTCTAATAATATCGTTTATTAATTCGAACAAACGTTATAACTCAAAACAATACAGCTGGAATGAATTTTGTAAAAATATCAGTTATTAAAAAAATTACAATCAGAGAACATTATTTACGTTCTTATTGGGTTCCTTAATGACATTACTAGTTGTAGTTTCGTTCAATTAAAATATTGTGTTGTATGAAACTCAATATAGGATAATATACAAAATTAAGAGTTGTGATATGAAGAGCTGTCATATTGATAGTGAATATAATTTTATTTATCTAGTTATATGCATAATTTTATAGATTAAATTATGTCATTTTTAATACATAAATATATTTCCAAAATACGATGTTATATGAGGATCACGAACAGTAATTTCAAAACAGAGTCTTTTAAGAGGACTAAATTGCATTTTTTAGTAAGGTTTTCCGAATTACTTTGATGTATTTAAGGAGCAAAATTCGCGATGTTTTTAAGAAAAGTTATGCGTAATTAAACCAAATGTTTATGTTTCAAAACATACAATCTAAAATAAGAATACTATTTCACAAATCCTACATTAATTCATTCCAACAGATAACAAATGTTTTTTAATTATATACTTGTTAAGTTTGACAATCAAAATAACGACGAAGTGGGTTAAATTCGATTATTAGATTCTACCCACAATTTTTTCTATAAATAAATAATCTCTGTTGTTGGGGATCGCGGCTGTGATATATTTCTAGTGGATTGAAGTGGGGAATGACGTTTCGGCCTGAATTGATCGTGCCATCTTCAGTTTAATCGGCTATTTTTTATAAGATTACAACTTACTTACTTTGAATCTTGGGCTCTAGCACAACACTAAATTATATAGTTAAATTTCTTATTGTTGACAAAACAATCACAAGTACTTATGGTAATATGTGTATAATTGGAAGTCAATAAACCAACATTAACAATTCAAATTTATATAATGATAAGAATTCTCAAAATCTATATAGGTACTATGTAGTTACTATATAGTTTGAAACATTGTGCTACTAGGATAGGTACTAATGTAAGCACCGCTTTTCTGAAGCCCAATAAACTGAAGATGGCTTGATAAATTCTAGCCGAAACGTCTTTATTCTGGGAATTTTATTGGGCCCGGTGTATCCTTGCTTTGGCTGAATAATTCCTTCAACCCATTACAAATAAATCATCTCTATTCGGTCATTTTTTTATATATGTTATCAATAAATAATTTTTGTTATAAAAACACTAATTTTACATATTTTTTATTATATATAATTTAACAATAAATTACTTTATTAGCTTTTCAAACGAAATGAAAAGCGCAAAATGGGCTATACCCTGTGGTTTGATCTGAGCAAATAGCGTATATCCTGTCCTAGCTGAAAATTTAAAAATTTTGGAGACATTAACTTTTTAAATATTTACATAAATATATTATTTTAAATTGCTTCAATTTGCATAATTAAAAAAATATATATTTTATATTATGTATAGCGTATTTTTACGTTCAATATTAACTTCTGCTGATTTTACGACTACAACACTGTACCTGGTATATATGTAACATATATGTTTATTTGCATCAAGCAGAGAACAACCTCATTGATTTCTAGAGAGAGAAACAAAGAGGTTGTCCTCTGCTTGATGCAAATAAACATACACACACACATATATATATATATATATACGAGCTGAGCTTTTCGTGCGTGTCTTCGGGCTGGTGCTCTGGCGGGCAGCGTCTCGGTCCAAAAATTGTATTCCTCTTAAAAAACCACACTCCAAATGTATACCCGTAAACTACCGAAAATACATCGTCTCTTTTTTTTGAGTGGCGAGGGGGGGAATAATTATCAATATATTTAATGTTTCTTAATTTAAAATGAATTGGATTCTTTCATTTCAAAATTCGAGTCCAAATTACAATTATATTTCAAATTTGCCTGGTTAATGAAAATCGATTGGAGCCATCAGTTTAAAATCCGAGCTGACAATTATATTTCAAATTTGCCTCGTTAATTAATATATATTTAATGTTTCTTAATTTAAAATCTATTGGTGTTTTTTCATTTTCATTCGAGTTCAAATGAATACAATATTATTTCGACACAAAAGTCTAAATCAAAAATATATAGTTTTAGTAACAGAAATCAAGATATAAACATTAATTTAGATATGGTATTAATTTGTTAGAATATAAAGAAATTTTATTTCCTTTTTCCTAACGAAGACATTACATCTGTTTCCAAGGTTTTCAAGAGCCTCAAAAAACACCACAATTTATAAATATAAATGTTGCATTTGTGTAATGGCTAGAGCTGATGCCCTTAGTTCAAGAGTTCATCGGTTCGATTCTAGGCTAGAGGGTAATTTTTTTAAAGAAAATTCTCTCAGCGTTGTTACAAATTAATCTAGGCTCTTATATATAGTATAATTTATTTGTTCTCTCTATGAATCAACAATTCTGCTACTCTCATCAAAATAAAAACTTTTCTATCATGGATTTCTCTTTATAAAACAAATATAATAATAGACTTTTTTGAAAATGGTTTTAAAAAATTGAAAATAGATTATTATTTTTCGGTATGTACTTATTCAAAAAATTTCCATACACACGAGACTGAAAATAAATCTGTGAGTGGTTTTAGCAAAAATTTAATTAAAATAATAACATCCACGTTCTTATTTTTTAATATCGTGTAGGTATTTTGGAATTTTTAGATAATAAAGGGAAAATCACATTTGTTTATTTATTTATTGAACAATGGTCTGAGGTAGATAGATTCCTCATAAAGCAGATGCAACAAAGAAAATAGGTCATTTGATACAGTAAATATATGGGCAAAGTTCTCACAGTAAAGTTATAACTAGAGACCGGATTTTTATGAAGTAAAAACTGCCAAAATATGCCATAAAATTTGCAGTTAAAAAGCCTGAAATATGCAAGTAATATGCAGAATACGTTGAAATATGCAGTAAAAGATGGCAAAATAAATTTTTTTATGCACTAAAAAATTAAAATTGAAGACAAAAAGACTATATAATTGAAGGACTGCTATGAAAGAAATAAAACCATGTCTCAAATATGTACTTTTATTTCGTTAAAAATAACACAAAATTTTCATTAGGTATTTTTTATTTATTTATTTATTTATTGTCATCGGGAACACAGCTCATTTAGACAGCACATCAGCAAAGTGTTAGTAGAGTTAGTGAGGGAGCTGAGATTTAGCCAGTCGAAATTTTATATGCTAGCAAGGCTCGAATCCGGGCCTCCCGCTTGAACATCGTCATAAATCAACATAATAAATATAATAATTTTTCAAAAAATGTGAACGAAAAAATACGGGAAGCCTCCCTTTAACAGACACGATTGTATTATACTACTTTTATTTTTATTTTATATTAACAAGCTTTTCATATTGACGTACCTACAAATAATAAACTAATAAAATAATCCAAATATTTGTTTTATTTCTTCATTTTTTTCATTCTTTTTCCGAAAATTTATTAAATTGAGAAATCTGTATTTTGCCCAAAAATCCTTCAAATATGCAATTTTATGCAATATTACTCAAATATGCAAAAATATGCAGTATAAAATTTAACCCACAGTATCCTAGATGCATGAATCGGATAAATAATTAATCCCCTGGGTCGTATGTGGCGGCAAATAAAATATGCAATTGCATAGGAATCTGGTCTCTAGTTATAACTAACACCTTCCAACCCAAAGGGTTGCCCAGAGTCAGGCGAATCATCCAGCGACACAGTCCCCCAATTGATTGGAGAGATTTTAAAATAAAAGTTTGATTTTTTTCTTAATACATTTCAATTTTAGTAAGTTTGTAATGTCCCGTATATTCTTTAAGAAATAAATTTCGTTGAAATTTGATTGTTTTGATTCATTAAATAGAATGACAATAATAAGAGTAATAATAATTAATACAGCGTGGTTTAATTAATGCATAACGAACAACCCCTGACTCGGAACAAATTGTAGGGCTTAAAAAATAAATTAACAGTCTTGATTAAATACTGCCAAGGTTATCGATTTTGGGTCAAGGGTTGATTACATGTTTGGTCATTTTGTGGGTTAATTTGTGTTTAGTTTTTTAGATTTTGAATTACAAAAAATAAATAAGCAAGCTTCCCCACTTAATAATAAATTAACTTAATAAAATAAAATAAAGTATGAAATTTTATTTCATTTTAAGCCACCTTTATATGTTTTGAATGAGATTAACTCATTAATACGCCCAACGTTTTAACATATAATTCTAGAGACGTTTTCAAGTCTTTTTGAAGTCATTTCAAAAGTTAATCTAGAAAAATAAGGATTTCCGAAAGCTTTTGTTGTTCTTTATACAAACAACAGTCAGGTGATCAGAGGAGCCAACATACGAAAATATTTACAAACACAATTATTTAATATTTTTTTTTAATACTTTTTTATATAATTATTTATTCTCACACGGAACAAAGCCCATTTAGACAGAACATCAGCAAAGTGTTAGTAGGGTTAGTGAGGGAGCCGAATTTTAGCCGAAATTTTTATATGTTAGTCAGGATCGAACCCGGGTCTCCCGCTTGAACATCGTCATCAACAATGCTGAAGCGGGTCCAGCGCCTTAGCCAGCTCGGACAACCCGAATCCCCTTTTGAAATACTAATTTCTAATATTACTCCCGAAAATCAACAAGCACTGATTAATAACATTTATTCTCATATAAGAAAATGTTTGTTATTCACCGTTGAAAAGAGGCTTAAGCTGTTGCTAATAGATATCAAAGGGGCTCGCATTGAATTCGTGCTGCTTTAGCAATTTTTTATAATTTAAGATTTTTTCCAAATTTAAAATCTTGAAAAAAAAATTCATATTTTAAAAAATTAACTACTAATATTGATATTATTTTTTCCAATCCACGCGACTTTAGTAATTTTTCTAATATTACTTACAAATAAGAGATGAATATTAATTAATATTTGAAAATTTACTTGCTACTGGAGTAATAATTATATGTCTTAAAAATATAGTTATTACTAATAACTATTTAATTTACAAGATATTTTATATAACTGATATTTTTTGTGTGATGATTTTCTATTACTTATGGAATTACTTTACTTACTATTAAATCTTAATAAAAATATAATCACATATAAGTTGTTTTTTTTCCGGAGCCCCAAAATTATTTTTTGCGGAGGCTGAAAATTTGTTGTTCCGCTACTGTGTTTGAGCTATAAAGTTATAACAGTGGAGCAGTTTATTAATACTTGTTGTTTAAATTTCACTTAATCAACTAGATGTGTTTTAAAGCTATCCATTTATATATTTATTTATTTATAATTTTATTTATTTTAGGAATTCTTTGTAGGTGTAGTTGTATTAATTTAGTAAGAGTTTAAATAAGAGACGTGCAGCTTTCATTTATTTCTTTTTATTTATGAACTCCCGCTAACGTTTCGGCTATTGGTTGTAGCCATCTTCAGAGCTAAGCAATGACAAACAATGTTAACACTATTAAATCGGCCTTGTCCGAGTACATCAATCAATTAAAATTTTGTTTTTATACTCACCGAGAATTTGTCAACATTTATATAAAAAATTTTTTTTTTTGATAAACCAGTTATCAGATATTTATAATATAATACTTTTCTGCGTTTTCGAAATTAAAGTTCTGAGGCTATTCAATTCTCTGGTTTGAAAAATACGAAATATTTAAATCAGGAGCAATTTTATACAACTTTTCTTATTTGAGTTATATCTTAATCTAGCCCAGGCCTGGCTAACCTAAGTCCCACCACGACCTAAAAATTTCCAAGGGCCCCACACAAATAAGAATAATTTTTATTTTTATTTTTAATATTTTTTACGAGATCTGGATTTAGAACTGATTTCATAAGGTATTATTTTTGTATTGTAAGTGAATGCAAAGGTAAACTGAAAGTGTTCAATCAAGGTACCTTTTTTTTATTTATTTAATGTCACCGGGAACAAAGCCCATTTAGACAGCACATAAGTAGAGTGTTAGTAGGATTAGTGAGGGAGCCGAGTTTTCAGCCGGTAGAAATTTTTATTTGCCAGACAGGAACGAACCCCGGACCTCCACTCCAACATCGTCATAATCGATCGATGCCGAAGAGAGACCAGTGCGTTAGCTGAGTGAGCTAACCGGCTCCCCAATCAAGGTACCTAAATGTGAACAAAAACAATACTACAACCAGATACGAAAAGAAAACATGCATTGAATGACCCAACAACAAAATATACGTATTTTGTATGATAATAAGCATAATTAAAAATAGTTAGTTAAATATAAAAATTATTATTTATTTATTTATTTAATTTAAAAACGAGGTTTTAATATTTAACGCCTAATAATGCAACCCGCAATTCAGAGAGTTCGATTTGAATGCATAACCTAGAACACACAGGCGAAGCTCTATCTTTCCAAATTAAATAGTTTTAACTATCAAAATTATTATTAGTCAAGTCACATACACCGAAAAATATTTCGAATCTTATTAGTAGTAGCTAGTATTTCATTTCGCATATTTTTAAATCAATTTCTCTAGTTGAAATTTATTATTATTTTTTTTTGTTATTCTTTGTGCAAATATGGAGAACGCTATTTCTTTTAATTTAATGAGATTTAAAATACATTCTAAAATACCTGATTAAAAAAGAAAAAATTCCTATGTCATATATGACCGCAGGCCGCACGTAAGGATGCCGAGAGCCGCGGGTTGGCCAGCCAAATCTAGACTAATAGTACAAGATCCTGACTTAGGTCTACCTTCACCTATTGAGTTACCTAATGAAATTAATATTTTGATAATATAATGTATTAATAAAGAAAACTTGATAGGGCCGACATCCAATTTCCCTGCAAAGTTATTTTATCTAATTTATTAAATTTATTTATTTTTATTTATTTATTTGTTTTTTTTGTTTTTTTTAATTATCTACATTTTCATATATAACAATAAAGGAAACTATATAACTACAAAATACTAATTCGAAGTTACCTGTTGATACCCTGTCTACCTGGACTTATGCAGGGAAAAAGATGGCGACCCAACTTTGGTTTTTACTTTACCATACAGAGTATAGTCAAGTATTGTAATCGTGCATGAAAAAAGTGGTTTTTTCCTTCTTTTTTCAAAATTCTAAAAAATGACTTAAACTATTTCGATTAAAAAAATTGAGCGAAACCATGGCATTTCGGTCTACAAAAAAGCTCTAATAAGTGAACATCGAAAAAATTATATTTTTCGAGATAATAATTGTTTTGTCAAAATGTCTGTTAGTTAGTTAGTTAGTCTGGTCGTTACCAAATTTGTGTACGAGCTAGCTCAAAAACTAGTCTGAATATCAAAACCAAATTTCACACGTAGTTTTGGTCGATTGAGATTAAGAGCTGATTAGATTTTGGTGCATATCGACCCAAAATTAAGGGGGGTCGAGGGGGGGTTAAAATTAAAATTCTAGGTCGTTTGAGCAAACTCAACCAAATTTTGTATACATAATCAGTGGGTCCCAGGAGTCTAAAAATGCAAAAACTAACCCACCTCCCCCTACATGATTATAAATAATTTTATTAAATATTAAATATAAGTGAGGGGCCAGGTTGTATGGTAAAGTCAAGTGGATGGCCACATCAGAACACGTCAGCTTATTTATATACATATTTTACTCTCTATTAGTAATATAAAAAAAATATCTCCCCCGCCCTAAGTTACAAATCTCTATCTCAATTTTAACCTGTACCGCACAGGGATACAAGATTCCTAATAACATGGGATTTTTGGAATTGAAATATCAATTTTTTTAATTCGGCCAAAGCAAAAGTTCAAAAAAATTTTAAACTTTGGAGACTTTATCCTTATAATAGTAGCTATCCTTTAAAATTTTTACAGATTTTTAGCTATTATAATTTTGGAGTTACAGCTAGATAAAATACTGCTATATCTTCTTGTTAGTAAGTTATAGACTCAAAAATGATAATAGCTAAAAATCTGTAAAAATTCTGAGGGATAGCTACTATTATACGTATAAAGTCTACGGAGTTTCGAATTTTTTGAACCATTACTTTAGCCAGAATAAAAATTGATCGTTCAATGCAAAAATCCCATGTTACTAGGTGTACCGGAAAGTCATTACTGGGTTTTTTCGAAAAAAACTACGTAACTTTTAAGAAAATGAAAAATTTATTTATTCAAAGTATTGGCCATTTGAATTTATACACCTTGCCCATCTTTCTGGCAATTTATGGATGCCATCCCAAAAAAACTGTTTGTCCTTTTATTTATTTAGATGGGAAACTTGCATCCCTGTGCAGCACAGGTTAAAATTGAGATAGAGACTTGGAACAGGTTTGGGGATATTTTTTTATTTATTTCGAACCATATGAGCCCTGTCAGCGTAAAAATTTGAAAACACCCAAAATAAGGATCACCCTAGGGTAGACCGTCTAGTTTTGAAAAAGTTTTCATTTTTTTTCTTATGAATATGTTTATTTATATTTGCATCAATCAGAGAACAAATCTCATTAATTTCTTCTTATGAATTAATCAAATAGTGTAGGTATTGCAAATACGTTTCAAATAAACTGCAACAGATCGTTGCTAAACTTTATCCAATGTCTTATTCTAGAGTAAAGTACTTTAAAATATACTTTTACTAAAAACTTGATTTAACCTTTTTTGTTGTCCCTAAGATACTTAATTAGAATATTAAATTTCATCAAAATTAGTTAAGTTATTTTCAAGATATTTAGAAAAAACTAAAAAAGTACCGGAATAAAGTACTAATGTTTGTAGGCCGATATGTACCAAAAACTAATCAGCGCTTCATTTTGTTAAAATAATGGTAGGTTTTCAATTTCATTTCAATCGGTGCAACGGTGTGGAAAAAATCGTGGACGAAAAAACGATAACATACATCCATCCATCCATCCGCACGCACTTCCAAAAAATGGCACTTTTTGGCCTCTCGACGGAGACCCCAGGTAATTTTTGGCAAAATCGTCAAGTGCTAAAATTCAATCTAATTGAATACTACACTTTGTGACCTTAATTGAGTCCATGGGTTCCGTAGTCTTTACCTGAGGACCTTTTGAAGTCCCGCTTGGCGCGAGACCGATTACAATACTTTACCCATGCTTCGCATTGGATAAAGTAAAAACTCTCTTGATATATAATAAGTTAGTCAAAGTTTTATTAATGTCCTACCCACTCAAATACACAGAAGAACCAAGTTAAATAAATTTATGAAAAAAGATAAATTCATGTTGTTGTTGTTAATGTTGTTTTTTATCTCTATTTAAATTGATAATCTTCTGTGTTGCTCATTTATTTATTCAATTAATATTTTCTATGGTTATTATTATTATTTGTATATGTTCGTGTCTTTTCGATTTCTTTTCAAAAGGTATTTTCCCTTTGAATTTGCTTTCTTCCTTTTCTATAGATTAACAAAAAGAGCTTTCGTAAGCGAAGCACACGCAGAGAAGTTGAGTTATATGAAAAAGAGATATTTTTCTTATATCTATAGAAATAATCTATAGCGATGGACCACACAGCCTCTTCTTACTCTGAGAACCGCTTACATAAAATATTTTCGAAATATTAACCGTTGAACTTTAGATATTTTTTCTTTTTGTCTTCATATCAATTATTGTATTTCTGGAAAAGAAGATGCACGATATCTAAAAATAATTTCTCTGAATGTACTTATTTATAGCTTGAACAAACATTTTAGTTTTTAATGGATTATTATGATTGCTTAAGTAAATACCAGACAATACGTTTTTAGTCAGTAGAGAAGCCAAGGGGGCCAACTTCCTTTCCTCTGTCACTTATGAACCTGGGCAAAATATTTTATATAACTTCTTTAATTATAAATTATCATTTATATTATTAAGAATTTATTTAAGTGATTTTTTTACTTTACCTTACGGAATTAGGTGAAGTATTGTTATTTTGCATAAAAAGAGTTTTTCAAAAACTAATTAATGTATCAAGAGGAAATTTTATATTGAAATTAAGGACGGTCCCGAAAAAATCGATTTTTAATACAATTTTTTTAAAACTTTGAATACACATATTTATCAGTGTCCTTTATACGTGGAAATTTTTTTCCAATAGTCCTTGCAGCACTAAATTTCGTAAATATTGACCATTGGAATTTGCATATTTAACACGCGAACCCTATCCCGATTGATGTTGAAGCGACTGATTCATAAAATAACAATCGTAATTTTCTTATAATTTTGAAAAACTTAGAATCATTAACTGAACAAATATTTTTCTGTTGAAATAATTGTAACAAGTGGTATTCGTTTTGTATGAAACATGTTAAAAGTTAGGTATTTTAGGTGGTTTTCATTTTTTCTCTAATGACATGACAAGTGAGAGATGGCGACTTTACAACGTCGCACTAAAATCACTCAATTTTTCAATATCTAAAAGACCTCTGAAGCTGGTACATTTGAGATTTTTAAAAATTTGAATCTATCGTCCAATTTAGACCATATTTTGCAAAGTTAGGGAAACATTAATACAAAAACCAGCTTTCTGAAATGGTCGAGGAGGGCGGCAGGTGTATTGTAAAGTCATTAAATGGCCACATCACATATTTTTATAAAATTTAGTTTAGGTGTAAATGTATTATTATTTTGACTTAAAATTGAAAATCTTCAACTTGATGAACTTAAATGCGGGCAAGACAAAATGTTGTCTAATATCTATTGGTGTTCAACCCTTTTTACTATGCGAGGTACTTTTCTAACTAAGCTATTCGACGATCTAGTCTCTTATATAGATTTCTTTTCTCCAACCTGATCTGATTACGCAGAACTATGTAGGGGAGACCAGGGCCAGCTGTCACATTTTATGAATTTTAATTTTTGAAAAGGCAGTGTTTACAGTTTCGCTTTCCATAATTAGTGTATCTCGTAATATGTTTCTTTGGTTATATTATCCCCACAAATTTGAGGCCATAGCAGAATTTGGCTTTTCAGAAAAAAATTCTGTAAGAGTAAATTTTTGTGACAACCTACCCCGATTCCGGGTTGGTTGTCACGGGTTATATAGATGGGGAAAAAAGAAAAATTGTATTCAAAAAAAAATTTGTATTAAGAATAGAAAAATCAAACAATGATAAAGCACTATTACATATTTAAGACCAATTTAGACACAAAATAGTATATATTTAAGAAAATGTTCTATATTAGTCTAGTCACTTTCGAGCGCACTCGCGAATTTTGGCATGTATAAAAGTTATTTGGCCCAGAAGAAGATAATTCATGAGCCCACTTCTTACAATTTTATACACTGGATCCATTTTTCTTAGGTTTACATGTGATAACCTTTCCGGAATTTTTGAGACAACCAACCCTCGAAAAAACCGAGCTGGAAAAACAGATGTTGAACCTAACTTTAATATTGATACAGAATAACATTATGTAACTTTTATAAAATAATAGAAAATAGTTGAAATATAGACTTCATTGAATACAGATTGAATAATGAGAGAGAATTATATTAATAAAAAAAAATTTACAAAACACAAAAACACCAATAAAATTTAGAAGTGTTCCCAAAAACTAGAAAGTACCTATTCACAATAATACAAATACATAGACACCCTGTTGGAGTTCTTATAGATCAACGGTCTACAACCTTAATATGTGGGTGAGCTACTTTCAAAGTTAAAATCATCATGTGAGCTACTTGTTACAAACACATCGACTTATTAGCTATACAACCTTATTTATATACAACATTATATACTATATATGTACTAGATAAATGGACATCTAGCTCCCGAAGCCAATTAAATAAATAAAAAAATAAAAAATATATAAGTACAATGTGTACGAACAAAAAGGCGACCAAATCTTTCAAAATATTTAAAATTATATAGTTAGGAATATTAAAATAAAAAAAATAAGAAATAATAGTTTATTATATCTAAAAATATTAAACAAAATATGTACACAACAGTGGCGTTTAGGGACTTTTAAACCAGGGCACTGTCCAAAAAAGTACCCTTTATTTTTGAAATTTTATTTTAAACTTCGTTTTTTTTATTTATTTATTTATTTTTTGCAAATTTCATCGAATACATCATCATTTTCGTTATTTTTTAAATTTAACATTAGATTTTTAAAAAATATATTCTGGGACCTTCGCCCTAAACGGATACTGCTTTGTATGAGTGAGGGTAGAAATTAAATCTTGTGACTTAAACTCCACAGTCCCTGAGATGGAAATCGACCATCTTCCACAATGAATCATCCTGTCCTATAAGAAAATCTAAAATTCCTCCTAATTCTATTGCTATAAGCAAGCTATGACTAGTCTAGTATAGCACTCTTAGTTAATTCCGATCTTATACGGAGTATTATGAGAGTTTCTTAGAAATGGATTAGTCCAAAAATTGTCGAATCATCTTTATTTATTCATTTTTTGTATTATTACTATTTTAATAGTTCCTCATCGAGAACAATTTTTATTCGACCAAAACCCGTCTGGACTTGTCTTTGACCTGCTTGAACTGGAAGATATATTTACCACGCAGAGAGTTCAAACCTTCTATCGGCACCCTTTTCGGAAAATCATTCATTTTAATTGCCCCTTGATACTATGCAACAATTTTATTTCATTTCGAGAACCAATATACTTTTCCAAACAAAAAATGTTTTTTATTGAAATATTTGAAATAACAGATAATAATTTGAAAATTTAAAGATCCTCCTGAAATTTTAAAGTCGATATTTATGAAAATACTCTAAATGTTTGAAATTGCGCCGCTTCCACAACGTTCATGGACCGCACGCCACGGGTACACAAAAATATTAACAAAGTTTTTTAATTCTATAATAAATGTTTAACATTTAAAATGTGAATTTTAAATTTAATAATTTGAAAAGTCTAAAAGATTTAATGAGTAACTAGACATTCATCGCTTTTTCTGAGATGTCGTGCCTGACTTTGCGCTTTTTTGAATTAATATTTGAAAAAATTTCTATTAAATAGGTAATTTTAAAAAATTCCTTTATAAAACAATGAAAACTAGAAAAATTAAAAAGTTTTAATATATTTATTATAAGTATTTTAGAATAAACATTCCTTATCAAATCATTTTTTAATTTTTAATTTCAACTTTTTTTTTAATATTTACCAAAAATTTTCGTGAGCTACCAAAAATGACGCCGCGAGCTACCGATGTTATAGATTATAGGTACATTAAATAACTCAACTACACTTGACAAGATAAAAATAATTTTTATAAAAAACAAAAAACAAAACCGACTTCAAAAAAATTAAATGCAACAAATAAAATAATAATAACTTAAAAATCAAATAAAATACACTAAAAAGGTATAAAAGAATTATCTAATTTATTTACAACTAAAAGACGAAATATTAAAATGAAATCACTTTTTGAAGTCGGTGCCAAAAATATACATTTTATGAATCGAACTCGACGGATCTTACTTAGTACGTTTGGCGTGTACTCTACGCTTATAGGTATAGTTTGTTTGGCACCGACTTCAAAAAGTGATTTCCATGTAAATATTATTTAGTCGTTTAGTTGTAACTAAATTAGATAATTTTTTATACCTTTTAGTGTATTTTATTTTATTTTGAGTTCTTATTATTTTATTTGTTGCATTTAATATTTTTGAAGTCGGTTTTATATTTTTTTATAAAAATTATTTTTATTTTTCTCTTTTTAGTGATTTTATTAATAGTGACTTAATATAATATCTTCCGTATGCATCTCCTAAGAGAAACGTCGGGCGAATGAATCAAGAAAATGATAAGCAATTATTTTACATTAATTGAAATGTATACATTGTATTTTTGCTTCAATTACTTCTTCACCATCAGTGTCCTTATTCATCTTTAGTCCTTGTTTTTAATTAGATAAAAAGCCTCTTTTCCGATAATTATTTTAATTCCATTATTCCCCGATCAAGTCGATTGGTCAATCATCATCCCTCCAATTCCTCAATCCATTCATCAGAAAATGATATTAAACCAATTGTTTTACATTAATTAATGTATACATTGTATTTTTGCTTCGATTCCGGAGTTACTTCTCCACCATCGAGTGTCCTTATTCATCTTTAGTCCTTTTGTTTTTAATAAGATAGGAAAAATCTAATTAGATAAAAAACCTCTTTTCCGATAATTATTTTAATTCCATTATTCCCCAATCAAGTCGATTGGTCAATCATCATCCCTCCAATTCCTCAATCCATTCATCGAAATGATATTGAAATTCAATTCATAAATATAGAAATTCTCTCGAAACGTTTGCAGGCTTTAAATGAATGTTTAAAAAAAATTTATAAAAGATTTTATTTATTATAATTTCGATTATTTGCTCATAAGAATTGGTGATTTACATTATTTCGTCATTGATCATATCATTAGAACTTGACCAAATTAATATGGGACTTCCCCTAAGGTAACCCCTTTCCAATAAAAAGAATCATCGAAATCGGTTCACGTGGCAAAATTTCTCGCTGAACATACATAAAATAAATAAATACTTAGGTATCTTGACTATCTTGGAGCTATACTGATCCAAACGCAGCAAGAATCTTTAAAATCGGTTCATAAACAAAGAAATTATTACTGAAACAAACATAACAATAAAGGTCAATACTAATGAAAAAAATGGGACCAATCGTAAACTATACTGAACCCAATGCAAAAAACCCATCAAAATCGCTTCACAATTGGCGAAGATATCAGGTAGCATAGACACAAATAAAAAAATTCAGTCGAATTGAGAACCTCCTCCTTTTTTGAAGTCGGTTAAAAACATTTTAATTTTAAAGAGTATTTATTTTGTTTTTTATTGTATTTTATTTTATCCGTTTGAAATATCACTTTTTTTATTGAATCCCATATTATTCGCTTTTAATAAAATATCAATTATTGATCCTGTATAAATGCCAAATCCCTCATTCCTTCCCGGAATGATGATCCAACTTCGTATTAGGCAAAAAGGAGATTAAAATTATATACTGCTAAATCAATTATTTAGTATGTCTGTTCTCAATTTCCTTGAAATTCTTGTTTTATAACGTGCTAGTTTAATCGCAAAAAATATGGAATTAATGAACCATTTGATCTGAGGTACCTACTATGTTTTATTAACGAAATATATATTAATATCATACTTTTTCTTTTGTCTTTCATTTATGTCAATTCCATTCATAGTTTAATGTGTATATTAATTTTAACATGAAACGATTTTACATGCTTTTATTGTTTAACTTGTTTCTTCGATCTGCCTCTTTGCCTGAGTAGAATTTTGAATTCGAAAAACCTCTAGGTTTAGGGTGTCAGGTTAGGCCAGCGGTTGAGTACAAGCCTGCTAATCAACTGGCCCCGGGTTCGAATCCAATTCGAGGCAACCAGGCTTAAAATATGATCCCTACATAGAAGTCATAATTAAATAATAGTATCGTAAATTGGCTGATGGCTAGAAGGCCGAAACGCCAAAACAAAAAACCATTAAATTTTTTCAAAATTCCGAACACAAATTTGTTGGGATGATAGTAGTATATTTGATCATTTTCGTAATTAATAATGATAAAGATAAAATTTATAATTTACAAACAGATCTTACGAGTTACAGGACACTAACTAAATAATCTAATTTTGGATTTGGTTTCTGACCCAATGTTAAATTCGAATTTTATAAGAAAAGTAGAATCCTTTGATCGGATTTTGAAGTTCATTGAGAACTGAATATGTATTTGCGATGGCAATATATATTTTATAAATAAGTAACAGACATAGTAGGGAACTGGAATAAATTATGTAATACTGAGTTTTTGATCAAATGCACGATAGGCTTGAGTCGTTTATCAGATTTCTCAGTGGCTCCATTTTATCACTCCACTGAGGAAGTCAGAATAAACTGACGAAACGTCTGGCCCATTTAATAAAAAACTAACTGTTTTTAATTTTGTCCAGTTCTTTACTATTCCTGTCACTAATTTACTATAGATGCGAATGATGCAAATTAATGTTTTTATAAATTTTGGTGATTAATAGAGAAAAATACAATATAATCAAGAGTTTTCTATAATAATATAATTTGATATGTGTTCTGCATATTTCAAAGGCTAAAATTAAAATCTATTATAATATGGTGTGTGTCTATTATAGGAATATCCGAGGGGTGAACCGCGATCTAATATGCTGTACACCTTTTTCCACTTGTACTTCCAAATATTTCCAAGTACTTCCAAATATTTCCAAGTACTTCCAAATGTTTCCAAGTACCTCCAAATATTTCCAAGTAGGTACTCCAAATATCTCCAAGTAATTCCAAATATTTACAAGTAATTCCAAATATGTACAAGTAATTCGAAATATTTACAAGTAATTCAAATTTTCTCAAGCATTTTCAAATATTTCCAAGTATTTCCAAATATTTCCAAAGAGGTGTACACCTACTTCCAATCGCGGATCACCGGGAATATCATATGATAGAAGAGAAATTTCTAATCTTCATTTAGTCTAGTAATACTAATACAACATTAAATATTGATATTCATACTATATACCTATATTCAAAAAGTAAAAAAAAAAAAAATGATTTCAAACGTGTGTTAAAATTGACAAAATTTATGATTTGAAGGTAGAATCAATGGGGTGACGTCAGGGATCTGCTAGACCTCTTTTCTCAGATTTGAAATATTTAGAGGAATTATTAAATGAATAAAAATAATTTTTAAGAAAAAAATAAAACCGACTTCAAAAAATTAAATGCAACAAATAAAATACACTAAAGGTATAAAATAATTATTATCTTATTTAGTTACAACTAAAACGACGAAACATTAACATGAAATTACTTTTTGAAGTCGGTGCCAAACAATATACCTTTTATGAATCGCACTCGATGGATCTTACTTGGTACGTTTGGCGGGTACGCTCGATTATAGGTATAGTTTGTTTGGCACCGACTTCAAAAAGTAATTTCATGTTAATATTTCGTCGTTTAGTTGTAACTAAATAAGATAATAATTATTTTATACCTTTTAGTGTATTTTATTTGTTGCATTTAATTTTTTGAAGTCGGTTTTATTTTTTCTTAAAAATTATTTTTATTTTTCTTTTTTAGTGATGTTATTAATAGTGATCATATCATCGGAACTTGACCAAATTAATATGGCACCATCCCTAAGATACCCCCTTTTCCAATAAAAAAAGAATCATCGAAATCGGTTCATAAACAAAGAAGTTAGGCCTGAACAAACCTAACAAAAAAGGTCTAATACCAATAAAAAAAACGGGACCAATCGGAAGCTAGACTGAACCCGATGGAAATTTTTTTTTTCAAAATCCGTTCACAATTGGCGGAGATATGAGGTCTATGTTAACAGATGAGCAAACAAAAAAAATTCAGTCGAATAGAGAACCTCCTCCTTTTTTGAAGTCGGTTAACAAAGAAACTAATATTTAAATTTTTTTTTTTTTTTTTTTAATGATATTGATACAAGAAGAAGTTGCACCAAGAAGGTACAACCTCTGAAGTCCGTGGTGGACCCTTGTAACGTGAAGATAAGGGGAGATTTAGGGATTGGGTAGAGGTCGAAGGTATCTGTGGATGCTGGTCTTGAAAGTTTGAAGGTTATAAGTAGCTGGAAAGACGGTCGGGGGAAGAGAATTCCAGTCTCTAGATGTCATAGGGATAAATGAATTGGCGAATGCGTTTGTTCGATTAGTATCTAGTTTAAGCGCGTAGGGGTGTTGAATTTTAGAAAATCGTGTATTTCGGGCAAATGAGGCCTTTGGTGGGATTATCGATTTTATTTCGTCAGAATAAAAGCCATGGTAATATCTATAAAAAAGGGATAGGGCGGAGACAGATCTACGATGGGCTAGGGAGTCGAGAGTGTCAGTTAATGTAGGATCGCCTATCAGTCTGATAGCTCGCCTCTGAATTGCATCTAAGGTATTAAGAGAATACTTGGAGGCTCCTCTCCACAAATGCGAGCAATATTCAAGACAGGGGCGAATTTGAGCCTTGTATAATATAAGGAGTTGAGTGGGGGTGGAAAATCGTTTGGTTCGGAAAAGAAGGCCAAGCTTTACATGCTGCAGCTTTTGCTACTGAGATAATATGGTCATTCCAAGAGAGGTCAGAACCTAAGGTGACACCTAACATTGATATTTTATTAATTAAATAGTGTATTGTTATCCAACTTCTTTGTAATTTTTTTATGTTTTATTTTGACTTGGTCTACTACCTACCGCGCCATAAGAAGTTTCACTTCATAAAGAAATGCAAAAAATGACTTTGATTTAAATTTAAAATTCATAAAATAAATACTAAAAAAAAAATGTTTTTAGAATTAAAATAAAAACGTATAATTTAAATTAAGATTTATTTAAAGTAATTATAATAAATCTCAATAATCATCTATGTTTATATTTTGAGTGATTTGAGTAAACCTACCAGGTTTGTAGCTCAAACTGGTCCAAAATTAAATTCGAAAACTTGACAAAAGATATGGCCCAGCCTGTATATATGTTGCAGTAAAAACCCATGTTTAGTAAGAACTACTAGTTAAAGACGCGTAGGTATCACTGAATGCCTTTGTGGCAGCTAGAGTTTACTGATGTTGGTTGAGTTTGGTTCGAAGAATCTTCATTTTTCATCTTGTGCCTCATTTTGGCAATTATATCCTCTACAACTTTGTTTCTAATTTTTGACATTTTCGTTTAGAAAATTTTGAAAATATACTGAAGAAGACAATAAAAGAGTGTGTCTTCTGCTGGAATTATAAATTTTTAATTATTTATAACGTAGACTCTATAGTTTAGAGAGCTTTGCTCTCTTCTATTTATAATTCTAGCAGAAGACACACTCTTTTATTGTCTCTTTCAATTAATAAAAATTATGTTACTCTCGGCAAAAAAAACTTTAAATTTAATTGAAAATAAACACCCAAAATTATGGGGAAGGTCAAAAATGAAGATTCTAGACCTTTAAACCAAACTCAACCAAAATCAGTAAGCTCTTGTTGCCACAAAAGTATTCAGTGAAACGCGTTTTAACTAGTAAGAACCTGTCTTACTAAAAAACAGGTTTTTACTGCAACATATGGTTCACACACACAAAATCATGTTTTTAAAATGTTTATTATTAGCTGGTTAACCTTAAAAAATTTACTCACTATAGAGTCTTCCGCGAGGGGTGAACCGCAACCTAATATGCTGTACACCTACTTCCACTTGTACTTCCAAATATTTCCAAGTACTTCTAAAATACTTCCAAAGAGGTGTACACCTACTTCCAATCGCGGATCACCCCTCGGTATTCAGTCTTAACCCTAGGATGTATAGCATGGTATTTTATACCCACGTTGTAATAAAATTCTGTTTTTTACTGATAAGATGTGTAAGAAATTTAATCAAATGTCTTAACGTTGTAAAATTATTAGTTTATGTTATGGTAATAACAAAAATGTTAAAATGGTCAAATAAATATGGTTTATAAATAATATTTATTGTGTTTCTCATAATGGGTATATTTCACCCATGTCATGTAAATATGTATACCGTGACAGTCATGCATCCTAGGGTTAAGATTGATTTGAGGTAACTTTCGTCCCTATTTGATTCTATTCCAATATCAATTCTTTCAGTTATCTAACAGTCCAACATCCCATAATCTTCATTAGAGGAGTCTTGAATGTAAGGTTCTGAAAAATCTCTATTTTGAAATTTTATCATGAAACAAAATATCCATCATTTAGAAAGAAACTCGGTTTTGCTCTTTATTTATGTGGAGTGCAGAGTAATAGAATAAAAATGTCAGAATTTAATCATTTTTTAAATATCACATTCAAATGCGATGATTCATCATTTGGTCTAATAGTATTTTCCGTTGTGGTATTCCGTTTAATTATTTATTAAAGATTTCTATTGAAATTTTTTTATCAGTGACTGATAAAAGTTATATTCTAGTTTAATCAGATATTATATACGTATAATATTGGTAAACTATTTTCTATAATGGAAAGGAATGCTATTTACTTTTAATGTGATAAAATTTGCAATTTAATTAGAAATACAAAAGCTCGCGATTCTTGTAATTTTCTAAAATGAATTCAAAAATATGCAGATTATAAGAAAAAAAACATGCATTTAGTTTATTAAATAAAAAATAAGGGATATATTATTTTAAAAAAATGATTAATAAAATTATTTTTTATTTGTTAAATTATGAAGTTCTATATAGGATAAAGAATTGGTTTTGCTCATCCAAATATGTCTGTGTGGGGTTTTAAAATTAAGATGACCTACTGTTCTTGAGTAATCGTAGTTAAAAGTGAATTCTGACAAATATAGTAGAGGCTGCCGCGATATGGATTGTATTTATAGTATCCTCACGTCTTCTACGGTATAGTTATAATTATTGGTGATGATATTTACTTAATTATTAGCCTATATATTTACAACTTATTAAATAATTGCGTCCATACAAATTTCGAGGCGCTAATGACCATAGGTGTTGTCAGTGGCGCAACCAGCATTTTATCCTACGGGAGGGGGGATAATACACACACACATAGATATACGTATATAAACATTATTGTAAAATGCCAAAAATAATGTTTTGATAATTTCAAAGTAAATAATTTAAAAATATATTTCAAAGTCTTGTTACTTTCGTTTTTTTTCCCTTGTCCCTGGGGGAGGGGGGGGGATCTTCAGCCCTCATAGCTCCCTCCGCTCCCCGTGGCTGCGCCACTGCCTGTTGGTATAATATAAAGAGACATGCATACAAATAAAAAACTACAGTTGAAAATGAGATAAATAGAAAGAGTAATTCACTTCTTAATTTTTTTAATATTTTTGTAAGTAAGTTGTGTTTTTTTCAGTTGAAAAATTATTTTCTTTCTATATATTTCTCTAGCAGTATATTAATGCGTACAAACGCAAGATTTTGAAAAATAAAATTTGTTTTTATTTATTTTTTTTTCACAATTTCCACCACTTCAAAAAAATGAAAAAATTCCTGTGTGTAAAGGAAAATATAAGACATTTTCTGAAAAAGTTTGGCGCTAGACACTTTTAAACAACACGGTAAAAAAATATTATAGTTTTATTTCTGTTCTTAAAAATAGGCTTTCCACCTGAGATTCATAATGAAAGTGTTTATTCATCCCTTTTACTCCTAAGAATTGGAAAAAAATCACCATTGATTAATTTTGAATTTTACTATTGAAAAAAAAAATGGAAAAAAAGAGGTTTTTTTTGAAAATCTCGAAAATCGTTTGAGATAATAAATAGCTAAAAATTTAGCTGAATTATTTTTATTCAATGTCAAATCGATCCCCCAAGTGCAAATCGAAAAAGACGCGGGGGCAGATTTCCCATACAAACCCGGCTATACTCTTTTATTTTAAAACCTGTACTCCAAATCAGATTCATAAAACTAAAAGAAATAAGAAATAAAAATTTTTACATTATATCCAATTTTAGTAAGAAATTTGGTTATTAAAAACGGCATTTTTCTTAAGATTTTAAATTTACAGTCTTTTGAAAGAAAGACTTCGGAAATTTTACAGTAGAATCTCGTTTATCCGGATTAACTGGGACCAAAGGCAAACCGGATAATCGAATATCCGGATAATCCGAATATATGGGTAATAAAAACAAAATAAATCCTCAAATAAGCGAATTTAAATTTATTACGATAAAAGAAATATGTCTATATCAAAATTACATAGAATTGTTTAAAAAAATAAATACGTTAAAAAAATAAAATAAATTTCACGTCAATTTAAAAATATCAAAATTAAAGCGAATTTTTGGTGAAATTATAATTACATTCTTGCTATCAGATTTAATAATTATTATCAAATTATTATCTATGTTAACTAAAGGAGAAAAAAGAGTGTGTCTTCTGCTGGAATTATAAATTTTTAATTTCTTTATAAGGAGACTATAGTTTCAAGAGCCTTGCCCTTTTCATCAGTCGATTATGGTACAATTGATTCACAGGAATTCATTGTAATAGACTGGTGAAGAGGGCAAGGCTCTCGAAATTATAGTCTCGTTATAAATAAATTAAAAATTTATTATTCCAGCAGAAGACACTCTCTTTTATTGTCTCCTTCAATTTATAAAAATTCTGCTACTCTCGGCAAAAAAACTTTCAATTTAATCTATCTGAACATTTATTAAAATAAAAATGTCTACAAATCCGATCCGGATAACCCGTAGGTCCGGATAAATGGGGGTCGGATAAACGAGGTTTTACGGTACTTGTTTCGTGATATATCAGAAAATAATTTGAATTTAAAAATTTTAGCGTTTTTAGATAATATGATCAGGTATTTTTAACCGACTTCAAAAAAGGAGGAGGTTCTCTATTCGACTGATTTTTTTTTGTGTGTCCATGTTACCTCATATCTCGGCGAATTGTGAACCGATTTTGAAAAAAAAATTTGCATTGGGTTCAGTCTAGCTTCCGATTGGTCCCATTTTTTTTTATTGGTATTAGACCTTTTTTGTTAGGTTTGTTCAGGACTAACTTCTTTGTTTATGAACCGATTTCGATGATTCTTTTTTTATTGGAAAGGGGTATCTTAGGGATGGTGCCATATTAATTTGGTCAAGTTCCGATGATATGATCACTATTAATAACATCAGTAAAAGAGAAAATAAAATAATTTTTAAGAATAAAATAAAACCGACTTCAAAAAAATTAAATGCAACAAATAAAATACACTAAAAGGTATAAAATAATTATTATCTTATTTAGTTACAACTAAACGACGAAATATTAACATGAAATTACTTTTTGAAGTCGGTGCCAAACAAACTATACCTATAAGCGGGCGTACCCGCCAAACGTACTAAGTAAGATCCGTCGAGTGCGATTCATAAAAGGTATATGTTTGGCACCTACTTCAAAAAGTAATTTCATGTTAATATTTCGTCGTTTAGTTATAACTAAATAAGATAATAATTATTTTATACTTTTTAGTGTATTTTATTTGTTGCATTTAATTTTTTTGAATTCGTTTTTATTTTTTCTTAGAAATTATTTGATGGACGTATCCGAAAAGGTGTCAATAATGTACAGACAAAATAAAAAGGTCTATTCAAGAGAAATAGAGTCACTTTTTTTTACAACCCCAAACACCATATCCAGTGAAATTCCTATTCCTTTTGTATACAAATAGTTGGGCACCTTACTAATCAGCTATTCAATAAATGTTTAAAATTTATAGGAAACATACCGAGTCATAAAATTGTTTTCCCTTTTTCTACCAAAGTGAAAAAAAAGGCTTTGTATTTTTCTAAATTTCGGCTGGTCAATTTTTCCGCTCCTCTCCAGGCTTCAGCCTTGAACCCATTGACAGGTAGGTAAGGCCCAGGACTCCATTGACGGAGATTTCTTCAAGTGGCGCCTCCACTTGCAACCGAAGCTGATGTTTTTTGACCGAAGTGGATCTTTGTCCTTTCCCCACCAACAGTCAACATTTGTGCTTTCAGTCTTTCAGTCCTGTTTCAGCAAGCGGCCGGCCCAGGACCCGATATTTCCTTCCTTCAGCATCTTATAAATTCTCTCTTGGGAATGACACTATAATTCGGCTTCTGTTTCTGTGTGCGTGTTTCGGTGCGTGGGTGTACTCGTCTCCGATTTCCCATTTCTCTTAGCCACAAAGGTTCAAGAGTTTTTCTTTTTTCGTAATAGATTCCATTCTTTGATGTTCCAGGTGTGATGTTGCCAATTTGGGACCCCATAGTTCTTTGGATTTTATTAATCCAACATCCGAGAAAAATATGAACTGGTAAGTGTCAATCAAATTTTTAATTTACCAACAAGTATTATAATCATTTTTTTAAATTCCCCCCAAAAATATAAAACCGAGGGGTGAACCGCGATTGGAATTAGGTTTACATGTCTTTGGAATTCTGGGGAATTATTTTGGAATTCATTAGATAATGTCCCTTCATCTATTGTCTTCTACTTGGAAATTAAAGTGTAAGTGGAAATAGGTGTACACAATTTTAGGTCGCTGTTCACCCTTCCTATAAAACTATTTTGATAAAAAAATTAAGCAATTTCATGATAAACTACTAGGTAAGTTTCATATAAATAAAATAAATATATTTTATGGGTTAATCTCGATATAAAACTCATAAAATAGGTATATTTGTTTTATTTATGTGAAACCTACTAAGGGCCGGTTGCATGTCGCAAAGTAAATGCTTTTTACCACTAACCAAGGTAGATGGTAAATGGAGGTGCTGGGATCGCCAATCAGATGACAGGAACTTTTAGGGCCGGTTGTATGTAGCAAAGTAAATGCCAGTCCCTCCATTTACCATCAACCCTGGGTTAATGGTAAAAACCATTTACTTTGCGACATACAACCGGCCCTTAGTGTCTGTCATCTGATTGGCCATCCCAGTCACTCCATTTAACATCTACCTTGGTTATTGGTAAAAAGCATTTACTTTGCGACATGCAACCGGCCCTTAGTAGTTATGGTAAATCAATTTTTATTTGAAATGTTTCACCTAGAACCGACACCAAGTTCCTTAACAATTACTAACTCATGATATATATAGACCTACTAAGCAGACTTTTATAGTGAAAAAATAATATTAAAGGAGACAATAAAAGAGTGTCTTCTGGTGGAAAAATACATTTTTTAGTTTATTTATAACGAGAATATAGTTTTGAGGGCTTTGCCCCTTCACTCTATTATAATTGATTCACAGGAATTGATGTCTGAAAGTCTTTCACACATCAATTCCTGTGAATCAATTATAATAGAGTGAAGGGGCAAAGCCCTCAAACTATAGTCTCGTTATAAATAAATTAAAAAATTTATTTTTCCAGCAAAAAACACTTTTTTATTGTCTCCTTTAATTTATAAAAATTCTCCTACTCTTGGCAAAAAGAAACTTGCAATTCAATGTAAAAATAATATTTTAAGAGATATTAATTATTTGGTTTGTGAGATTGTGCTCAATATATGAGTGATTTATTTCAAAATGAAGTTTTATTTTGAGATCAAGAAAATAATGTACTCTGAGCACTGGTTCTTTAAACAATTGACATTTTACAAAAAATAATTAATATCTCTTAAGGTAGTTCTTTCGTGACAATGCACACAAAAAGTTTTAGCCTCGTAACCACTCTATACATATGAACGGTGCTAAAATTTTAGGTTATGTTTTTTTAACGTGACTGTACTTTTCACACTACTATATCCTCTTTATGAATGGATTGTTTCCAAGAGATTGATCTTATCTTCAACTAAAAATAATTGGCAAAATGTTTTATTCTTATTTTTTATCAAAACTACGAGGTAAATAATTTCAATTTTATAAATTACTCCAAATATATTATTCTATATTAGTTTATATTAATTTTTCATCAAGATAGTGAAAGTCCTTCATTGAAAAAAAGAAATAAAAATAATGATCATTTTCCCTCTTTTTCCCAATCCATAATATGTAAAAAATTCCATGTTTGGTTTGGTAAATCGTCTTCAAATTTTAACAGTTTGTTTATTATACTTTTAATGACTTATATTCCAAGTTTCGAAGACTTCTTGAATTTTTGCATTTGTGAAAGAAATACCTTAAAACAATAATTTCTCGATATTTATTTACTCAATTAGGTTGATTTGTAGCGCAAATTTTGCTTAGTTTATTTTTAATCAAAATAATTTAACTCTTTTTGAAAAAAAAATAAAAAACATAACATAATTTTTCTCAAAATTACAGAATATAATTACATATATGAATTTCTCGTGTAATAGAAAAAAAAGTATGTACATATGTAGGTATACGAGGGAGATGCATGTGTGTGGTATATTTAAATGCTTTATTTAAGTTAACCGAGGATTTGTTGTCAAAGCAAGGAACAGCATGTGCACGTGGGCAAGCATGAGTGAGCGTATTATGACAGGCACAGTCCATGTCGTAAAAATAAAACAGGTGGCGGGTGATTTGGATGGATTTCAGGTTCGCCCGGGTGGTCGCCCATCATCCCTATGTGATTCTCGTGGCGGTGGCGGTGCTCGCCAGCACCTGCATTATCATCCCCTTCACCGCCGAGAGACTTCCCAGTTTCGCCGACCCCCAACTGGTAAATATACTTCATAGGGAGTAGTCAATGAGCTTGTTCTCTGCTTGAAGCAAATAAAAGCAACCAAGAGCGTGCCAAGGTTTTTGGTTAGGGGTGGGGGCTTAATCTATCTATATATATATATATATATATATTGAAGGAGACAATAAAAGAGTGTGTCTTCTGCTGGAATTATAAATTTTATTTATTTATAACGAGACTATAGTTTCCAGGGCTTTGCCCTCTTCATCAGTCTATTACAATGTATTCACAGGAATTAATTTATGATATATATATATAAAATTAAGGTTTTGTCTGTACATTGATCCAAATCACGCCAAATTTTGGTTGCACACGTTTCAAGCAAAGTTATGAACGAAAAGACCCTCAACAAAATTCCTGTATGTCTGTCTGTATGCATTCCTGTATGTATGTCTGTCTGTATGTTTCCGTGGTTTCCGCGAAAAGTTGCTCACGATTCACGTAAAAACGGCTAAAGGGATTATTATGACATTTGCATCAGATGCCTTCTAACTTACGTTTATAGCTATATAACGTTTTGATATTTTAACCCCAAGGGGGTTTGGGGGGGAGGGCGCACCAATGAAAATTATCAAATAACTCCTAAACTATTAACCCTACGGCAAATTTTATTATATGCAAAGTTGTAGGGGATGAGATTTCTGACAAGGTTTGTTTAAAAAAATTAGGAAAAAGAGGGTGAAAAAATGTAAATTCTTGCCCTTGGAACAAACTCAACCAAATTTTGTCTACATAATCTGTGGGCCTCTAGAGAGCTAGAAATGCAAAGACTAACCACCGAAAATGGGGGGGAGGGTCAAAAAAATGAAAATTCTTTCTCTTGGACCAAACTTAACCAAATTTTATATACATAATCTGTGGGTCACTCGAAGGCTAGAAACGCAAAAACTGGGTGCGGGGGTGGAGTGATTGTGCGGGGGTTCAGGTATGGGGTGCGGGTGGTGGTATGAGGGTCCGGGGGTGAATGAGGGCGGGAACGAGGGTGGGTTGGGGGAGTGAGGCGGAGTAGTGTGGGGTGAAGAGGGTGGTGCGGGTAGCCAGGGGGCGTAGCGGGGGTGGAGGGTTGGATCCAGAGAGTTAGGCGGGGGTTGGAGGGCACGGGGTGGGGGTGCAGGGTGGAGTGTGGGTTCAGGTGAGGTGCGGGGTGGTGGTGTGGGTGCTGTTTGGGTTTTGGGGGGTGGTGTGTGGGAGTGGGGTGTGAAGGGGGATTCGTGGGCTGGGGCTCCAGGGGTGTGCCCCCTGGATAGCAAGAGGGCCGCCGAAGGCTGGCCTTGCAGCTAGTTAACTATAAATGAGAAAATTAATAACATCCATTTTCCTTTTATTAGTTAATTTTCATTTAAATTCAAGTTTTTATGAATCAGGCAGCTAGCTACCCCCTGACCATACCTGGCTCCACGAATGAACCATAATCTTTTGGTGACAATTACTACTTTGATACTATTACAACAAAATGAATTTACCTACATACCTGAATTTAGAGTTCACGCAACTTGTCCCTTACTTTAACCGAATTTGTAGAAGGGTACTCCCCCCTTCCAATACGATAAAGGATATTTATGAAAAGAAAAAAAATGGGAATAGATATTTAGAAGTTAGATATTAGGTTAGGGTAAAAGTGAGAAGAGAAAGAATCCATGGAATAAGCCCCTACGTAGAATTACCACGTAGTTTCTAGTTTGAGAAACTAGTATTCCGGGCATCTAATTTACAACAAAAAATAAATTTTAATAAAATAATAATAATAATAATAATAATGTAAGTAAATCTACTTTATTGATAAAATTTATTACCAATCATATATAAGTAGGTAATATTTTGTCAACAAAATCAATACCAATATGAACGTAAGTTAAACACATATCCAGAAAGGCTACTCTCTTTTATATTACAGAGACACCGGTTACGTGTCGAGGGTCAGTGGTTCCCAGAGGGCCGAGATGGGAGAGAAAAAAGAAAAATATAATATTCATAAATAATAATTGTTTGCAATATACTCGTAAATATTTTAAAAAGTTGAAGATAGTTCAAGGTAATGTACTCTGCGTAATCAAAAATATTTATTTTTACGCTCTCAGTTTTTTAGTTCCACAAGTACCTAGGCTGATCAAGCGCAACACTCAAATCAAAGAAACGAAATCAACGGTACGAAAACCATATGAAACAAAAATGGGGTGGGGAGCCTAGAAATGGCACTTAAATTGTGATAGTAATTTATTTGAGTTTATTTTAAATTTATTATCATTTTCGTCAATAATGTGTATTAATGAGAGCTTATAAGGGGATCCATTGAATATCTTGATGGTCATTGGTAACAGATAAAGAAAAATAATGTATTTTAGACGAAAATATGAAGTAACTATTTGAAACCCTGAAGAAGTCGGCAAAGTCGACGAAACGTTGGTGGAAAATAAAAAAAACACACAAAAACTTTTAATTAATAAAGTAAAGGGCGTGTAGTTTCACAGTGAATGAAATATAACTCCAAAGAGGTTTATACAAACTCAATATATTTCGGATTATTAGTCCACCATCAAGAGTTTACAAGTTAAAACTTTACTTTATTAATTAATATCATGTTTCACCTAAAACCTACCTATACCACTTTCCCTAAGTAAAAACAAAAAATTTTCCTTGATTTTCATTATAAACTCTTATTTATTTTAAAACTTTACTCTGAAACTAAAAAATGAAGATAGCTTCAAAATTAGAAGACGAAATAACAATGTTTGAGTCGAGAGGTGAGCCGCGATTGGAATTAAGTGTACACGTCTTTGGAATTATGTAGAATTATTTTGGAATTCATTAGATAATGCCCCTACATCTCCTCGTGGAAATGAAACTCGAAAGTGTAAGTAGGTGTTCACGATATTAGTTCGCGGTTCACCACTCGGTTTGAATTGATTTCGAAAATTTTCATGGGTAAACCTACCCGAAAGAATTTACCTGATCAACAGTAAAATGTTTTCAGAGTTAGACTATCTAAAATAATAAAAAAACTTAGTTTAAAAAAATTAATTTTTCTTCCTCCTAGGTAATTTTTTTTTTTAATAGTCAATCAATTCTTTACAGGGGTTCGAGGCCCGAGGAACAACGATCGCTCAACGAATTATCGCATGGAACAATTTGAAGAAAGCTTCCGAACCATCAGGCCATCTAACAAGCAACCCCGTTGATCTGATCCAGTATCAAGAACATAATAATATTCTTTTTAGAAATATTAGTTATTTATTTATTTTATTATAAATATTATTATTCTTGAATATTTTTTCCTAACGGACTAAGTCAAATTAATTTGTATATTATTTTTATTTTCTCAAAAAATATTTAAATCAAATACCATTAGTACTTTTATATTATCGATCGATCTGAGTCTCAAACTTTCAAAATAAGCGTGAGACTCTAGCGCGGTAGAAGTGAAACCTCTTAGCTTCTTTATTTAATTCAAGAAAATGTCTCTTAATTAAATAAAATAGCCTAAGTGCAAGTAGTCTCTTTCCCTGTTGGAGAGGGAGAAGCATTGCGCTGGGCATATAGGTATCCTATGGCCTATGGGACGGAAAAAGTAGGAGCGATTCTCCCTCTACTTCTCTCCTGGAATCGGAGAGCGGGAAGCGTTTCACTTCTCGTAATTTTCAGACCAATTTGCCCTACCGCGGCTATAGAAGTTTTCTCTTCAACAAAATCACAAATTGTCAAAATAATACATACATTTTTAAAAACGCTTGTTGAATCGTGAAACCCGAATGATAATATCGAAGTATTAAAAGAGCACAACTGATTATACTGTAGTTGCTTTTACGGAATGTATGGAAGAAACTGAGCATGCTCCTGATAATTTGAAAACGCTGGCATATCACGAAAGCGTTGTAGAAATAAGACTTTTATATTATTCTAATATAAAACTTAATGATGATATTTTATTTTTCCGGTAAAGTATCCACGACCGTCATATCGAATTCCGCCCTTATCGTCAACCCCAAAACCAAATGGAATTGCAATTTTATCTAAATCACGTAAGAAGAAAGGAAAGAAGAAAAAACACGATATACTAGATGAACTTAACGTAAGTAACCAATTATTATTATTATTATTCATTATTTTGTTGTACGATTCTGTATTTTATTTTCATTTTCAAGCCGTTAGTATAGACCTGTAGACTGTAATTTTCAATTATCGCTCTAGAGTGGTAATCATTCCGAATATTATAAAACTGGCAAAACTACTTTTTTCCAATAGTTCTAATAATAATTAATTTTGTAAATGTTGCTTCTGTAAATTTTTTAACAAACTAAAAATTGGAATTTATTTTATTTAAATGAATAACAAGTATATAATTTTTTGAAAATATTTTAATCATAAGTTACCTTACGATCAATAACCATCGGCCTGCGAATTAAATTAACTAAAAAGGGGCATAATTTTGTTGATTTTTTACCATATGCGAAAATATTATTTTCTTTACTTAATACTTTTGATTAAATGTTTATGAAAAATTGTCGAAAAAATTACATAAAGTAGCTCTACTGAAATAGGGGGTTTATTTATTACGTAAACAAGTATAAGGGATGAGGTAACGTTTATTTAATTTATTCTTCCAAAACTTAAGTGGATGTGGATTTAATATTCTTGTAATTTCAGGGGTTGTTAGTCACAATTAATAATATAATATAGTAAATTACTATTATTTATTATTTTTGATTCACTATAGTTTATTTTAGAAAAATGGGACTTGGAGAGGGGTCAATATTCTTGAAATTTCAGGGGTTGTTAGTCAAAAATTAATAATATGATATAGTACATTTCTATTATTTATTATTTTTGATTCACTATAGTTTATTTTAGAAAAATGGGACTTGGAGAGGGGTCAAAAAATGGTTATTCAAGATTTTTATTTTAGTGTATTTACGAGAATATGAGTTTGTTTTTATTTTTAATTTAATATTTAAGTTTGATTAAAATTAGAGAAAGTTTTTTTTACCATTCTAGAGAAATTTTAACATTTTTTTATAAGTATGTAAATTTAATATGAAAAATGCTGACATCTTATGTCTTGGAGAGAGATGGGGTATGTGCTTGTAGAATCACATAGAATAGAATTTTTATTGATGCTCAGAGAAGGGAGATTAAGGCTTAAGTAATACGTGAACAGACCAAAGATATACTTTACTGTTCCCGGATACTAGAGAGTTAGTGACTTCGTTTCAAACTCGAAAGATAAACTTTGACCAAAGTTGATACTTAAGGTAATTCTTTCACAAATGCAAAAATTCAAGAAGTCTTCGAAACTTCTGGAATATAAGTCATTAAAAGCATAATAAACATACTGTTAAAATTTGAAGACGATATACCACACCAAACATGAAATAATTCCAATTAAATGGAATTTTGTGGATATGGTAGCATGGGAAAAGGTGGGAAAATGATCATTATTTTATTTTTTTTCATTGAAGGACTTTCACTATCTTGAAAAACTAATATTTGTTAGAATAATATATTCAGAGTAATCTTAAAAAAAATCTGAAATTATTTACCTCGTAGTTTTGATAAAAAATTAAAAAAAAAAAAAACATATTTGCGCGATTATTTTTAGTGGAGGGGATATAAGAACAATCGCTTGGAAACGATCCATTCATAAAGAAAATATAGTAGTGTGAGAAGCACAGTCACGTTAAAAAACATAACCTAAAATTAAGATACCGTTCATATGTATAGAGGGGTTAGTTACGAGGCTAAAACTTGTGTGGATTGTCGAAATAGCTACCTTAAATAAAAAGTTTGACAATAAAAAATCTTTACCAAACTTGATACATGAATAACTGCAATGTAAATAAAATACATGTTTGAACTTACCTAGGTGGTTGAAGGTGAACAGCACAACGAAAGTGACCCCAGTAGTGCAACGAGGCCAGAGACAAGATGGAACGATTTCAAGACGGACCCTCATATTGGCCACCAGCACACCACCGATGGCTTTTTTTGCAATGTACCTAGGAAGGCATACAGTTTTACATTAATAATTCAGAATTCTAATTTATTAAATAAAATTAATTCAATAAATGATAAGATTTTGTATACCAAGAGAAGAAGAGTTGTTGATTCATCAATGAGGTTGTCCTCTGTTGCAAATAATATATATATCCTCGCCTTAGACCTTAGACTGTAAACCTGCTAAATCCATTTTTTTTATCATATATGAGTATATGACATTATAATACCGTTCGAAAGAAAAAGAGATCATCATCCAAGTAAAACTGCTACTTAAAATTACGATCGTAAGTTGTAGAAAAAGAATGTGGAAAATAGTTTCTTTCCGTAACAAAAATATTAAATTTTGTTTGTTTTTTGTCTGTCCTGTAAAATATCCTTGTTGTGAGTTAGCAGATTTACACTCTAGGCGCCATCGATATATAATTTATTCGTTTTAGTAAAAAAGCTTTGATCGTTTGACCATTATCATCAGTCTTATAATTAGAAATATTTTATCTGTTTTTTCTCATGGGTTACCCGAATGGATTTAGAAAAATTCGTTTTGTTGTTATACTATATAGGTAGCTATCAATTAGTAGAGATTGTGGTGTTGGTGCAAGGTGAAACATCTTTAATAAAGATAAGAGTAAATAAATACTATATGTAATATTCATTTACTATGAGTTAGGGATTCTTGGTCACTTGTTTCACATTAAAATTAAAAAATTATTAAAAAAATTAAAAGATGTAATTTTTTTTTTTATCATTCTTTTAATTTTTTTTAATTTTAATGTGAAACAAGTGACCAAGAATTCTTAACTCATAGTAAATGAATATTACATATAGTATTTATTTACTCTTATCTTTAATAGGTAGCTATCGTTTATTATGTGGCTAGCTTGCTATAATAACAAATCGATTATTTTATATCCATTCGGATAACCCATGAGAAAAAAACAGATAAAATATTTCCAATTATAAGACTGATGATAATGGTCAAACCATCGAAACTATATTCTAAAACATATAAATTATATATATACTTATACATATTTATATTTGATATCTAAATATATGTATATGATTATTTGTATCAGAGTACAACTCTTCATTGATTTCTCTTTTTTTATATAATATGTAGAATAGAATAGAATATTTATTTTTGCATTCATAAAAAGGTGCACATTGTATAAAAAATGAGTCTTATTGTATAGTATAATTAAAAAGAAAAACACATTCAAATTCAATAATGAATGCAACACCCTCATTAAGCAAAGCTTGTGTGGAGGGATGGTCTGACATCATAGGGTCCGTTCATTTTAATTCATATACACATAAAAAAAATTGCACAAACACATAAACACACACTGAAACCTCCAAAACCAAATCAAGCTCAAGGCCTAATCCTCCATAATATACTCCCTCAAACTCCTCTTGAACAAACCAGTGATGCTTGTTGGCAGCCTGTTATAAATAAGATTCAATATCTATATTAAAATTGATGAAAAAATGAAAATATTTTGAAATCTTGGTAGGCTCTCAGCGAATTTAACCATATTTTTGTTAGCAAATTTAACTATTTAATAAAATTCGGCACAAATATTAGTTAATAAGAATTCGTGTGCCATATTCAAACATGAATGTAGGTTCGTTTTTATTTTCTTATCAAAATCGAAAAACTACTCAAGGGAATCCTTTGTAAAAATTTCTCCCTTGGAAAAGGATATAAAAAAACAATTTTTTTTTCAAAAAATTTTAACGAAATTATATTTTTCAACCCTAAATAAGATACTCATTTAAATTAAAGTAAATTTTTTTGTGGAAATGGAATTTTGTTTTTCTATCAAATCATTTTATGGCTAGTATTTTAGTAGTTTTTGTGGTCGTAAATCGATGACCATCTATTTATAAGTGTATGTTTATTTGAACCAAGCAGGGGGCACTCTCCTTGATTTCTTCTTGAATATAATTTTAAAATGTATATCTTTTCGAGGAAATAAACAGTTTATTTTATTGCGTTTTCTCTCTTGCTGCACTCAATGCTTCGTATGCATTTAGTAAACTAAATAAACAATACACTAAAATATAATTGCGATATTTTCCAGCATTAAAAGTAAACTCTTGAAATGCGTATGTTTATGCTTGAAAGTTTCGTTTAACTAGGTATTTATAGAAAGACATAAATCGATTATTTATTTTGATAATTTGTTGTCATCAATCATCATCAATCTTCTTCATCATCATCTTCCCTGCCTAAGTTCAATGACCTGTTCTCCTTTCAATTTCTTCTACGGACTCCTCTATCTATCTATATTTTTAGAACTTTATTCGGATATAGAAAATATTTTATGCTCTTCTTTGATATTGTAAAAGTAGATATTTCTTGGAGAGCGCCAATTTCCGAACAAAAATTTTTTATAAGTAGTTTAAATCCCTTTTTATTAATTAAGTGTTGGGAAATGTAGCCGAATACAAAAATCTCCTAATGAATAGATATAAATTATAGAAAAAAAATGAAACTTTTTCAAGACTCGGTACTCTCGTACAAATGATATTTTTTATTAATAAATATATAAAAATTATATATAGAAAATGTGGGGTTTCACAGGAATAAAATTATTGATGTACTATCTAAACCAGTTAGTCTAAAGTAACTCCTGAAGATGGGCGAATAGCCCGAAATATATTGACTTTATATAAAAAACTGTTTTATTTTATTCCTATGAAACCTCACATTTTTCATATATAATTTTTATATAGGTATTTACTATTCATTTATTAATAATGTTTCACTTAAAACCTACATCGCTTTCCTTAGAGGTAATTGATATTTTTTGAATAATTTTGTATTTTTTAAGCGGAAAATATGGACCTATAAAGCATAAAATCTGATCAGTTTTTAGCATTGAAAATACAAACAGTTTATCACCAAAACGAACTTTCTACGACTTTTTGTTCTTAAGTTATTATTCGAATCCAGAGACAGAGACAGAAAAAAATCATGGTTGAAATTTATTTTTCTCCACGTTCCAGACATTTTTAAACATTTTGAGAATCTTCTACAATCTACATAGATATAATTTCAACACTTTATTAAAAGATTTTTCTTTCAATTAATCACAAGATTCTTTAATATTATTTTTATCTTCTTCAAGTAATTTAATATAAACTTCTATAAATATTTTTACTATTCTATATTATTTAATAGATGGGGTGTATTTCTCATAATCACTTCTGGTGTTATATAATAATATAGAAATATAATAGGTGGAGTGTTATAATCACTATTATTTTTTATTTATTTTTATTTTCTTATTTTAATCCCAAGGATTCCTAATAGATGGTGTTGGTTTTTACTGTTCTGTTCAAAAACAAACAGAATCCTATTGGTGTCGGATACGTAATTTGTCTGTCTGTCCGTCTGACAAAACAGTGTAGCTCGTAAGCTTGAAATTTACAAATTATGTGTATTCATTTTCCCCGATAACATGTTGTCTGTAAGCCAACTATTTATTAATATCCCTCTTTTAGTGCCATGTAGAGTAGGATGGTAAATTTGAAGCAAGTCATGTCATAAGAAATAGCGCCCTACGGTATAAATGACGAAAGCAAGAAATCATGGCAATAAAAATTGCTGTAAAAAATCTGCGACTACATATACTTAATATCAGTGTAAAGCAAATTAGTTAGTATTTAATAAAAAAATATTAGAGTTACTTAATTAAAAAACTCATTTGCCTGAAAATAGGTATTGTTCTGAAATAACTGCATTACGAAATATTCATTTTGTCTTTTGGGGGCATTTGACTTTCGCTGGTTGAATTTGAGGTGTTTCCCTATGTGCTTACATTTAGAATTTCGTCCCACACAATAGCATCAAAACTGCTTTTGTTTTATCACATTTAAATCGAGGGTCTATTCTAGTTCCATTCCTTAAATTAGAGTTAATAGTGCCATATATTTCATTGATTTTATTTGATTTCCAAGAAGCATCTGATTCTCTGTCTCTATTTATTTCCTAACCGGGATAACATTAAAATGCATGGCTTGTTCTGAAGACTGTTCGTCAGTTTGTTTGATCATTCTATTTTTTTTTTTTTTTTTAGGGAAGTCCTACTCGAGGGTGGTCCTCAGTTCAATCGATGGTTCCGATATATTTAATGAGCATTCGCTTCTATCAATGTGTCACGTGGAAATGAGTTTAAGTAACAGTGCAGAATTTCAAGATCTTTGCGAACGAATTAACAACGAACAATGCTGCCCTGGATGGAGTTTACCTAATTATGTGGCTCAAATATCGAAAAAAGCCAGCTGTTTTGATATCTCGGTAAGCTAACAATGTTGATTAATATTTATGAAATAAGAATTGTGACATTATTTTAAAAGCAATTAAAAGGCATGTCTACGACTTCCAAGCATGCCGAGTAAGAGAATTTATAAATAATTAATGAAATCAATCATTAATAACACTGGTCGACAAAATTTGTCGGCGTAAATCTAACAATGGATTCCCGTAGAGTTTTATACGCTGATAATCATGCACATTGCCGATTTTTTACAACCGTTCAGAGTTTTGAGATATTATCGGACAAAACGGCGAAAAGGGACATTTTGACCTATTTTCGACTCCCATTAGATATTAAACAACAATATTTGAAATCGAAATATTTTGTTGACTTAGGTAATAGAAATCAGCTCCCTCTTTGATTTTCAAATTACCACTTGTTAGAACTCTAGTTATAAGTAAAATAATAAAACTACAAGTTTATAAAAGATAATAAACATAGATAAAAAATTATGGTCTTAGTTTTTTAGTTATAACTCGAGTTCTAATTGAGCTAAATACAAGTGGTAATTTGAAAATCAAAGAGTAAGCTGTTTTCTATTACGTCAACAAAATATTTTGAATTGAAGGAGACAATAAAAGAGTGTGTCTTCTACTAGAAATAAATTTTAATTTATTTATAACGATACTATAGTTTTGAGGGGCTTTGCCCTCTTCATCAGTCTATCACAAGTCATTCACAGGAATTTTGTAATAGACTGATGAAGAGGAGCAAAGCCCTCGAAACTATGGTCTCGTTATAAATAAATTAAAAATTTATTTCTATAGAAGAAGACACACTCTTTTATTGTCTCCTTCATATTTATAAAAATTCTGCTACTCTCGGCAAAAAGAAACTTTCAATTTAAAATATTTTGATTTCAAATATTCCTGTTTAATATCTGATGGGACTCGAAAATAGGTCAAAATGGCCTTTTTCGTCGTTTTGACCGATAATATTTCAAAACTCTGAACTGTTGTAAAAAATCAGGAAAGTGGATGGTAATTAGCGTAAAAAACTCTACTGGAATCCATTGTTAGATTTACGGCAACAAATTTTTGTTTAAATTTGAAGTGTTTCTTATATTAAATGTGTCCGATTTCCTAACATAATACATTTGTAAGATCCTTCATTTCACTGATATTAGATCGTATATTGTTTTCCAGAATAAAGATGTTGCACTCACAAAACAATTGCTTCGGGATTGCGCCCATTACTACCACACCTACATGTTATCCGCAGATTGTCACGAAGATCCCGAATCTTGTGAAAATGTACCGAAACGTTGTCAAGAGAATAACGCGGTCTATAATCTTCTTTATTATATACTAGCTGCCGATTATTTAACAGAATCGGATAATTCCTATAATAACACGAGCAAAGGAAACTCTAATGCAACACTTCGTGATACCATGTTAATTTTGCCGATTGCTCAGGGAACGGGGATTCTCAATTATTATCATTCCTTAGAGGACAAGAAATTATTACATGGAAATGTGAAAGTGACAGCCATAGAATTTGGTGAGTTCCTCTTATAGTTACTTACCTACCTACTCTTATAGTTCCCAAAAGAATTAATTATATATAAAAAAATTAAAAGATAAAGTGGGCTCTTATACGTATTTTACAAATAAATGGCTAAAAGCGTTTTATTATAATTATGAAAATACTAGCAATCATTTTAGGATTTCGTTTAAAAAGTAAAACAGGATGAATGACACATGTCGTAACAATGTTTGTTTATTTGTCAGAGCATTGTATATCAGTAAGGCAAATAAGATATAAACTTGAAATTTACAAATTTTATTATTTTTCTTTCAAATCAAAAATTGTATTAAAATTTTAAATGAAAGACTATTTTGCAGAGGGTCGAATTTAATGTGGGGTCAAAAATAAAAAAAAAATTTATTATAGAGTATCCCAGCAAAGATCTTTTTAAGAAGAATTATGTGTGTTTACATCTTTCCAATTTATTTTGTTGTAAAACGACCCCAAATTGATGATCTTTATAAATGTAGGAGCTTAGAAATGGCTTAACATAAAATTATGAACAAATTCACTCTCTTCTTCCTCAAAGACAAAAAGAACAAATTTGATTTGTCAAATATTTTGGGAGTTATACTTAAATAGGTATGGGATTTTCGCCTATTTTCGAGGCGTAGTGATTCAGAGCAGCAATACTTGAAATCAAAATATTTATATATTTGCAATTAGATTAACAGATTTTTTAGCAACCGGTGATGGATAATAATTGCAAATATATAAAATTTAAAGGAACTTGCCATATAATAAGTTAAAATCAAAATATTTAGTTTTTTAATCATCATATGTATCAGTCATTTCCAATTTACTCCATGTTTTCAGAACAATGAAAAATTCGATTTATATTAAAAATAAATAAATAAATACATAAAAACTACATTTTTCCAATGAAAATAAAAACAGATTAATTTTTTTTGGATAAATCGAATTCTCATTGATATGAAAACAATCGGTAAATTGGAAATGAAAGATGAAGCTTTTTTACATTTAGGTAAAAAAAACAACTAAATATTTTCATTTCAAGTATTTCCGTTCTAAATCAATATTCCTCGAAAATAGCTGAAAATAACCTTTTTCAGATGGTTGGTCAGATATATCAAAATATTAGAACCCAAAAAAGGTTTAATATTTTGGGTAACAAAATGTGTATGTATTGGCTATAGTTATACTTGATTATTGGCAAACAATTATATTAGGGCACAAGGGAAACTTTTGATCCTCCATCGATATCTTAAATTTCACCATTTCTTTTATTCATTGATTTTTTGCTCGTCACTTCGAAGTTTGATTGATTATAAGTAAATCAAAGATCGAGAAAGAAAACCATTTGATTTATACATGTAGTTTGAATAAAAGTAGTATTTTTGTTGAAGGTAGCAGCAGGGCCGGACTTGGGATCTATGGGTCCCTAAGCTGGTTCAGCTGTGGCCGGGCCCTTCCGGGGAAAATATTTTTTTTTAAATTAACATAAAAAACCGCATTTTCAGCAATTATCTTATTAAAAACTTAAAAATAAACGTGCATGACTCTTTAATGAAACCTTGTTAAATATATTAAAAAAAAGTAGACCCTTTGTGGTGCGGGCCCAATGAGTCTGCAGCCTGCGTAGCTTTTGCTTAAATCCGGCCCTGGGTAGCATAGTTGTTGATTTTCAAGAGTAAATCAAAGAGAGTGTCCAACTGTCCATATATTATGTGCATGTTTGTTTACATCAAGTAGGGATACTTTGATTTACACTTAAGAATAATACAATTTGAAATTGCGATCTCTATTTAACCATTGCAATATGTAGATAATATTTTATAGATAATTTTATTTGAATAAACTATTCATTAATCTGCTTTCTCTCTTTTTCAGGTCTTAAATCTACTCTTTTCGACGAGAGTCTTCTTCATGATACATGGATGATTGGAGCTGGTGGTGTTTTTGTCCTTTTGTGCATGTGGGCCTACACCGGATCTTTTTTTATCACTGTCATGACACTGATTGCAATTGTCTTTAGCTTGGGAATATCTTATTTTATGTATTCCCTTGTATTTGAACTGAGCTTTTTTCCATTTATGAATCTTCTAGCATCAATTGTTGTAGTTGGTAAGTATGAGGCAATTCATTTTCTAATTTGTCTGTTGTCCATTTCCAAAACCGACTAAGTGGCAAAATTAAATTAGATGACTTATGATTTTGATCATGATCATGACGAAGCCTTAAAATCTTAATAAAACCATTGAACAAAAATACATTTTCTGCATTTTTGAGCTAGAAATTTTGAAACTTGTAATTCCAAAATCTAAACAGTTTTCATAGAAATTAGATGATAAAAACCTTAAAATGGTGAAATAGAAAATCAAGAGATTGTAGAAATTAAAAGATTGTAAAGGTAAATTGGTAAGAATTCTTTATTTGGTGAGTTATCTGTTAATGAAGCCTTTACATTAAGAAGTAGACATGTTATTCCTTAGGCATTTAAATATTATTTATTTCTTCCATTATAAAGAGTTTTAATTGTATTTTTGTTTTATTAGGTATTGGCGCAGATGATGCATTTATTTTTTGTAAAGTTTGGCAATGCGCGAAATCCGAGAAAAATAATGGTACTTTGGTCAAATTAGTAAACGATACTCTTCGACATGCCTCACTAAGTATGCTGGTTACTTCGATTACAACAGCTGCTGCTTTTTATGCTTCCTATATTAGTAACATCACAGCTATCGGATGTTTCAGGTAAACATAGCTACAGATATTAATATATATTTTGTTTTATTATTTTTGTTTATATATTATGAGATCTTCCCGAGGATTTCCCATCTAATGAGTCAAACGGAACCGGATCCTTAGATTTTTTTCCTCATTCGATTTTTCAAAGCTTATATTTTTTGTTCAAAATTCGATTCTTTTTAATTTCATGCTTTCCTTAAAACATGACTAAATAGATTGGAGAGGCAGTAAATTTAATGTGACAAATCAGAGAAAAAAGGAACAATTCTCTGATTTGTCACATCAAATTCTGATAATGGAACTGAATAATAATAAGAAAAGTAAATTTATAATTTAATGTATTTAATTCTAAAAATTGTTTAGTTTGAAACGTAATTATATTGATGATAATTAATTAACCGAACTTCTAACCGCATGCATTTCTGGAAAGTAAATGCTTAAAGTTGTAGTTTTTCTTCAAAATCTCTCTAAAAATACTCCTACAATTTTTTTATTACCTACATATATAAATTAATCAGGACTGCAAGGTCAACAAAAAAGACTATATGTACAGGGCCTTTTAGACTTGATAAGGCCCTAAGTTATTTGAGATATGGGACCCTTTATAAGTCCAGATATGATATGTCAGTGCCAAATATGATTTTCGGAAACCTAGAGGGTTAAACTGATATACAATTAACAAGTATATAGATAGTGAAATAATAAATCTTTAACTTAAAATCATTTTTATTTATAAAAAGCTTAAAAATGGAAACTCTGGTAAAAACAAACAAAAGTTCTTTTAAAAGGCACAATTTACAAAGGTTTATTATCTAAATTGGGTGAAGAGTATGGGACGATCCGGACGTGTGGCATTGGGACAAATAATGCTGCAGTATATTTAAGTATATCTGACAATTGCTCATTCGGAATTTTTTGGGGCCCCCAAGAAAGTGGGGGCCCTAAGCTATAGCTTGTGTAGCTTATACGTAAATCCTGCACTGTATATACCTATATATATATTTATCAGATGATTTTTTGTCTCTAGTATAAAGCCAACCTATGCATATTTGGCACTCATGTTTAATTCTCTCAGATATATACTAGATTAAATATATCTACTTTGATCCAATATTATAATTGGGATTTTCCTTAAATAGATTTATAAAATCAATAATGTCGCAATTATTATGTCTCTGTAATATAATGAAATTTTTGAAAAATTCAATCTATTTTCATAAAATTCATAAATGTTACTTAAGCATCCCAGGTAACCACAATGTCCTAAGAATATTCTAAGAATATTCTAAGGACATTTAAATCTTCTTAGAATATTCTGAGGCTATTGTGTGTTACCTGGGATTCACTTAATGGGATTAATTTCTAAGTAAAATGAATTTTTCAATTTATTACATAAACTTTTTGAATACTATAAATTAATTTTTAATTGTTTTTTAGTATTTTTGCAGGAACAGCCACTTTAGCGAATTTTGTCTTAATGGTCACTTGGCTGCCAGCAAGTGTTGTCGTTTCTGAGCGATGGTGTTGTCCGCCTTTATTTCCCAATTGGCTTCGGTTGGATATACGCCTTCGATACATACGAACTGTGGCCATGCGTCTTCGTGAATCCCTGGATCGCGCTTTGATTTATATGGTCACCCATTTGCATTATTTATGGCTGGCTTTATTAGGCGGCGCTGCCATCATCAGTATTGTCATTGTTTTTTACTATCCAAGATTAAAGCTACCGGATTCGCGGACAGTTCAACTTTTTCGAAGTTCGCATCTTTTTGAACGCTATGATCTTGTTTACAAGGATCGATTTTGGTTTGAGAGAGAATATAAGGTAATTATTTAGTTATAAGCATTAGCAAACAATAGGTACTTCGATATCATCTTACTTAATATATTATATTACATATTACTTAAATTATAAAAAAAAATCAAAAGTACTAGCTAGCAATTCGGCTCAATGAAATTTTCAATGAAATTTTCAATGAAAAGTCATATTGAATTTTACGATAGAATAAAAAAAAAAAACAAAAAAAAACACCATCTTTTTTGAAAATTAAAAATTCACCTAATTTCAATCATAAAATTATATTTTATTTTACTACAATAAATAATATGCGCTTGTATTTATAAATATTCTTACCAAGTTTTATTTCTTGTTCTCTGTTGATAATTTTTATAATCATACACCTATATATATAATAATAATGTTAAATAAATGCTGTTTTTAGGATGACGATTCTAACGACATAATCAATATGAAACTACCTTTAAGATTTGTTTGGGGAGTTCTACCGATAGATAACGGAAATTATTTGAATCCGGCTTCACTTGGAACATTGGTTTATGACCCAACGTTCGATGTAGCGGCACCGGAATCTCAAGTGTGGCTTTTTCATTTTTGCCAACAAATTCGGAACCAACCCTTTTATCAATCGACATTTGGTCCACTATTGCCCCACTGTTTTTTGGAAACGTTCATCAAATGGATGACACAAAAATGTAAAGTAAGTAGCATAATTAATCAAAAGATATTATTTTATATATCTTAGTAAATATCACAAAATTAGAAGACCTGATCCTCTCAAAACAGCCAGCCACTGTTGTTGTTTTCAAGTTAATAGCCCAATGTCACATCCGTTAGGGTTTCTCTAGTACCATCCTTTTTCGCCCTCGAAATCGCAACGCTTCCATTGTGTTTACAATTACTAGAGAATAAAAAATAACTTTCCATTTCTAAATATATATATATATTTTTTCAGGACACTTTGAATAATATGGATCGTACACCTTGTTGCCAAGACACGAAATTTCCTTATCCGCGTGATGTTTTCGACATTTGTATTATGAAATCCATGGCAACACTTTACCAAACGCCCGCTACTTATTTGTTGCCAGGAATGGCTGGTCCTAAATTTGATAAAAAAACATTCAAAATCCGAGCTATTGTTGTGGAATATGATAGTAACTATTCCTATAGTTTCTCTTATAAGGAAATGGATCATTTCTATAAGCAGGTAATTATTGATATTCTATTTAATAATAATTATCATTGGTTACTAAATATTTGATTCACTTTTAGGTTGAAAAGTGGACTCGTGAACAGCTAGGCGCAGCTCCACCAGGAATGGAAAACGGTTGGTTTGTCAGTCACCTTGATTTTTATGATCTCCAAAGAACACTCTCTGCAGACACTTTAACTACCATTGGTGTTTCTATGCCCATCGCTTTAGCTGTTCTTTTACTATTCACTTTGAATATTTTTGTCTCTTTATATGCTATCCTTACAATAACTTGTATAATTTTCGTTACGGTAGCTATTTTAGTTCTTCTTGGCTGGAAGTTGAATGTATTAGAATCAGTTGCTGTGTGTACAACAATCGGCTTAGCTGTCGATTTCAGTCTCCATTATGGAGTCCATTATCGACTTTGTCCAGATGGGACTGATCGTCAATCTGCGGTAAAATATGCACTCAGTAGAATGGGTGGTCCAACCATAATGGCTGCCCTAACTACTGCAGCTGCAGGTGCTTTTGTTTTACCAAGTGATGTACTTGCTTATATTCAAATAGGAGTATTTCTTGTTGTGGTCATGTTCGTAAGTTGGGTTTATTCCACCTTTTTTCTTGGTTCCCTACTTTGTGTCGCTGGTCCTCAACATGGATATGGTCAATTCCGGTACCCGTCTCTAATTCGCAAATGGTGCCGAGGGGAATCAGCTAGTATATGCGGTACTTCGTCCGGTGGTAGAATAAGTTCAGGGGGTGGGTCCAGAGGAGGAGATAAATCATCCGTCTACGCTATTGTCCTGAGTGAATCTAGTATGTCAGCCTCAAGTACTGCATGTCCATTACATCAAACTATTAACGAGAGCCACGAACTTGAGGCGAGAAGATATTCATTTGGAAGACGTCTTCGACGAAGTGAATCAGCTGGTACGCCGGCAGCAGTACCTTTGGTTCCTCGGCAATCCAAACGAAAAGTTTCTTTACCGACTGAGCAAAGTCCAAGCGCTACAAGTGCAACGACAATTGTACTGATCGACGATGTAGATCTTGATGACGTACAAGCCTTCCGGCAGTAGATTTAAGTTTATTTGCGTTTCTCGCCTCACAAATATTAACAATACTAATCAGAAACAAAAAGAGGATAAATAGTATTAGAATCATTTTTTCGTAGGATAATTAATTTTCTAAAAATTCCATTAAAATTTTATAATAAATATTTAATTAAAAAATAAAACAAAAAGTTTGCATAACAAATGAAAATATTTCATTAATGTGATAACAAAATTTAAAAATAAATCGATAGATGAGAGTAAATTAAATAATAATATAATAAATTCTAATTAATGCCAATTGATTTGTTAAACATACATAATTATTATTATTATAACTTTCCAATCAGTAGACAAATATAGAACAAATTTTTCTTGTAATACGAAATAATACGAATTTGAATTAATAAAATTTTAACATTAAGTTCTAGAGAAGGAGTCAGAGTTAAGTTATGGGCAATGTGCTTTCAAGCATGACCGACTAATTTAACAGTGATTTCGACACTTGGGTTTGATTCCCTAAGGGGGGGGGGGGGGGCAACATAATAAGAACTTTGATGGCGATTTTGTAAAATTTTCTTTTTTAAAGTGAGGTTTTTTGTTCAAAATTAATTGAAAAATTACTGCGGTTTGTCTGATTTTATTCTTGAAAAAATGAAGAATAAAAGAACTGAGGGAATTAAAGTTTACCTAAGATGTAATGCAATACGGAGTATATTTACAGAATAGCATTTATATAACTAAAGTATTATTGATTTATGCATTTATATTAATTTTAACATATTTTTTATTTATTCACTTGGCGTCATAAGGAAAATAAATTTGTATTAATTTATTTAAAGCTAAAAAAAAAATCAATAAAATATCCTCTAATGTTTGATTAGTATACGTCGATATAATTGTCAATTCTAGTTTACTTAGAAAAGGCGAAAATGTTTTATGATTCCTTATTTTATTGGTATTAAATATCTTTGTTTTTGAGTTTTTTATTAATATAAAATAAAAAATAAATTATTGTAAATACAATTGTATATTAAAAGCCAGTGACTGTTTTTGTTAGTCATAATAATAGTAAATACAAATATTATATAAATATATATATACAGATAAATATATATATATAAATATTTAGAATGAGAGAGAGATTAAATTTTTCTACGCGCCCGCTCTTTGCGGATCTTTGTCAATATTGTCTATTTGATATGCATTGTATCTTTATGACTGATATATACTTATATATTATTAAAATATATATATCATACATAGTCAAATACTTGACAGTTGTATATATGAAAAAGAAAACAGAGTAGATATATATATACAGCGTTTCCTGAAATTTAGCAGCGCACTATACAATCTGATAAATGATTTTGTTTTAATTTAAAACGGTAAATTTAGGTGTGATATGTGTCGAAAAGTTTGGGAGTCTTACGTTGAAAATTTGAGTTAAATTTTTTGTTCTATTTTTTAAAATAATAGAGATATTAAAATAAAACTCATTATATTTACGTTTTGGTTAAAAACATTATATATTATGGATATGATATCGTTAAGTTGATCCACTGGTGTGAATTTATTGAATAAAAATGCAGAAAAAAGATTGAATCATTGACGTGGAAACCTATTTAATGGTTGTACCTTGTAGTTAATGCGGTGAAATTCCTCTTAAGAGTTTTTAATAATAAACTAGATCTTTTTGCATAATTTTAGCATTCAAGCTCAATAGGTACTTTCGATATAAACAAATTTCAAAATTATCAAATTTTGCAGTGAGTGTACCGTACCGAGTTTCGAGAAAGTTTTCAATTTTTCTCCGATATCTATCGGTTCGAGTACTTTCAATATGCTTTAAGTTGAGTTAAATTGCAGCTCATTAACTTAGAATTGTTCAACAGCTCGAAAAATGACCAATAATCATCTGATTTTTCACATTTTCAATCTATAAATATGCGCCTTTGGCCTCAATATTTTCAAAAGAATATCATAATATTACATTCCGAGTCTCATTTTAATACTTACTTTCTTGTAGAAATTATCACAATATATGTTTAAAAAAATTCCTAACGCACCTTGTATCTCAAAAAGTAAAAACTTTTTGAGGCGTTATAGAAAACTTTTTTCACCAAAAATTAAGACTTTTATCGATAGGTGAAACCTTTTTACTAAAACGAAGAAAACACTGTATATTTAAAATTTTGAATCGAGATTCCTAAAATATCGCGAGAAATTCTTCACACTTTTACAATCCATTCAAATTGAAATAAAGATAATAAATAATTATTGAAAAAAGAAAAAACTATTCATATTCCGCGCGCGTGTGCCATTATAAAATGTTATAATTTGTAATAAAAAAAAAAAAAATAATAGAGAAACAATAAAATATTTTGCAGTATTATCAAAGAAAGCAAGAAAGTGTCTAAAATGGAGGATAATCCTTATAGAAATTGAAGAAATAATAATAAACAAATTTATAGTTGGGACCAAAAATAAATGATAAATGATAAAATGAAAACATTTTTAAAGGCCCAATCTAATTTCGGTTGTTTTCTATGTTTTTAAATGTTTTTTTTTTTTTTATGTTTAAGTTTTGCTTGTTTTGATTCTATCCATTTATAATGGAATGTTTGAATTTGAATGAAACTTAATATTACTTAAAATGATTCTTTTTTAAAATAATATATCAAATTAATAACGAAGTAATTATTTAAAATTATTATTATTATTTTATTCTATTTTTAAAATTAATATAAATATCCGCAGCGTAATTATTATCGTGGTCGTGATTTGGTGAGAAACAGAGGTAGAGAATCTCAATAAATTTTTTATCCTCATTTAGAAACCTTTAGAAATTTTTTCATAGGGTCGAAAACTTTTAAAATTTAATTATAAATGTATGAAAGTTGCAACGCAATCTAGCGATAGCCGCGCAGTCTAGTGCTAGCAGGGAGCGTTATAGTGGGGAAACTTTCCAAATATCTAACTGTAAATAACGAAACTATGATGTCCATCCGAATAAATTAAAGGCTATCCGTATTTCATTGATTTTCAAACATTCCAGATTTCAATAATAAAATCTCACAATTTGTATGCTAATTTTAGCATTTTTAAAGTTAAAACAAAAATAATTGAAACCATAAGCAAAATAAATGTGCGAATAAAGAGTGACAAACGATCAATTTGTGCGCAATTGAGAGTAATATACAACACTAGGCCATGCAGTCTAAAAGGCCCCGGTAAACATACTTTGTGTTGTGCAAAAGTTGACCGCTGTTGATTCAGAATAAAATATAGAAAATAATTATTTGTTACTTTTACTTATATATAAATATATATAAATTATTATGATTATATATTCAAAATATAGATATAAAAATAATAAAACGTATGCGATTAAATTTTAAGCTTAAGGTATTTTTTTAATACTTATATAAAAAGAAAATTCTTTTTAGCTTGTTAGCTTGTTGATTTTTTAAATATTGATGTTAAAATAAACTGAGAAAAAATACAAAAACAAAAAAAGAAGACCTGACTTTTCTTATAAATTTGTGAAAATAAAAATTTGTTGAGCTCCCTTACTTCGAATTGTTTTATAGCGTTTTCTTTGAGAAATTCAATGCACAATTTCATGCACTCAGTGCAACTTTGCCTTGGAAACCTAAATTAGAGAAGAGGATCAGGATGCACTGAATTCCAATAGAAAACGCTATAATAAACTATCAAAATCCTGGCATATGCAATCAGTACAAATGTCAAAAAAAGAAATGCGCCTGCATGGAAATAAATAGAAATTTAGAAAGGAGTAAGATGGCATATGCATTATACACTATATTTTAAGGAATATGTTCATTCCTTCTAGTTTAGCGGCTCTTTACAATTGGCCTTGCATTCCTGCGCCTCATCACAGGCACAATAATTATTACATTATTAAAATAAAAATATATATTAACAAAAAAATGATATTATATTGTATATAAACTGTGCTATGATGAGAATTAATCGTTGAATGTTACATATATTTGATGTTCCATTATACTGATAAACAAAAATAAATTATAAAAAAAAAAAAAATTAGGGCTAGAAAAAGCCAAAGATGGATAAAAATTGTTTTATCAATAAAATAAATAAAATCCACCAAAATTTATAATCCTAGATAAGACAAAATGTGTCAAAAATAGAATTTAGAATATTATAAAATATTATTTATAATAATATTTTGTGAGAATGTAGAATAGTTATTAAAATTAAGGCCTAAGAAAGTATTTTTTGTCAGCTCTAAAAAGATTTTGCTCAAAAAAATAAAAATAAATAAATCAAATAAATATATATATATATATTGTAAAACTATCATGGAGAAAATATATATAATAAAAAAAAACATCATGATTGATTTAGATATAAAGTAAAAAAATTCAAATAGATAAAACAGTTGTCCTAAAGGACATATAAATTTAATAAAAGGAATAAATGAAAAAAAATAAATAAATAAAAACTTTCTATTTTTGTTACAGAAATGTATTTTAATTTTAATCTGAATTTCGGTAATAGGTAGGTATGTACCGAAATATTTCGCATTATTCATGGATAGAGTGTATTTGCATTTCCCAATTTACTACTCTATAATAATCAATCAAGAAATTTTTAATATGTATGTTTGTCTAATGGAGAAATAAGAAAAAATATATATAATATAAAAAAATTAACGAACAGATTTTCATATTATATAAATGTTTTTTGTTATATTTATTAAAATATTTTAAGAAAAGGCTGCTCTCTTTGTGAATACTCTTCTAAACTCTCGAATAAAATAATTTTTGTTATTGAAAATTTGTTACTTATGCTAGTAATGTGAAATTTAGTCGCGTTGAGAGAAAAATTCTCAAAATTATGACGAGAAAACTCAAACACCTATTTTATTTACATCCCAGCTAAGAGGACACGGAAATTCGAGATTATTTACACCACTTGTATTATTATTCATCTACCTGTTAATATCAAAAAAAAATTAATTAAGAGTTAATATTTAATGTAAAGTGACCAGATGTTTTACAATGGAATGTGAGACATGAATCTGTATGTATATAATTTTTTTATTATATATCTATTGTAAACCATAATGGAATAAAAGCAGTCATAGATAAAATTAAAACATCAACATAACAAATAAAGATAATTACTCATACTTTACCGATGATAATATTTGAAATTTTTCAATAATTCATCATTTTGTGATATGTTACAAAATTCCTCACCAGTATTGGACTTCATTTGCAATATAGCCGTCAATGTTTCTAACCACAGTACCATCATTTAATAGCTACACCTCGTATAATGGGAGCCCCTGATATTTAGAGAACTAAATTAGTCAGATCAGTTAAGGGTATGACTACCCCGAAAAAGCTATTTCCCCATTTTTACATTATCCAATGGGAAGCAGATTGCATTTGGACAGTTATCAGTAGACAAAAAAATATGATTTTAAAGGGAAATTTAGTTTTAGAACTCTTTCAATTGAAGGCAGTAATGCTAACCATCTGGTTTTGCTGTAGCCTAGCAAGCGCATACATAATTATATTCCACATCAGCATGATCACAAAAGTCTTTCAAGACGGGCTCTAGTGTCGCTAAATCCCAACATCGACTTTGTAAAAATATAAATAATTAATAAATATAAACAATTTTTAATCCAAAAGACAAAATAGTGTCCAATGTGGGACATTTTCGATGTGAGACAAAAAACCCAAATATGGGACAGTCCCACCTAAAGTGGGACGTCTGGTCACTTTGATTTAATGTAAAATTTCAAAATGCCGATAGTAGCTGAGTTTAGATTTCTAAAGAAAATTCGAGTGATTGTCACCTACTAAATTCTAGAGTTTTGGATTATTTTTATTATATGTCAGAAGGATTGATTTCGCTTCCTCAAAAATTGAACCCAAGTGCCAAAATGCTATCCTGGTAATTGGCTCTGAGGCGGAGGAAGACAAGCCGAAGAAAGACCCTGGTGGTATTTGTGGAACTCGAGCTCAATTCCGGTTAATGTTTAATTTTAATATTTTATTCTCTACATGTTGTATGTTAAATTTGATTAATTCCATATGTAGAATAATTTGCTTGTTCTTCTAAACATACAGACTTTCAAATAAGCAGAAGACTTTTTTTAATATACAAACTTATATTAATAATTTATATTTAAACTAACGTCAAAAAATTTCACTTATAATATTCTCGTGTATTTTATTTAAAGATTTACACATTGTAAAGTCTTATTTTTTGACTAGAAAGACAAAATTTTGCCGTGGTGCAAGATTAAATTCGCCATCCTAAATAAGTAATTACAATACTTGACCATACCCTGTATGGTAAAGTAAAAAGTAAGAATACTACTAGAAAATTGGACAAAACTAGTATATAATATTGTATAATTGATGCTTTAGTGGATGAGTTGAATTTCAAAAAAGAAGTTTTGCCTGAAAGTGCTTTCTCAGTCGAACTCTTGGTATAACAAGTACTTGAAAATATCATTTAAGTTATGTGTCGAACCCAAGATTAGCATTCCGTCTCTGGTCGTCATTATGAATTAAGCAAACAATTCATTTCACATGCTGTTATTTTTACGAAAAAAAATAAAAAAAAAAAAAAACTAACAATTTACCTAATTAACAATAATGGAGGAAGGACACAGGTAGTCATAAAGTTAAAGCATGTACTTATAAAAAGTTAGCGAAAATAGAGGAATTATTTAAAGCGTAAAAACAAATAACTAAAAAAAAGTACTACGTAAATCGAGGAACGACTGTTTTTTCAAAACAAAATACTTTTCTACAAAAATTTAAAATATTGTTAAATTTTTCAGTGGTGACCTGAGATGAATGATTTGAGACTGCGCGTCTATGAGCATGCGCAGAAAACACTGATTATGCGTAATAGATGCACAGCATCATTTCAGATTCACTCACCGTAATAGTAAATTTATTTACTTCTTTCAATGTGTAGATATATCTTGCAACGAAAAGTTAATCCGCCCACCCCCGGCCCCAAAAATGAACTCATTTCTCGTACTATTGTACTATATATAATAATATTATGTATTAAATCTATTTAAATCTTTTGCGTGGTTTCAGTAATATTTTGGAAAAATTTATTGTACATGTTTGTAATGTTAAATGGAATCATACGAAACAAGATTATATATTTTCAGTGTTTGTTTGAACTTCAAATATATATATATGTAATACGTTTGTATGTCATATCGGGTCGTACCTATATATATGTGGGTGGGTTGAGCCTTAAGGAGAGCAGCCCCCGGAGGCGTATTGTTTTTCACTTCTCTCGATAGCGCCTCTGAATCCGTGCCTGTCGAGATGTTTTAATGTAAAAAAAAGTGATGTGAAAGTGAAAAAAATATGTGATATCTATTTTTCAGTCTTTTTTTATTGAATTTCTAAACAATTTAATCTCTTCCTTTTCCCTACTGTTTTTTGATTAATTTGAACTAGAAAAATTTCAGAAGATATGGCATTTACTCTGGATCTATAATAATAAGTACCTGGAGGCACCGAGCGATGCTCGGTAACTTCTTCCTTCAGTTAAAAGCTTTATTTTAATATTATTTTTAATTTAAAATTCTGATAAAAAGGTCGATTTTTATTTGAGAGCCGCTTTCAAATTAAAAAAATACAAAAATATATAATAGTCGCCCAATGTAGCCCCCCCCCCACCTCCACCCCGCTCGACCCCACCCCGAAACCTCTCCCTACCCCGGATTCCCCACCACTGCGCCCCACCTTCTGCACCTGTTTTGATTCAACCATATGATTCATTTTTATTCATCCAATTGTTAATAAATAAAACCTATCAAAATGTGTTGTTTTTTCAGAAAATTGAGACCTGCTTATGCGAAATATATTTTTAAATAAATTCTTGATTATTTTTTATTCTATTAAATAAATAAAGTTCTTTATAAAAACAATTATAAAACGTTTATTAATATTTCTAACGTTTAGGGAGAACAAAATATGTTAAAATCCACAATCACAATACTTCTTCAAGGCCTTTTAGAACAATGAAACAAGCAACCCATTGTCTGCCTGGGTATAAAAGGAAAAGGAAACCTTTTTTAAAACCCTAAGAATGGGATTTGTCTACCTGAGAATAATTAATTTGATTACGAAAAAACCCATCAAAAACAATTTTGTCGAAGATGAGACCGTGACAGATCGAATTGTCACCCCAAAAAACCCCTAACCCGTGAATTTCATCAAAATCGGTAGAGTCGTTTTCAAAATATAACCAAGATACAAATACATAAACAAACAAATATATATACAAACAAATAAATAAATATACAATTTTTGCTCGTTTAATAAGAGTAGATAGATATTGATAATTCTATTTTTTGAACCCCACAATTTGGTCCCGAAAAATACACTGTTTAAAGCGCGAATCTCAGGAAATACTAATCCGATTTGAAAAATTATTTTTGCATTTCATGAAATTTTGAAGCTTAATATAATAATATAAACTAATAACTATGAATAAAACATATTCATTTTTATATTTAATTGATGAATCAATAATAATCGATAGTGTACAAAGTATTTCTTCTTCAAAATACTATTTTGTATCGGAAATGCATTTATAAATCTTTGATGAGAGGGGATTGGATATGAAATAATGGAATTGGAATAATTATCGGAAAAGGGTTTTTTTATTTAATTAGTTTTTGCTCTTATTAAAAACAAGGACTAAAAAAAGATGATCAAGGACAGTCGATGGTGGAGAAGCAAACTCCGAAGTCGAAG
>JALMQS010000085.1:14927281-15204262 GCA_024734495.1 Forficula auricularia
ATCAGTTTATTTTAATTTTGTAAACGATTTGAAATAAATACAAAGTTATCAATTCGATTAAAATATTTTTTAGGGAACAATTTCTAGTTTTTGGTTTAATTTACAATTTAAAAATGACATTTTATTTATTTTATCTTTTCGACAGTCTATAATTTACTATAGTAAAATTATTCTAAATTACCCACTGAATAATAATTTACCTACTTCATAGCTGAAGGCGACATTGATGGACTTGGAATTTGCCGTCAAGAGGGAATAAAACACTTGAGTGATAAATAATGATAGATTCTTAAGCCTTACGAAATTCCTTAACAGGAACTTGTGGAAATAAAACGAAAACTCAGATATTTATCTAAATATATATACTTATATAGGTATATAATTGCTGTTTCACTAATCGCATCCATAATTAAATTATTGAGATGAAATCGTAATAAGTTGGGCTAAAAAAATTAAATTAAACATCCCGTATATTAACACGTTTTTAGTACCGCCCTTTTATTAAAATACTTTTTTGTTAATATTGTCCTATACCTATCTCTATCGGTTTTCGAGATAAAAAATAATTTGTGTTAAATATGTTCCAAAACATGGCCCTAATTAAACTTAAATAAATTAGTGATCTCAATTCATGAAAAGTTGATATTGTGGTGGTAGTTTAGACACATTCGAAGTATTTAATTTGCGTCGAAAAATCGACTCCATATTATACAGGGCGTGCTAAGATTACTATTATTTCCGGTATTCATATAAGGGGTCAAAAGTTTGTTTTTTCAAATAAGACTCCACTGTATATTATTCAATAAATTGAAAGACGAAGAAAAATGGTTTAAGACGATATATCATGTCTCTGTACCTAAAACATCAAGTTTTCTTAATAAAGGCGCTTTTAGTTGAAAAATTACTTTTTAATGAATTTAATTTTAACTAACCATGGGAATATCAAGCTTATGACAGTTTGTTGATTATTTATAAAAAACTTATAAAGAGCTTATTGACGGTGTTCAAAAAATCTCACAAAATGAACGCAAATATTGATTATTCAAACGAAGTTCTTATGAAATTATTTATTTTGTACATAACATTAAGTGTATAAGAACTTCGCTTGAATAATCAATATTGGCGATCATTTTGGGACATTTTTTTGAACATCGTCAATAAACTGTTTATAAGTTACTTATAAATAGTCAACAAACTGTCATAAGCTTGATATTGCCATGGTTAGTTGAAATTAAATTAATTAAAAAGTAATTTTTCACGAAAAAGCGGCTTTATTAAGAAAACTTGATGTTTTAGGTATAGGGACATGATATATCGTCTTAAAGCATTTTTCTTCGTCTTTCAATTTATTGAGTAATATACCGGGGGTCTCATTTGAAAAAACAAACTTTTGACCCCTTTTATGAATAACGGAAATAATAGTAATCTTAGCACGCCCTGTATAATATGGAGTCGATTTTTCGGCGTAAATTAAATACTTCGGATGTGTCTAAACTACCACCAAAATATCAACTTTTCATGAATTGAGAGCACTAATTTATTTAAGTTTAATTAGGGCCATGTTTTGGACCATATTTAACACAAATTATTTTTTATCTCGAAAACCGATAGAGATAGGTATAGGACAATATTAACAAAAAAGTATTTTAATAAAAGGGCGGTTCTAAAAACGTGTTAATATACGGGGTGTTCCATTTAAAAAAATAAAGTTGCTACGACTTTTCGATGGAAGCCGAAACGTCGCAATGCTGAAAATATTTTAGATCGATAGAACAGGTAAGAAAATGTAAGGTGCTAAATTTTCAGAAAAATCCTGCGTTCCGTTTTCCATAAACGTCTAACGTGCCATCGACCGTGAATCACCCTGTCAACATTTTCAGCTGTTTGATCGGGAGTAGATGAAACACTTTCACAATTTCCTATAACTTTACTTAAGCTATAGTCATAATCGTTACTCTTCTTTTGAATATAAGTGGACCAACATTTTTTAAACTGATTTGTTTGGCCTCTGATCTAGCCTTTCTACGTTTGAATTTCAAACATAACATTTCCAATTTTTCTATTAAATCAAACTTTAACCCAATAATAACTATTTGCTTTATAAATTTTCGCATACACTATAGACTTAGTCTTAGAAAAGCTAAGTCATGAGCCAATCTAAGCAGATGTTTAAAAATTATATTTATTCTTAAAAAAGAAATTGAGGATTTTTTATTATGAGAATTGTATTCATAGATCTAGATATATGATGAATAATCATATTTAAACCTTGATAATATTTTCTAAAGTAATCATTATAATCGGATTATTGAAAAGCTTTGATTAGACGAATCATTCAAAATAATTTGACTAAAATTAGAAATTCATCACTTGTTCTTCTTAGTTAGACTTTAATAGTTGTAAAATTGATGATTGAATGGAAGGGGGTTCAAGGATAAATAAAAAGATGTTTCCGAATAACAAAAAGATATATTGGAAACTTCTCCAAATTATTATCTACACTTTTTAACCGACGCGACGTTTCGGAGGATCTTCACTTCTTTTTTACCCGACTTCAAAAAAAGGAGGAGGTTCTCTATTCGACTGATTTTTTTTTGTGCCTATGTTACCTACCTCATATCTCCGCCAATTGTGAACCGATTTTGAAAAAAAAATTTGCATTGGGTTCGGTCTACCTTCCGATTGGTCCCATTTTTTTTCATAGGTATTAGACCTTTTTTGTTAGGTTTGCTCATGCCTAACTTCTTTGTTTATGAACCGATTTCGATGATTCTTTTTTTATTGGAAAGGGGGTATCTTAGGGATGGTGCCATATTAATTTGGTCAAGTTCTGATGATATGATCACTATTAATAACATCACTAAAAAGAGAAAAATAAAAATAATTTTTAAGAAAAAAATAAAATCGACTTCAAAAAATTAAATGCAACAAATAAAATACACTAAAAGGTATAAATAATTATTAACTTATTTAGTTACAACTAAACTACGAAATATTAACATGAAATTACTTTTTAAGTCGGTGCCAAACATATACCTTTTATGAATCGCATTGGCACCGAGTACAAAAAGTAATTTCATGTTAATATTTTCGTAGTTTAGTTGTAACTAAATAAGTTAATAATTATTTTATACCTTTTAGTGTATTTTATTTGTTGCATTTAATTTTTTTGAAGTCGGTTTTATTTTTTCTTAAAAATTATTTTTATTTTTCTTTTTTTAGAGTCAATAAAGGAAACATGTAACAATTCTTCTCTCTTGTCTCCTTTATGAGTACTCGTTGGTGATAAAGGAGACACAAGAAGGAAAATTTTGTTACGAAAGAGATCATCTGAAACGTCGTTTCAAAAATGCAAAAGGATAATTTTAAAATACCTAGATCATTTTTTATGGGGAATCATCTTTTTAATTATCCTTGAATGTCTTGCAATCAATCCTCTTATACATCTAATATTTTAATATATATTTCTGAAGAATAATTAAATATGTAGCTATCACGAGGACATGCTGGTTAACTATTTATTGTTTATTTATTTTTCTTCCTTAATATTTGAAGATTTCGAATACAATTAAAATAAAATTGGGAAAGGCACCGGCCTTGGCTGTTGCTCAGGGTCCTCACAGTAATCCAAGGGCAATAAATTATCGAGTGATGAAATAGAAACATGGTCAACATTACATAAATTATGTATGTTGTTTTTTTACCTACAGTTAACAACAACAAGTTGAAAAAAGTTGGTTCAAGTTTTCGAAAAATCATTTGTACAAGTCGATTTAAAAATATGCTTTTACTTAGGTAGATTTAATTCTCAAAAGACCTCGAAAGTATAAAATTAACAGATAGTGAATCAGTGAAATTAATTTGTTTAGTTATTTTTCGCGACAATACTAGCAAAAACGTTCATGCTAGAGTATAGAGTATAGAACAGACAATAAGGATTCATAATTCATAAGCCCAAAACTTTTTGATGTTTAAGTACCACTACTAGCCAATTCCGTGCTCGTTTGACAAATCTGGCAACATTGTCCGAGCTTGTATATATTTTTAACCGACTTCAAAAAAGGAGGAGGTTCTCTATTCGACTGATTTTTTTTTGTCTATGTTACCTCATATCTCCACCAATTGTGAACCGATTTTGATTATTTTATTAGCATTGGGTTCAGTCTAGCTTCCGATTGGTCCCGTGTTTTTTTTTCATTCGTATTGGACCTTTTTTGTTATGTATGTACACGCATAACTTCATTGTTATGGACCGATTTCGATGATTCTTTTTTATTGTAAAGGGGTTCCTTAGGGGTGGAATTTGGTCAAGTTCTGATAATATAATCAATGATAAAATAACGTAAATCTCCAATTCTTATGTGCAAATAATCGAAATTATAATAAATAAAATCTTTTATAAAAAAATCTTAAAACATTCATTTAAAACCCGCAAACGTTTCAAGAGAATTTCTATATTTATGAATTGAATTTTTATTATCATTTTCTGATTCATTCGCCCGACGCTTTCTCTTACGAGATGCATACAAAATATTATCCTAAATCACAATTAAAAATATCACTAAAAAGAGAAAAATAAAAATAATTTTTATAAAAAAATAAATAAAACCGACTTGAAAAAAATTAAATGCAACAAATAAAATAATAATAACTTAAAAATCAAATAAAATACACTAAAAGGTATAAAATAATTATCTTATTTAGTTACAACTAAACGACGAAATATTAACATGAAATTAATTTTTGAAGTCGGTGACAAACATATACATTATATGAATTGCACTCGACGGATCTTACTTATTACGTTTTGCGGGTACGCTCGCTTATATAGTTTGTTTGGCACCGAACTTCAAAAAGTAATTTCATGTTAATATTTCGTCGTTTAGTTGTAACTAAATAAGATAATTATTTTATACCTTTTAGTGTATTTTATTTGATTTTTAAGTTATTATTATTTTATTTTTGCATTTATATTATAGAAATTTCAGATAAAGTACATTATAAAGGGAGATTTATAAAACAAAAATTTCTTGATAAGCGATTGAAAGCTGTTGCTACAAAGGCTGAAGCGAAAAAACGTCAAAAAATTACTAAAGTTAACCCACTTTTTAGGTTAATTAATGTGTTGTTGCCAGCTTATTTTTAGTCTAAATTTTTCATTAAAAATTTTTCATTAACATATTTATAGAAACTGTGTTGTAACTATGAATTAAAATTTTCTTAAAAAATGTATTATTTATTGTATGGTTTAGTTTTTTATAACAATGGTAAGAAGAGTTTCTTAATTATAATTAAATATGTATGTAAACTTTCCGATATCCCAAATAGTGCACTGCAACTATAAGAGTCTGAAAAACTCTATCTTTGGAATTTAATATCTCCGGAACTACGTATATTGTTCATAAATTTCGTTTTGGCACCAATCTGTGCAGAAGTTTTTAAATATAATCTGTCTAAATTTCAAAAAAATCCTAAGAAAACCCATATGGTGAAACAACAACTACCTTAATGAACTCAATCTATTCTAGTTTTTAAGGAATTTGGTGTTGGTACTTTTGGTGAAACATTTTTTTAAAATTATTGGATAAAAATACTTTTTCTGGTAGGTTTCACATTAAGATATAAAAATATTACGAATTTGTTTTTGGAGAATCTTTAATCTTCGATATACATATTTTTCGGGTGACTAATCCGATCTTCAGGAGAAACTTTCTGTTTCTCCTGAAACTTTCTGTTTCTCCTGAAGATGGGTTAGTCACCCGAAATATATATATATCGAGATTAAAGATTCTCCAAAAATAAATTCGTTTTATTTTTTTATATCTTAATGTGAAACCTTACCAAGTGATTTTTATCCAATAATTTTATCCATAATTACTTTCTGTTTCTCCTGAAGATGGGTTAGTCACCCGAAATATATATATCGAGATTAAAGATTCTCCAAAAATAAATTCGTTTTATTTTTTTATATCTTAATGTGAAACCTCACTCAAGTATTTTTATCCAATAATTTCAATCTATTCTTTTAATAAAATGGGATTGTTTATCGAAAAATGTTTTGGCTTGGATACATATGATAGAGTTAGGTGATTTATTCAGATCCTAAATTGTATTAGAAAAAGTATTTTCAATCATTTTTTTGTTCTGTCTGTGTGTTTGTTTGGGTTCATATACATTAACTCAGTGGTGCTTAACCTTTTTAAGCTGCGACCCAAATTTGAGAAACATGTTCATGTCGCGACCCCCCACCCCGTCAAAAAAAATGAATTACCTTTTTTTAGACAATATACTTTTTCTTCCATTTTCAATGATGACTTTTTTAAACCACATATAATATTATTTTGTAACAATTAAGATAACCAAAGGTATTTTTCGGTCTAAGGAAAATTTAATGAAAAAGACCGTGTTTTTCATATTTTCATTTTTCATAGTACTATTGAATAAATTACAATATATTTTTCAACTTACAATAATAAGTAAAATATTTGATTAACGACTCTGCGCGACCCAATTTTATAACTCAAGAAGCGAAGTTCGTTTTTGTAATAAAATATTTGTATTTTCAACATGGACATACAATCTTTTCCGAAATTCCGGGTGAAAACTGCAGAAAACATCATTTATTTTTTGATTTTATTGATATTTTAAGGTCAAATTATAATAAAGATATAAAATAGTTGCGTACCGAGTCTTGAAAAAGTTTTTAATTTTTTTAATTAATGTGTTTTATTAGTGAGTGTGTGTGTATGTATTTTGGTTTATGCCAGCCAGTGGGAACATGGGTATATTGCCCCAGCCTTCTCTTATTAGTAGTTAATGAGAATAATTGTAAATTTGCTTTAAATCTTTAGCTAAATTTGTGAACACCGACAGATAAAAAATCAACTAAAAATTGCCAATATGAGGCTTTCTCAGGCAGTAATTTTAAAGTGAATAAATCTGAAAAGTTAGCCTAATTTCAGAAATTGATCTAGGTATTTTGTCAGGGGGGACAAGCTTGAATTTGCAGCCGCCCCCAACCACAAATACTAAACATATACATACCAAAATGTGCCAGCTTCTTAAAATTTGCCGCCGGGGGCAAGTGTCCCCCTGTCCCCCTTCTCCTAGATACGGTCCTGCCTAATTCTACTTAACGAAATCCTTACAGAAATACTTTAGACCCTTTGGTAAAAAAATATGTGTGAGCTTCATCCACATCAGCTCACAGGTGGAAGTGAAACTTATTTAGCCGTAGATGTTATTGAAATAATTTAAATTTCCTAATTTTAATAAATTTTATTTGTCATGAAATATTAGTGGGTTTTAAAAAATTATTTCCCCTTTATTGTAACAAAAAAATCAAACAGATACGTCGCTAAAGAAGTTTCACTTCAAAAAAAAAAAAAAATATTTATTTTCGACCCCACCCCAAAATAATAATTTTATTACAGTATTATTATGATTCCTGATTTTGTAGAAAATGAATGTTTGATATGGTATATAACTTGGAAAATTTCAAATTATTATAAAATCATTTAGTATAGGAGACACATTGCTCTCACATAGAAAGATTGACAGACTTAACGAAATTAATAGGTTCCGTTTGAACTTTAAAAGGAAACATAAAAATCGTCATGTCGATATACTATTTTAAATAAAGTTTTTTCACCAAAATTTATTTAAATTAATTAAATAGGTTATATTCATAATGATGTAAATATCACTGTGATTAAGTTGCAATTTTTTTCCCATGATAGTTGCGTTAATACGGCCCTGGAGAAAGAAAGATATGGGTATTCAATCACGCAATTTGACAACGTCGCTTTACTTTTAAAATAGGAGAAAATCCGTACCGGGGACTCTCAGCGCGCGGATAAATACAGTTAGTGTTTATTAAAGTGGACTCGCGTGCAGTTCGAATAGAAAGTTTCTCTCAGGTGTATAGTGGGAAAATTCGCAACGAAGAATAAATATAGGTAAGTCCACTGAACTTCATTTCTAATCTTATGATCTATTTAAATCAATAAGATAATATTTTTTTTCAAATTTATTTAATTATTAAACAAATTTGTCGAGATGTTATTGAGTTAATAATTATTTATGAAAAAAATGAAGAGAGAAATTTCGGATGAAATCACATAGATAGATATTTCTATTGTGATATTCACATCAGAGGTTATAACGTTTTGAAAATTTCTGAAGTCGTTTTCAAGTGATTGATGAGGCATTTAGCTTAAAATAGTTCCAGTCTATCTTTTTGGAATGACTTTACAAGCACGTAAAAACAACTTCAGAAATTTAGGAAAAAGATAAAACTTATTCAAGACTTGGTACCACTAGACTCGTTTTAGTACTAAACTTAAAAATAATAAACTATATCGAAATAATTTCTAAAATGTTTTTTGTATAAAATATATACAAATTCTTATATAAAACAATCTCAAAACGCTTATTAGAAATTCAAATGCTCCGGGCGAAATTCCCCTTTATCACTGGAAATTCGGAAAATAGTTGCTTAAAAAAATACATATATGTTGCAGTAAAAACCCGTTTTTTAGTATGAATTTGTATTAGGTATATTTATGTTATAAGCATATATATTTATTAAATTCAAAGTTTTTCGCCTAGAGAAGTAGAATTTTTATAAATTGAAGGAGGCAATAAAAGAGTGTGTCTTCTGCTGGAATTAAAAATTTATAATTCCAGCAGAAGACATACTCTTTAATTGTCTTCTTCAATATATATTTATATATTTTATGGAAAAGTAATTTACTTTATCAATGAAAATGTACTAATATAATGATGAGGTCTCAATTAAGAATATTTTTTAATTAAACGGTCGTTTATTTTGCAAATATTTTCATTCCTTACGAAAATTTATTACTAAGGCGTAGGGGGAGTAATCAAAATCTTATTATGTCTTACACAGGGGTAAGGAGGGGTTGAATTAGCCACAAAAGCGGCTTAAGTAATTTATGAATGGTCCCTAAATCAACTTTTTTTTCGAATTTCCATTGATAAGAGGGGAATTCCTCTCAGAACATTTGAATTTCTATGTTTTATAATAGAATTTGTAATTATTTTATAATAATAATAAATTAATTTGCATTTTTGAATAGGACGTTTTTAAAGCTAGAGAGCTCAAAATATAATAAGTTCTTCTAAAATACATAAAATTTGGCGCCAGAACACTCATTCTACGACCTTCGGTTCTCGAGTTATCGTGAATATCGGAATTCAGACACACAAACAGACACAAAGATAATTAATAGAGATTGTGGTGTTGGTGCAAGGTGAAACATCTTTAGACACAAAGATAGAAAAATAATCATAGTTGAAAATTCTTCTTTTTTTTCGCAATTTAGATATTTTTAAGGAAAATGAGCAAATAAAAAAAAAAAAATTTGCGTGAACCGAGGGGTGAACCGCGATTGGAATTAGGTGTACACCGTCATTGGAATTATTTGGAATTACTTTGGAATTCATTAGATAATCTATTGTCATCTACTTGGAAATGAAAGTGGAAGTGGAAGTAGGTGTACACGATTTTAGGTCGCGGTTCACCACTCTGCGTGAACCAAATACTAGGGTCAAATAATTAGAAATCGAAAAATTGTGAACTTAAACGAGAATATCTCATTAAAAATGTCAAATATTTTCTGGTGTCTTATTATATTTTCTGATAGACAAATCAGAAACTGAAGAATCAAATAAAATATTTAAAATAAATAGTTAAATAAAACAATAATTTTCATTTTATATATTATATGGTACATGGTCCGGAATATATAGGATTCATTAGAAAACATTTTTGTGTTCATCTTTAAGAGAAAATCAATGAGGATGTCCTTTGCTTGATACACCTATATACCAAATTATAATTTTTAAATTTCATTTTCTTGATATTTATTAACTAATTGCATGAGGACAAAAGAGTCTTGAGTCACTTAAGCCTTTTCATTCATAAATTTCTCGTGAAAATGAACGAATGGTGGTCTATCCATAAGGCGTTGCTTATATAACTTATTTGTCCGTTATCAGATTATAATCTACAATGTGTCATTCAGTGAAGTAGACAAGCGATTTGGCTTATCTAGAGTAAAACATAACGATATTTATTATTCTTGAATATTTTTACGTATAGAATATTTGAATAAAGTGCTATACCTATATTATATTTAGTTTCAAAAATTCGAATTCAAGTTTTCTCTGCAATTACACGGTAAAGGTCTTCTTAATAAGATATAATTATTTCCAGCAATTAATAAGTCTGTCCGTATGTATGTTTGGTTGCTTTTATGGTGGCGATAACTCAATAAATATAATAAAAATGAAATTTAAAAATTAAGTTAATCGAACTGGAGTATTTTTCGGGCAGATAAAATTAGAAAAATTGTTAAAATTTATTTAATTAAAACAACTTGAGACATTTCAGTAATATTTTGGTTTAAATGGGTCGAATTTAAATAAGTAATTTTTTAGCATTGAAAGATTTTTCTTGTTGAAAGTAGGATAGTTAATTTAAAGAGGAAATCACAGAGGATGTCCTCTGCTTGATGCAAATAAATATATACTTATGTATAAATGAATACATAGATAGATAGATAATCTATTTATTGGAGCCAATCTCTCTATCTACAGTCTTTTTATTGATATATTTTATCTGTCTTTACTTAAATCTTTATAAGTGAATGAACTTACTAGTACTATTAGACGAATTTTGATCCACTCAAATGACAAAGAATAGATAAAATATTTTTAATAATAAAGACTAAAGATGAAGGCCAAGCCTTCAAAACAATATACGGGCCCCGTTCCATCTCAATTGGCCCACCAATATTTTTTCTTTTTAAATAAAATTATGCTAATTCACGGTAAATTTAACTTAAATATTTATTTTTATTATCATTTGGAACAACATTTTAAACAATTTAAAACATTTTATTGTAACGTCTAACTTAAAATTATTTTTTAATTGTTAAAAACAAGGAAACATACAAAATCCAAAAACTTTACCACTGTGTTATTTTTAATTACGACTTGAATTCTTTTGGGCAACGTACTTATTAAGTTTTTACACTCATCTTGAGTGAAAGTATCGCAAATATTTTGAAGTTTGTGTTTAAATTCGACTACGTTTCTAGCTGGTTGTATTCGTAATAGCTTTTTCATTGTGTGCCAAAGAGTTTCTATTGGTGACAAGTCGGGACTGTTTGCCACCCACTCCAAAAGTTGAACATTATGATCAGAAAGCCATTTTAAAGATTTTTCTTGATATATTGCAGGCCGCCCCGTCTTGTTGGAACACAAAATTATTATTATTCTGCAATGCATCTGCCATTGTTGGAAGTAACGATTTTTTTAAATCTCTAAATATTTATTGGTGTTTACAATTCCATCACTGAAGTGAAGATTTCCAACACCTCTAGCAGACATTGAACCCCATACCATAACTGAAGCAGGAAATTTTACTTTCTTTTAAGCAATCTGAATTGAAAGCTTCATTTTTCTGACAAATAACTTTGCTTAGATTGTCCCCAACACAAACTTCAAAACGAGACTCATCACTCCAATGGACACTATTCCATTCATCACTCGTCCAATTAATTTGACTTTTAGCCCATTTAAACCGGGTTTTCTTTTGTTTTAATGTCAAGAGTGGCTTTTCTTTCGCCTAAAAAAAAATTAGTAAAATTACAAAAAAAATTTTGGAATAAGTTGCAATAAAATTACCTTGTAAGTTTTAAAATCTAACTTAAGGGCTTCTCTATGGCACGTGGATCTTGAAACACTTCGCCCTACAGCATCGCTCCAAAGAACAGATAATTCACCATAGTTCGAACGCCTGTTTTTTCTAATAATCTTCTTCAATGCCCGTCTATCAGCATCTGATATTTTGGATTTCGACGCATACCGAGGTTTTGTAGCTATTGTACCCATTGTTTTATAAACTCGAATAATATTTCTGACAGTAAACTTTGATAAATTAACTAGATCGCCAATTTCCGCGTTTGATTTTCCCTTTTAAATAAATTGATAATAATTGAGCGAATTTTTTCATCAACAACCTTTCCACGAGTCATTTTTACAAATAATCAACAAAACAAACTTTCTTTTGTTGGAAAAAGGCAAAGCCTACTTGATTATTTCACATATTCAAAGATTCTTAAAAAAAAATGAATTCGTGAAAAGCAAAGAATTATTTTTTATATAAAAATATGTTTTTAACAATTAAAAAATAATTTTAAGTTAAATGTTAGAATAAAATGTTTTAAATTGTTTAAAATGTTGTTCCAAATGATAATAAAAATAAATATTTAAATTAAATTTGCCGTGAATTAGCATAATTTTATTTTTAAAGAAAAAATATTGGTGGGCCAATTGAGATGGGACGGGGCTCGTATAGTCTCTAACAAATAAATTATATAAATATATATTTGGTATATTTTTATTTGCATCAAGTAGAGACAGCCTCAGTGATTTTTTTGAAAACATACTTTTGAATTTAATTTGTATGGCAATATCTTAACAATGAATTAAGAATTTTTCAATATTCAGGGTACCTATATAAATTTTATTATAATTTTTATTATATTATTGTATGTTTGGGAAAATATTGATTAAAGTAAGTGGATATTGATGAGGCAGTCCAAAAAAGAAGAGAATTTATACTATCTTTTTATTTTTATTCAAAAACAGACGTTTCGGAGGCTATTCCCTCCTTTTTCAGGATTTTGAAAAGTCAGTGAAGGAAATCCAATGCGACATTTTCCTCTCTCTCCTCTTTCAGTGGCAGTAACATAATATATTGTATTTCATTCTCAGAAGAATTATAATGTCATTATAGAGGGGAATATCGCATTGGATTTCTTTCACTGGCTTTTCAAATCTCTGAAAAAGAAGGGCAACCTCTGAAACGTCGGTTTTTGAATAAAAATAAAAAGATAGTATAAATTATCTTCTTTTTTTGGTCTGCCTCATCAATATCCATTTAATTCACTTATCAGTCCGTCTCCAAAAATTACTCCAGTCTTATTGATTAAAGTTTGTTTAAAAATATCTAACTGATGTCAAAGGTTACTTTCTGATTTGATAAATATTACTACAAATAACCTTAAAATATATTTATTTATTTTAATTATTTAAATAATATTATTTGATCAATTTTTGAAATGTAATTTCTTATACGAGTTTGGGTGGCCAATTGTTAAATATTTATCGAAGAATAGAGGAGGTAGCCTAGTGAATTTTTATTATTTGTATTCATAATATTTACATTGAATATTATAAAATAGTGAAAATGCTTGACATCACTCTTCAGAAAATAAATTAACAATCTCTTCTTTAATCACATAAGAATTTTTTGTAATTTTCTGCGGAAAGGTCTGAATTTAGTAACTCCAAACTCTAAATCGTTGTTTTCAATGGAGATACAAACATAAACACAAAGATAGAAAAAATATTGCCAGAAAATTATTTTTCTCCAAATTTTAGGCAATCCTAAACACAATAAAGCCAAAAATTTGAAAGTTTTTTTAGTGAATTCAATACTCCGGACGCTACACAAAGTTAGTCCTAAATGTTCTCTTATTCTTACAAACAGTATTTCCCCTTTATTACGGATTTCAGCATTTCAAATTTGATAACTTCGTCAATATGTAGCTTTAGTGGATTAGAATTTGAATAAAGTGTAAATACCTTACTGCGACTTCATTTTGTGTTTATTTATTTTAAATACATATTTATTATGTAATAATTTCTTATTATTTTGAGTAACCATTATATTTCTTGTTTTCCTTTTTATATTTTATATACTTTAATATAGAAAATAATAAAGTGGCTCCATTTTTTAACACATTACAGTACATTTTACTAAAATGATTTGTACATTCGAATAAAAGCTCGCGGCACTACTGGTCTATAATACTTTTTTGCACTTTGGTGCAATCATCAAAGGGTGAACATATTCATTCTGAGAAATAAATACCAATTGCACAAGAAATAATCATATTTCCCTGTGACACGACACACGATTTTTTTTCCTTGAACAAGTCTATTTACATTTCAGTTGGAAAACAAGTCGATCACTTCCAACTAGAGCTCAAATAGCAAATTTGAGAGATCACAGCTGAAATATATGTATTTTTAACTTTGGTTCCGGGATAAGTTGAAGACCTCCTGAGAGTGAAAATTCTCTAACTCACAATGGGTAAAGATAAACAAAATTCCAGATTTCCCCATCTAGTATCAACATACTAAAGTTATATTGTCGTATATCACTTGATCTTGGAATCGGGATTACTTGACGTGTCATTACAATTTTATGAAAACATTTTTGAATTATTCGATTTCAATTATCGAACGCGGAAAAGAAATAGAGCATAAGTAAATACATGTTAAATTCAAACCGGTTAGAACTGTAATAAATAATATTTTACTTATAGGTTTTTATCATGTATAATTAATTAATTAAACTTGTTTTTCATAGAGAAATTGATTTTCTCTGACTAAGAAGAATTAATTAGTCAGAGCTCGTGATAGGATTTACCTGTCGGCGCCTAAGTATTAATTTCACTTTACAAATTTGAATTTGTTTTTCTCCTCGTGTTCAAATCCGAATTGTCTGAAACATGGAGAAAAATCAGTTTCAAAAATCATTTTTTTTTGGTGAGTGTGTACCTAGGTCTAGATTAAAATACCCAAAATAAGAGAAGTTCGTTTGAAACCAAAAGGTTAATATTTCCAAAATGAAAAACTGATTAGATTCAGCTTCAGGAATTGCAGAAAATAACAAAAGAATAAGTAGATATATATGGAGATTTTTAACATGGATCGATTGAGTGCAGAAATAGTGAATATTACATGGCATTATTGGATCAATTGAGTGCAGAAATCAAGAAAAAACGGCCCCACATTCAAAAGAAAAAAAGTGCCTCGTGTCACGTGTCACAAGTCGATGAAAACAATTGTTAAATTGGATGAATTACGGTTTGAATTCCTTCCCCACCCACCGTACTCTCCAGATTTGGCCCCCAGCGACTACTGGCTTTTTGAAGACATGAAAAAGATGCTCCAGGGAAAGAAAGTTGGCTCAAATGAAGTGATTACCGAAACTGAGGCTTATTTTGAGAGCAAAGACAATCGTTTTACATAAAGGGCATTGAAAAGTTAGAGGAGCGTTGGAATGAATGTATCACTCTTAAAGGAGAGTATGTTGATTAATAAAGTGGAATTTCTAAAAAAAAATTGTTTTTCTTAGTTAGAACGGAGACTTATTGAGTGATGTGCTATGTAGCTAATAAAAGCTGATACTTGAAAGTACTAAAGTTCCACATTTTCAGGTCAAGTCTAAGCCTCATACTTCATACATTTGCTAAATAAAAATAAAAAAAACAGCAAGTACGAGTTAGTCGCAATAAAAAAAAAATTTCTCAATCCATAGAAATCCGACTTTAAGAAATTCTGAAATCGAATATTTCAAAGTTTGTAATCTGTTAAAAATGTGTTTTTCTGTTTGAAGATTTTCTGGTCAAATTGATGATCCAAAGGTTTTCATTGAAGTGATCAGTAATAAATTGTCAACGCGTATATCCCTATGACCTATGACATATTACATCTAGAGACTAGAACTCTCTTCCTCCGACCGTCCTCCCAGTAACATAATATAACCTTCAATCTTTCAAGACACCCATCCACGAATACCTTCAACTCCGACCCAATCCCTAAATCTTATTTTCAAGATACAGGGATCCAACGCAGATTACCGAGGTTGTACCTTTTAGGTGCAACTTCTTGTATCGGTATCATTATAAAAAAAAGTGAAGACATTGGATGCAGTGACTAAGTCGCTTGACTTCGAATCGAGTTTACTCGAGATCGAATTTCACTTTAGTTAGAAGAAATTTCATCTTTGTTAAAAATGCAACCCCCCTCACTAAATTCAATGGGAAACCGCCCCTCTGATTTATTTCATATTTGATCAATTATTTAAAGAAAACGGAATGAAATGGTGGGAAACCTAAATTCTCCCTGGGTGATCCAACAATTATTGCCAAATAATTGAGTCTTGGTAAATGTTTACATTTTCTTTTAATAGTATGAAATAAAAAAAAAACCTATACATTTTGGTATCATAATTTTAATGCTATGAAAATAATAATAATAATAATAATATCATTTATTATTTATTGGGTGAAGTAAAAAGAAACTTTCCCCGGCACATAATATGTATTTGGTTGGCTATCTTTTGTTTTCATTTGTAAACACCTACATTCAAGATAACGATTTTATGATTCACTGTTTCTTATTTAGATCGCTGCTTTAACAAACCGGAAATTATAATTTCGTGCCCGAATGGAATCAGTTAAAGGAAAATATCCGTTGGCGTTAAGTGGCCCATTAATAAGAATTTAGAAAATTAAATTATTAAATTAAAATAAAAGGTAAAATTATTCCATGCTTGTACTTTTTCGGCAAATAGTAAATTAGCGATTTTGGTCAGAAATTAACTTGACCTAGAAAGTTCAAATTTGAGAGAGAGGTGCAATTTATTAATACAAACATGTCTGTCAAATTTTAGCTCATAGTTACAACCATTCATATGATAGTTTGATGATTTTGTATTTTCTGAATTTTTTAAAGGTTGGCCGAATATCTAATCACTCATTCATTCTCAAAATACAAACACCAGAACGAACGGAAGAAGATTTCGGGAATGATCCCTAGTACTATATACCATAGAGCGAAAATAATCGAATGGCAAGTCCCCGAACATTCTGAACTAGAAAATTTGGAACAAAAGTCCAAGTTTTATATACAAATTTTAGTTTTGAATTTGAAAACTTCCATACTAGTCTAAGAGCTGGTGACACATTTTGACTACAGATTTGACCCAAATAGAAATAATGCGTAATAGTACCGTCTATGATAGTTGTACAAGGAATGGCCAGTCTGGCTGGCTGTAGCAGGTGGACCAGGTACTGCGCATGGTGTGAGTGCGGTAAAAATAGATATGTGTTAAAAAATATTTTTACCCACAATGAAATTATAAAAATTATAATTTATAGTCAACTATAAACATAATATATTCACTCCAGACCATTTGAGTGGTGGGACGTGGAACCAGACCACCCCAAAGTGTATTTTTACAACATAAAAAAATATTTGATGCTATTTTTTTCATGTTGTAAAAATACACTTTGGGTGGTCTGGTTCCACGTCCCACCACTCAAATTGTCTGGAGTGAATATATTATGTTTATAGTTGACTATAAATTATAATTTTTATAATTTCATTGTGGGTCAAAATATTTTTTAACACATATGTATTTTTTACCGCACTCACACCAGTAACTGGTCCACCTGCTACAGCCAGCCAGACTGGCCATTCCCTGTACAACTATCATAGACGGTACTATTACGCATTATTTCTAGTTGGGTCAAATCCGTAGTCAAAATGTGTCACCAGCTCTTGGACTATACATAACTTATGAGGAGAATTTTCTAGGTTAAGTTTCACAAAAAGGAAATATATTAAAACAAATGTATGTTTTTTGAGTTTGATTAGCTCGATATATATTTCGGGTTACTAGCCCATCTTCAGGAGTTCAAATAAAAACTTTTTTTTTTTTTTTTTTTTTTATTTGAACTCCTGAAGATGGGCTAGTAACCCGAAATATATATCGAGCTAATCAAACTCAAAAAACATACATTTGTTTTAATATATTTCCTTTTTGTGAAACTTAACCTAGAAAATTCTCCTCATAAGTTATTTATAATGTTTCACCTAGAACCGACACCTAAATCCTTAAAAATTACTTGGACTATACCTTAATATAGAACTTTGGAATTAAAAACACTGCACATCCAAATTGATTTATTCAAAAACAACCAAGAATTAGACAGATTTGAAATTATTTGCTCAAAATGATCTATTCCATGCCATCCTAGTTTATTGACCTTTTACACATGGCGACCCTGGTATCGTATACTATATGTAGGCTAAATCGTGACCCGCGTAATAATTTAAAGATAGCTGCCCGCATAAACTATTAATGTTTTTAAAAAGTATTATAGTAGTAGAATGCTAAATATACTTTTGATTAAAAAAATGAAAAATGAGATATAAAGATAATGAAGAAATATTGCTAAAAGGATAAATCACAATAGGTAAAAGTAATTACCATTAAGATATTATGAACATTAGTAATAGTTGTGTTTCATAGAAAAGCAACCAAACACTCTTGATCATTGGAAACATGAGAATAATGATTGTTTTCCCCAATGAATGTGGTTAAATAAATAAAAATACTGGGAAAGATACATATCTGCATATGTAAAAAAGATTAAAGGATAAAAATCACGAACGTCAAATAAAAAGAACTCACATCTCATAAACTAATTATTATAATTTTCTCGTGAATTAGTATTTCTTTAAGCAATTTACAGAAAACTTTCACTATTGATGCTATAGAATTAGATGAAAGTTGAATGACCCGATGATTCTAATAATTAATTTGGGGTAAAAACAACCTTCCGCAAATTTTAGCGATTTGGAAATTTTGTGTTAGCAAACGGTTAAAGCTAAAAATTTAAAATTTGACAGGAAGTTTATTAATACGAACTTGAGTCCCAAATTGCAGCTCATTGGTTAAAGCAGTTCAATATAGTTCACTATATAGAAATTTTTTTCTTTCTGATTTTCAGCATTAGAAAACACAAACTCTAATTATTTATTTTTACTTTACCATACAGGGTATGATCAAGTATTGTAATCATGCATAAAAAAAGTGTTTCCTTTGCTTCTTTTTTTCAAAATATCTCAAAAACGGCTGAAACTATTTTGATGAAAAAAATTGGGCAAAACCATGGTATTTCGATCTACAAAAAAGCTCTAATAAGTAAACATCAAAAAATTTATATTTTTCAAAATAATAACTGTTTTGTCAAAATATCTGTTAGTCTGTTAGTCTGTGCGTTACCAAATTTTGTGGACGAGCTAGCTCAAAAACTAGTGTGAATATCAAAACCAAATTTCGCATGTGGTTTTGCTGCATTGAGATTAAGAGCTGATTAGATTTTGGTGCTCATCGACCCAAAATTAAGAGGGGGAGGGGTTAAAATTTAAAATTATAATATTTTCAAACTAAAATAAACTGACACGTTCTGATGTGGCCATCTACTTGACTTTACCATACAACCTGGCCCCTTACTTATATTTAATATTTAATAAAATTATTTATAATCATGTAAGGGAGGTTAGTTTTTGCATTTTTAGACTTATGGGGGCCCACTAATTATGTATAGAAAATTTGATTCATAGACCTAGATATAATTTCATTTTTTGGCCCTACAACCAAGTTTGGTATAAGGGCCTATATTTTCATTTTTTGACCCCCCCCCATTTTGGGTGGTTAGTTTTTGCATTTTTAGTCTTCTGGGGTCTCACTGATCATGTATTAGTACAAAATTTGGTTGAGTTTGCTCAAATGGGCTATATTTTTAATTTTAACCTCCCTCCACACCCCTTAAAGTTGGGTCGATATGCACCAAAATCTAATCAGCTCTTAATCTCAATGCACAAAAAACTACGTGTGAAATTTGGTTTTGATATTCACCCTAGTTTTTGAACTAGCTCGTCCACAAAAATTTGGTAACGCACAGACTAACAACCGGACTAACAACCAAACAGACATTATGACAAAACAGTTACTATCTCGAAAAATATAATTTTTTTGATGTTCACTTATTAGGGCTTTTTTGTAAACCGAAATGCAATGGTTTCGCTCAATTTTTTTAATCAAAATAGTTTCAGCCGTTTTGAGATATTTCGAAAAAAGAGCAAAAACACTTTTTTCATGCACGATTAAAATGAAAATTTAGGCCCTTGTACCAAACTCAACCAGAAGTGTATGGTAAAGTTAAGTGGATGGCCACAGAACGTGTCAATTTATTCTTTAAAAATATAATCATTTTGGCATCAGAACGATCTTGATATTCATTTTGAGTCTTTGTTGGTCAAGCTGATGATCATGAAGATCTTAACGGTATGTAACATGATAATTTCATTAATATCGATGTAAAACGTGAATTATTTTTTGAGGAAAAGAATTTGTAAAGCATTTACTCAAGTCTTGAAAATAAAGATAAACTTTAATGAAATGCGCCATGGAAATCTGCTATTATTTTAGATGCTAATAAACTAAACATGTTGATTGTTTTTAAGGAATTGACGTGCCACTTGGACATTATACAATATGGGAATCTTCACTTGGAATGCGCTTTGTACATCCAAAGCACGGATTGATGGGAAAACAGTAGTTGTTACCGGCTCAAATACAGGGATAGGAAAAGAAACTGTCTTGGACTTATACAAACGAGGTAAGAACAATTATAATTAAATTAAAAATTATGTGATAATAATAATATTTACGAAGCAAGCGTTGCGAATCAAAACACAATTTTCAAAGTTTGTTTTTCTTTGTTTAAATAATTATTTTCTTTGAATATTGATGTATATGAGAAAAAGAATCCAAACAGATCTCTGACGTAACGCTATTAATTCAAGTTCAAAAAAATAAATTATTTTATCCTCTTTCCCAACCTTTGATGCTATTTTTTATCACTTACTTATAAAGTAAGAATGAATATTAATGAACATGCTTTAATATTAATTTTTAACTAAATGAACTTTTTACCATGGCCCATCTATCCTACAATGTTAATCCTTGAATAGACTTACGCACTTTTTTATTTATTTGTTTTGAGCAATAGCTACTCAAGATATCAATTAGAGATGAATAATTCAACTTACAGACGTAAATAATCCGGGTGCAGTTTGTAACTGTAGCGTATATGTTAAATAATGAAAATTAGCTTTGCTTTCGACGGTAGTAAAATGTTTTTTGTTTGGTGTGATGGGAAATATTGTTATATTGCTTTTAGTTGCTCATAAACTCAATTATCCCATCTATATAGGGTACATAGTGTATAACAGTTGACTGTATATGGCTTTTTAAATAATATCTATTTTCTCAACAAAAAATATTGTTTTTAGGGTAATTATGGGCAGTAAAGCCGGGAAAATATAGGTCGTTAACATTCGATCGTATATACGCATTGGACCTATATGATTTTACCAGTGGCGAGCTGTGACTTTTTGAACCAGGGGATGCTGTTCAAAAAGTAACCTTCATATTTTTTACTTAACCATACAAGGTATGGTCAAGTATTATAATCGTGCATGAAAAAAGTGGTTTTTTCCTTCTTTTTTTCGAAATATCTCAAAAACGGTACGAAGTATTTTGATTAAAAAAATTGAGCGAAACCATGGCATTTCGGTTTACAAAAAGTCCTAATAAGTGAACATCTGAAATATTATATTTTTTGAGATAATAACTGTTTTGTCAAAATGTATGTTAGTCTGTCCGCTACCAAATTTTTTGTGGACGAGCTAGCTCAAAAACTAGTCTGAATATCAAAACCAAATTTCACACGTAGTTTTGGTCCATTGATTTTTCGTTTATTGGGCCACGCAGGTGGGGGCCTCCACTAACAAGAAATATTTACATTATCGGGTGAATTTAATTACAGGATTATTTACATGATTATAGGAATATTAACATAATATATTTACAAAAAAAATTTCTTTTTTCTTTTTTTTCTTTTTTTATATACAATTTCTATCGCATGGCGATTTCCCTATAAGTTCTCCTGTTGAAGCTGTAAAAGTTCATTAATGAACCCCTCATCGCCCTGAAGGTCATATCGTATAAAGTTCTCTGAGAAATTCCCAGGGCGACAAGGGGAGGCACCGCTTTATGCCACCACACTCCCTTCCACGAGAGTGTGATGGCTTCAACTCTCACAGAACCCGAGCCCACCCCAAACCTTGCCGCAATGTTGCTCACCAGACTGGAGTTGCCCTTATAATAATTGATTTTGTTTCTGTGGGCAACCCCAGTCCGAGGAGCGCTGACACTATCTGAACATCCAGAACCCACACCGTCCCCGACCCGTCCTTCGCCACGATGTCTGGCTTCCTGTTTCCGGCCGAGCTCTGATATAAATATTCGAGCTCGACCCGCATTCCCTTTTTAATAAGTTCATCAGCCAGACGTCTCACCACCGCATCATGCCTCCTGAGCCTTCCATCGTGCGTCCTCCCACACGACTGGAGAATATGCCCTGTCGTCTCAGTTTTTAAGACCTGATTAGATTAGTGGTGCATATTGACCCAACTTTAAGGGGGGTGGAGGGGAGGTTAAAATTAAAAATATAGGCCATTTGAGCAAACTCAACCAAATTTTGGATACATAATCAGTGGACCCCCAGAAGTCTAAAAATGCAAAAACTAAACGCATAAAATGGGGGGGGGGTGTAGGGTCAAAAAATGAAAATCTAGGCTCTTGTACCAAACTCAACCAAATTTTGTATACATAATCAGTGGTCCCACAGTAATCTAAAAATGCATGATTATAAATAATTTTATTAAATATTAAATATAAGTGAGGGACCAGGTTGTATAGTAAAGTCAAGTGGATGGCCACATCAGAACACGTCAGCTTATTTTTTTATATTTTATTATATTCTTCGCTTTTTTTTGGAAATTTCATCGAATACTTATGGGCTTCATAGAATTTTTCGTTATTTATCACATTTAATATTAGATTTTATAGACACAGAATGAAAATACTCTAAATGTTTTGAAATTTTAGGGATACCCGCATTAACATCATCCATGGTCACTGGATTTTACCTAAATCTTAAAAGTGTATATATGATTTTCCGATTAACAATTGACATTCGCCCAGAACCATTAAATTAAAGAAATTCTAACCCGAACATTTTCGGGAAAAATTAGGAAATATAATTGAAGTGCAGTTCTTGCATAAATGTTGTTTGAATATCATCTATTTTAATTTTGATATAATAGTGCAGGGGTCTTCAAACTATGCACCACGGTGCACAGTGTGCACCACGGAGAACTTTCAGGTGTACCGCGACGATGTGGTCACTTTACTAAAAAAAATGTTACATCTTCAAAATAAATAAATAAAAAAAGCTATATAATAAAAAATCATTTGAATCTAATCTAATTATTAGATAATTAAGCGGTATTACATGTATTATGTAAATTGTAAATATAGTGAAGTTGTTATTTTATACGTTTAGAAAGATGTGTACCGCGGAACTTTTAGTGAAAATTTGGTGCACCGATTGTGGAAAAGGTTTGAAGACCCCTGTTATAATCTGCCACTATTAGTTCAACTACCTGGAGTAAAGATAGCCATATAAACTTTTTTTTAATTATTCCATGAAAATCAAGTTTTTATTTTTTCATAAATTGTCAATGAATATTATTCATATGTATAGAATAGATGTGAATAATACTTTGAAGACTTTACAATATGATCTTCGCTCCTTTCGTAGTTATTCCAGGTAATTCTGAAACAAACAGAAAAGTATTTTAAAAAAATTATTAACGAAGGCAGTGTCAGAATTATTAAATATTATTAGATATAATTGAATGTATGTGAAAAGTGCTATCCCCATCCTTGAAAATTGAACCCAAGAGCCGAAATCGCTAAATGAAAACAACGTCGCGGCTAATTATTATTATTGCTATTTTTTTAGGTGGACATATCATCATGGCATGCAGAAATCTTGAAAAGACAAAAGCTGCACAAAATGAAATCGAGAATTTAACAGCAGGAACTCCGAATTGTGGTTCCCTATCCTTTGTTCAATTGGACTTAACTTCTCTAGCATCGGTTCGAAAATGTGCTGAACAACTACTTAAGGATAATCCACAGATCAATATACTTATTAATAATGCAGGTATATATAAAAATATATTAATGATTTTTTTATATAAAGACCTTACTATCTTCTACGACACTTAGAGTCAAATAAATTTATATCCGATAGTCAATACGGCTTCAGGCAATCCCGGTCGACCGGTGACATCCTAGCATATGTAACTCATATCTGGAACAAAACCCTGGAGGCCGGGAATGAGACCCGCACGGTAGCTTTAGACATTTCAAAAGCCTTGGATATGGTCTGGCACCAAAATCTTCTTGCCAAATAGACCTCCTTCGGCCTTGCACCGAAACTCTGTAAGTTGCTCGAAAGTTTTCTTTCAGACCGTAGTATTAAGGTTGTCATCGATGGAATATCATCTTTCCCCTTCCACACCAACGCTGGAGTTCCTCAGGGATCGGTTATCTCCCCTACGCATTTTCTTATTTATATCAACGACCTTCTATACTTGCCCTCCAATCCGGTACATTGTTACGTAGATGACAGCACCCAACTTAACGCCCTTGCATCGCATAAAAACCGTGCAGACATTTCCTCCTCAATTAATTTAGACTTATGCAAACTTAAAACTGGGGATCCCAAAACTTAGTTAACTTCAATGCAGTGAAAACTCAGTGTTGCCTTATTTCTAGGCGCGTCGACAGAAACCTTCCAAACATATCATTCGACTCAAACTCACTAGATAAAATTTCAATGCTAGGCTTAACTCTAGGGTCTGACCACCTTTCATGGAATGACCATATCTCAACCACTGCTAAAGCTGCAGCGCGCAAGCTTGGTCTCCTATTTAGGTCTAGACGCGGTTATACTCCCAGTCAACTTCTTATACTGTATAAGGCTCAAATTCGTCCCTGTCTCGAATATGGCTTTCATCTGTGGAGTGGTGCCTCCAAGCATTCTCTTGCTACACTGGATGCAATTCAGAAGCGAGCAATTTAACTAATAGGAGACCCGGCTCTAACCAACTCACTCGACTCCCTGACTCATTGAAGAACCGTTTTTGCCCTTTCCCTGTACTACAGATGCTATTACGGTGTCTGTTCAGTCGAGCTGAAACCAATTATCCCCCCTAATGCCCTCTTTACGAGAAACACGCGGTTTTCAAACGCTCAGCACCCCTTCGCTGTCAAATTGGATAAAAGTCGAACAAGCGATTTCGCCAACTCTTTTATCCCTATGACCTCCAGAGACTGGAACTCGCTCCCTGCCACCATCTTTCTCGCGACTTATAACCATCCGCTATTTAAGACCCGTATCCACAGATACCTTCGACCCCCGCCCAGCCCATAAAATTCTTTCTTCTTCTTTTCACGATGGAGGGGCCAACCCAGGCCTTTAGGGGTTGCACCTTTTTGGTGTAACTTCTTCTCTCATCATTTTCATAAAAAATCTTATCTTTTATTCATTTTTCACTTTAATTATTTTAATTTCTTTTTTCTTCTTAAATTAATAGAAATAAAATACCAAAGATATTATTTATATAATAAACATTCCATTTTTGAATTCCTTCATTTTTTGACATTTTTTAGTGTCCATCAATAAACTCTTCGTGGAAAATTTTGAAATTTTTTTGATCACCGGTTTAAAAGATATCGAATTACGGTTTTTCCTCCTAACTTCTACAAAAATGTTCCAAATTCATTTTATTTTTTTTTGAAATTTTGGATTTTTTACATATTTTTTTAGAAAAAATACAAAAAAATTATTTAAAATGTTTTTATAGGCGATTTTTGAGTTTGAAAATTTTAATCTTATTTTTGAAACTGTATGTACCCTGATTTCGAGAATCTATATAGCCCCTATATAGTTACTATATAGTTTGAAACATTGTGCTACTAGGGTACTCTTCGATTTTTTTGATAATTTTTTATTTTAAACTTCTATTAATTCTACAAATTTTAAGACCGGGTTGATAGTGGTCCTATGATAAAATATATAAATATAAATAAAAATAGTGGTCCTATGATCATTTCTATTTTTTTTTTCGTTTTTTGAAAATTTCGAAAAAATTTTATTTGCTCTTAACCATTATTAAAACCTCTTTTTGGTATTGAGTTCTCTTTTTTTAGTTATTTCGAATTGATTATTTTTTGAAAGAAAGTCAAAATCAAAAATCGAAAATCGAAAAAAATAGTAATTATCATAGGAACACTATCAACCCGGTCTTAAAATTGCTAGAATAAAATGAATAGAAATGTAAAATAAAAAATTATTAAAAAAATCGAAGAGGACATAGAGTTTCAAAAACAAGATTAAAATTTTCAAACTCAAAAAATCGCATATAAAAACCCTTTAAATAATTTTTTTCCTTTATTTCTAAAAAAGTACCTATGTAAAAAAACAAAAATTTTAAAATAAAAATTTTTGAATTTGGACCATTTTTAGAGAAGCTATGAGCGAAAACCCGAAATTCGATATCTTTTAAACCGGTTATCAAAAAAATTTCAAAATTAGCCAAGAAGCGTTTTTTGACGGGTAATAAAAAATGTCAAAAAATGAAGGAAATTAAAAATTAAAATTTTTCAAACCGTCCGATTCAGCGTGAAGTGTTTTGTGAGAGCCTTTCTACTGAACGAACACGCTTCATGCTTAGATAATGAGTCATACAATTTATTATTATTTTTTACTGTCATATTAATTAATATTATTCATAGATACAATACATATATAAAAATCACTCTTGATCGTTTTTGTCAGGAGCCAAGAGGGGTCGAACACTAGCGGAAATGCCCGAAGAAATTCTGACATGTTCAGATGTCTTCTGGGCGAAGGTCGGGTATGCTGCTGATTATATGATTATTATTGATATAGTATTGCATTTCTCTCCTGAGAACTTAAAAACTGACTCAAAGAATCGATACACATGGATATATACGAGGCATGTTCCTAAAGTAAGTACCGTTTTCAAATAAAAATAAAACAAGTATACTTTTTATAACAATTTTATTTTCACCTCAAAGCCTGTATCTTAATCTACGTTTCGACATAGTTTCAACCAATATTAAGGCATTAATTGTATCTTTCCACGAGTTTTAGTATTACCTCCTCAAAGAAGTCAGCCTGATTGGACATCCACTGGAAGTTTCGATAATTTAGTCGTTCAGACACAATTGCATAAAAAACACCTCTTGACATTAGAGGAAACAAATCAGATAACGACGAAATCCTAAATCTGTTCCTCTCACTTTTTCGTCAACTTTATACACCAAATCTTCAGTAATGACAGAAGGTCGTCCAGTTCGTTCCTCATCATGAATTTTCGTGAGACCATCTTTAAATGTTCTAACCCATTCGCATACCATCTGATTTGTATTCTCTAATGCCAAGAGGTGTTCTTTATGCAATTGTGACTGAATGACTAAATTATCGAAAGTTGCAGTGGATGTTCAATGAGGCAACAGATTTCTTTGAGGAGCGAATATAAAAGCTCGTGGAAAGATACAATAAATTCCTTAATATTGAGGAAACTATGTCGAAATGTAGATTGAGATACAGGCTTCCATGTGAAAATAAAATTGTTATTAAAAGTATACTTGTTTTTTTATTTTTTTTTATTTGAAAACGGTACTTACTTTAGAAACATACCTCGTATATTTATGTAAACATAAATGTGTATTGGAGACTGTTTATAATAAGAGAGCTACTCATAAAGAAATAACTATATGAATTATACACATACGGATATAATAAATATGTAGTTTACTTTAATTTATAACACAAATTCCTTATCGTCAGTTCAAGATTATTTTAGAAAAATAAAGTATACAATATTGTTAATAATCGACCTCTATTTCAAAATAGAAAATCAAATGGAACATATCGTTATATTTTGCTGTAGATATTACTTACAAAAATGCAAAAACTGACCTGTTGGGTCAGAATTTATTTGTTAAATTTCGATCATGAAATTTTGATGCTACTGATAGTGCACGCTCAAGAAGGCCAACTGAAGTTGATGATGAGAAAATAAAGACATTTTTCGAATCTAAATGGCACGACATGAGAGAGTACAAATAATTATCTTTTAATTAGGGTTTTTCAAACAGGTCTTAGGACTGTGTACTCTACAATGATGAGATTATTACTAAAAAATTTTAAAATATGTGTTATTTTTTTAAGATACTGCAAAATATAAATATAATTAAAATTTAATAAGAAATTCTTTTTTTACAGGGATCATGTCATGTCCCTATACTTTGACAGAAGATAATTTGGAGAGTCAAATGGCGGTCAACCATTTGGGACATTTTCTCTTAACATGTCTTCTTCTGCCGAGAATAAGGGCCTCGACACCAGCAAGAATAGTCACTGTGTCATCAAAAATGCACGAATGTAAGATACTCACAAAAAAATATTTTTAACAATTTTTTTTTTTTAATTTATTGTCATCGGGTACAAAGCCCATTTAGGCAGCACATCAGTAGAGTGTTAGTAGTGTTAGTGAGGGAGCCGAGTTTTAGCCCGAAGAAATTTTATATTCTAGCCAGGCTCGAACCCGCTTGAACATCGTCGTCAACGATGCTGAAGCGAAGCCAGTACCAGTGCTCAAAGACAATTTTTTATAATTTTAGCAAATTCAAATGCTATAAAACCAATATGAAGTTCAAAATCTCAACTAGTATTCTTTTCTTCACATATACCTCATTATATAATTATTTAAAACTTCTCATTAAGTAATTCTTTTGTTTTAGATGGATCAATCAATTTTGATGATATTATGTCCAAAAATTCGTATTCGCCAACAAATGCATATTCGCAAAGTAAATTGGCTAATATATTATTTACAAAAGAATTAGCCAAACGATTGCAAGGTAAGTACACATTCAATTTTTAGGAGTAAAATTTTTAGTATAAAACTGCAGGAACAAGTGAAAAGAGAGTAGATTGGCAATCACTCGACTCTATTCCATGCCAACTCCAAATAAAGAAAAAAATATTGAATATTTTGATTTGAATAGACTATTTTTGACAACAGAATTAACATTTTACATTTTTCGTTCTAAAGTCCAGTCAAATTGTGCTCAAATGGGCCCTTATGAGGAAAGTTTTGGGGTAGTTCTGATTTATTGTATATATAATATATGTTTTTGGGGCGCTGAATCTAAATCTGAGGTTTTCCACCAAAAGAAAGTTCTACGACATGAAGAACCGTTTCTGCCCTTTCCCTGTACTATAGATACTATCACGGTGTCTGTTCAGTCTAGCTGAAATCAATTATCGCCCCTAAAGCCCTCTTTACGAGAAACAGGCGGTTTTCGAACGCTCAGCACCCCTTCGCTTTCAAATTGGATAAAAGTCGAACAAGCGCTTTCACCAACTCTTTTATCCCTATGACCTCCAGAGACTGGAACTCGCTCCCTGCCACCATCTTTCCCGCGACTTATAACCTTCAGCTATTTAAGACCCGTATCCACAGATACCTTAGAGCCCCACCCAGCCCATAAAATTCTTTCTTCTTCTTTTCACGATGGAGGGGCCAACCCAGGCCTTTAGGGGTTGCACCTTTTTGGTGTAACTCCTTCTCTCATCATTTTTCATTAAAAAAAAATTCGTCACGCAACATTGTAGAAAATGCAAAAAAAGGTGAAAATTTCCATTTCCATTTTTATAATTAGGAAACTATCAACTTTTCGTAAATAATTTTTATTTGAAAAATGAAAGTACATAAATTTTCTTAGAAATTCCATATTTAGTTTTTTTCTCTGATGAACCGTTTGGACTCAAGCGCTAGTTGAAAATTGGCGTATTTCGGCTGGGCCAGAGGACTCGCCGCCTTCGAAAAACCTCAGCCAGGACCCTCTAAACGACAACGGGTCATATAATAATGTAATATATAATCATATAATATGTATTGTAATACCATATAATATAATAAAATGTAATAATTTTTGAAAAATTTTCTTTTGGAATTTCAACTTTTTTGTAACTGTATTTGTATAATTTCGGACATCATTAAATAACTTGAACATTATATAATTTTTTCAAGAACTGGGAGGAATTTACTAATTGTCAGTCTTTAATAATAAATTAAAGTTTTGGAATGGAAAAGGTCGGTATTTGCGGAGACAGTCGAAATACGCCCATTTTCAACTAGCGGTCGAGTCGAAACAGTCCATCGGAGAAAAAAATAAAAAATGAAATTTGTAGGAAATTTTATGAACTTTTATTTTGCAAAAACTTATTTACGAAAAGTTGGTAGTTTCCGAGTTATAAGCAAAAAACCGCCAAAAAATGGAAATTTTCACCTTTTTTTGCATTTTCTACGAAATTTTTGGTGGAAAACTCAGATTTGGATTCAGCGCTCTAAAAAACATATATATGAAAAAAATCAGAACTACTCCAAAACTTGCCTGATAAAAACAATTTGACTGGACTACTAAGCTTATCGCTGTGAAAAATACAATAGACACACATACAGGCATACAGATGGTCATATATTGTAACGTCATTTACAGGCTCCCATTTTACTTTCGTTCGGATTCATAAAATAGAAAAATTTTCTTCTTTAGAGCATTTTGAATATTGCATTTAAAATGTGAATTTTTGTTAATTTTCCATCGATTTGGTTATTTCAGGTTCAGGTGTTACGGTCTATGCACTACATCCGGGACTAATAGCAACGAACCTCTTTCAGAATTTTAGTACAACATATGGTCCAGTATTAACATGGATAATGACTAAATTCGTACGTCAATTTTGTAAAACTCCTCAACAAGGGGCTCAGACATCGATTTATTGCGCAGTTGATGAAAAATGTGCCAATGAATCAGGACTTTATTACAGGTAAGGACTAAAGGGTTTTAAATCCACCTATTTCACTTTTAAATTTATTCATTTAACAGGGTAGATAATATATCGATGGCCTAGAACAGTGATTCTCAACCACTGTGCCTCGGAACTTTAGTGTGCCGCGGGATTCTTGAAGTGTGCCGCCACTGCTAGGCAGTGGTAATTCCCGATTTGAATTTTTTCTTTACATCTCTTTATAATTGACACTACATTTAATCTAAATATTTTTTTGATCATTTGAACTGAAGAGGTAGTTAAATTTTGAAGAATGTCCTATGATAATTTTATAGGTAATAGACCAAATAAAATTCTATTAATTTATTTCATTGTTAGTGTGACGTCAAATTTTTAAATTATTAAAAGGGGGGTCAGATAGGCTAGGCGGTAGCGTGACAGGGAGCTAACCAGGGGACCCGGGTTCGAATCCGACTCAAGGCATCTAGCTAAAATCTGACCCCCGGGAGTAGAGACAAATTTAAAAAAAAAATATAACTAGTATCGTAATTAGGCTTATGGCTAGAAAGGCCGAAAAGCCAAAAAAAAAAAAAAAAATTATTAAAAGTGTAGCATGACGAAAAAAAGGTTGAGAATCACTGGCCTAGAAGAATGATAACCACTAACTCAAAAAATGCAAACTTTAGAGGAGAAGCAAAACACGTAACAATTATTTAAAAGTATTGATACTTACTCAGAAGTCTGTATCTAAATTTGTTATATTTTATAAGAAGTATGGATAATAACATCAAATGTTAAAAAGTTTACAATTGGATGTTGATGAAGGCAGTCCAAGGTGGTTGTAAAAAAATAAGACTATATCACTTTTACTATTTTACATTTATTCGATAACCGACGTTTCGGAGATTTACTCTCCTTCTTCAGGGTAACGAAAAGTCAATGAAAGTACATCAATTCATAATTACTTCCTGTCTCCTTTGACAATACCAAGAAAACATTATAAAATTTCATCTCGATAGAAAAAGTAAGTTTCGAAACAATTTGATAAGGGAAAAATATTTCAAATAAATATTTTTTGGAAGTAGTCTCATGTTTCCCTAGTAGCACAATGTTTCAAACTATATAGCAGAGGTGGCCATAACGTGGCTCGCGAGCCGCATGCAGCTCTTCAGTCAATCTCGTGCGGCACTTGAACCATCTTAGATTTTAAAAAGTACATGGTGAGGTATAAAGATCTACCACATTTTGAAGAGGTATAAAAAATTTAACTCGAAAAAAACCGAATATATTTTTCAAAAGAATATAAAATATATATATTTTTTTAAAATGTATTTTAACCATAATCAGACAAAAAGAGGGGGGGGGGGGGGTTAAAAATGAAAATTCTAGCCCTATCGACCAAACTCAAGCAAATTTTGTTAACATATTCGGTGGGCCCTAAAAAGGCTAGAAATGTAAAAACTAACCACCCAAAATGGGGGGAGGGTCAAAAATTCTAACCCTTTCGACCAAAATCAACCAAATTTGTTATACATATTCTGTGAATCCCCAGAGGGCTAGAAATGTAAAAACTAACTACCCAAAATTGGTGGAGGGTCAAAACTGAAAATTCTAGCCCTTTCGACCAAACTATGTATACAAAATTCGGTTAGTTTTTGCATTTCTAGCCTTCTGTGGATACACAGAATACGTATAGAAAATTTGGTTGAGTTTGGTCAAAAGGGCCAGAATTTTTTGACCCCCCCTCCTCCTTTTTTTTGTCTGATAATATTTAAAATATATTAAAAAAAATTCATTTATTTTCTTTTCAAAAATAAATTTAGTTTTTTTCTAGTTAAATTTTTTCATTTTTTATATCTCTTCAATATGTGGTAGATCTTTATGCCCCACCCTGTATAATAATTAAATTTAAAAAATAATAATACAAATATTAAATTAATTTGTAATTTGTAATGTTATAAGTAAGTAGAGCAAAAAATATATGTTACTTCATTTATATTTTATAAAATAAAAAAAATGTTTCTTTTTGTTAATAAAACATTTATTAATCTCCAAACAATCTGGCTCGCTTATAAATTTGCGGCTCCCAAAGTTAAGGTTAGTGGCCACCCCTGTTATATAGTAACTATATTGTCCCTATATATATTTTCTGAATCTATATAGGCACTATATGGTTACTATATAGTTTGAAACATTGTGCTACTAGGGTTATCTCCGGACTGCCTTCATTCAAGCGTGAGATATTTAAATTTTTTATTAAATTTCATATTTACTATGTATATTAAGATTAACAAATTATTAGGTATTGATTGAAATCAAAACATAAATTCTCGATTTTTCCTCATTTTATTTATTTATTATTATTATTATTTATTTATTCATTTTTAATAATTAGGTAGGTTTTTAATTGTTAGTATAAAAATCTTTCTATACACATAGTCCTATTATTACTATTTTTTTTTGTCCAAATGGTTTTATCCCTTTTTGAGATATTTTAACAAAAAACAAAATACAAGTTTTTCTTCAGGATTAGGGGCCGTCCATAAATTACGTCACACAGTAACGGGGACGGGGGCATCTCAGATTTGTGACAAAATGTGACAGGGGGGCCCGGGGATCTTAAAAATTGTGATGACTCAAAAGTCAAATTAAAATTTTTTTTAAATATATTTTTTAGATTTCAGGTTATTATTATTTCAACCCGAAAATGTTGGTAAAATAAATTTAGACAAAAAATTGTAACCAAGAAATTTTTAAAGTGATAGTGCGACGTCACAATACAATGGGGCTCAAGGAAAATGTGAGAGAATCTGACACAGGGAGGGGCAGTCTAAAAATCTTGAAATTCGGGTGACGTAATTTATAGACGGCCCCTTTCAAGTAAATAATAAATTTCAAAAAAGATCCCATCTCGAATTTTAAAAAATTTCAGAATACACAAAAAACCGGAATGTGTCAAATCATTTCAAGTAACTTTTCTAAAACTCCTAACTATTGAACTACATCTTAACACACTGAAATGTTTTCCTTGTAGTACAAGATCCCGATTTAGGTCGACCTTCACCTATCGAGTTTCCTAATGAAATTAATAATTTTATAATATAATGTATTCATAAAGAAAACTTGATTGGGTCGACATCCAATTTCCCTGCATAGCTATTTTACCTAATTTATTAGATTTATTTATTTATTTTATTTTATTTTATTTTTTTAATTATCTACATTTTCATATATAACAATAAAGGAAACTCTATAACTATAAAATTCTAATTCGAAGTTATCTGTTGATACCCTGTCTACCTGGAGTTATGCAGGGAAAAAAGATGGCGACCCAACTTTAGCATTTTATATACATATTTTACTCTCGAATCGTAATATATTTATCCGGAAAATCGATAAGTAAATTTATGTAATAAAATTAACAACTTTAATTTTTTATTAAAAATAGCTATTAAGGGAAATTGGATGTCGACCCTATCAAGTTTTTTTTATTAATATCGAGAGGTGAACTGCGACCTAATATGCTGTACACCTACTTCCACTTGTACTTCCAAATATTTCCAAGTAATTCCAAATATTTCCAAGCACTTCCAACTATTTCCAAGTACTTCCAAAGATTCCCAAGTACTTCCAAATATTTCCAAGTACTTCCAAAATACTTCCAAAGAGGTGTACACCTACTTCAAATCGCGGATCACCCCTCGAGCAATACATTATATTATAAAATTTTTAATTTAATTAGGAAACTCAATAGGTGAAGGTCGACCTAAGTCGGGATCTTAGACTATTGAATGAAAATATATCTGTTACATTTTTCCGCGATGGGTCTTTTTTGAAATTCTTAATTCAAGTACTAGTGAAATAAAAATAACGTATAAATATAAATGTACGAAAAGGGGAGGAGTTTGCGAAAATCGTGTGGATTGGTCTGGGGGAATACAAGTGAATTCATTTTAAGGGGTCTTTCTGTTGCTCAGAATATTGTTATTAGGATTATACTAAAAAAGCATCCAAGATTTGCCACGCTGGCGTTATATGATGAGTTTAGGGTACTGAATTTAAAACAATTATTCCTATTGAATGCTTGTATTCATTTATATAGAATAAATTGTACAAATTACAATTTGCATTATTACCCCACACGTATATCTAGCAGAACAAATATAATTTTGCCCAGGATTAAAACTGAATTATACTCGAGACATGCTCAAATTGTTGGCCTGAGAATGGCAATAAAGAATAGATATAATTATGATCAATTTAGAAATGTTAGACATATAAAGAGTTTTTTAATTAGTTCTGGCTTTCTAAGAATGTGAATTTGTATGACGATTTTATTTTGTTTTGATTTACTTTATTTTATGTTGTTTTACTTTTTATTTTGTCTTTGTTCTTTTATGTCTTTAATTTAAAGTAATTTATTAAATTTATGTTTTTGAATTTCTCTGTTAATTTTTCTTAAAATTTAACCCTCGACTCAAGATTAATCTTACAGATGGTTAAATTTTATTTTATTTCATTTTAATATAATACATATAGTTGTGTTCATGATTTGAATTTTGATTCAAATTTTAATTGATAAATATTGTTAAGGTTCAATATGTATTAATATATATGTAAACTGTGTATGTAAACTGAGCCAAATAAATAAATAAATAAATAATAAATAATCTTATCACCTTATGTATAATGTATTATCTGATTTTTCTAGCGAATGCCGAAAAACCTCTGAATCAAGAAAAGCTCGTGATATGGAAGCTGCAGCCAAACTTTGGGAGTTAAGCACTTCATACGTCGGTTTAAAGGATTGGGATCCATTTACAGCAGTCGAGTAATATATGATCTATCCCATCAACACTTACATTTTAAATATATTTGTAAATAAAATTATCATAACAAAATCTTAAATACATGCATAACTTTTAGGGAAAATGTCACAATTGAAATTGAAATTTTTATTGAATGAGGTATGAAAAAAAATAACTAGATATAAGCATATCTTGAATGTAACAGATTATTACCAAAGTATCCATGCAAGTGTTTTTGTGAATTATTATAACAATTAAGACTTTAAAAATAAGAATGTTTTTTTCTGAAAAATGTATTTTTTAAAGTTTTGTAATTAAAATTTAGAGATAATTAAAGAAAATAAATTAATTTTGTTGTTTAATTTAATAATTTTTTAAGGCGATCTTCAAATTGTATCGCATAACAATAATGTTCGCATATAAAAATTTATAAAGAGAAACAAAGAGGTTGTCCTCTGCTTAATGCAAACAAACATACACACATATATTCCACGAGATACTGACCCTATGAAAATAATATTTATAATAAGACTGAAGTAATTTTTGGAGACGGACTGATAAGTGAAATTGAGTGGATATTGATGAGGCAGTCAAAAAAAGAAGATAATTTATACTATCTTTTTATTCATAAACCGACGTTTCGGAGGCTATTTCCTCCTTCTTCAGGGTTTTGAAAATTCAGTGAAGGAAATCCATTCCAACATTCTTCTTTGTCTCCTCTTTCAGTGGCAGTAACAATAATATATTATATTTCATTCTCATCACTACACTATAATTTTTCTGAGAATGAAATACTTAAATTATTGTTACTGCCACTGAAAGAAGAGATAGAAGGAATGTCGCATTGGATTTCCTTCAATGACTTCAAAACCCTGAAGAAGGAGGGATAGCCTTCGAAACTTCGGTTTATGAATAAAAAGATGGTATAAATTATCTTCTTCTTTTTTGGACTGCCTCATCAATATCCACTCAATATTTATAATTAAAAAAGACTGATGATGAAGGCCAACCCTTCGAAACTATAGTATCAAACAATAAATAATATGTATCCAATATATATTTGATATATATGTGTGTATGTTTATTTGAATAAAGTAGAGGACAACCTCTTTGTAAATCAACAACTCTGCTACTCTCGGCAAAATAAAAACTTTTCAATTATTATATAAAAATTTAACTTAAATTCATTCAGTATCTGAGAACTTGTAAACATTTAATGAAATCAATAATGAATAATTTTCAAATGTTATTTATATTTTACCACGTGTCTGATCGAGGCCGGCCTTAGCCATCCGGGCGAGATATCCTTCAGCGCCCTTTATCTCTTATAATTAGCTATCATTTTGATCACGAGTCGCGGGTAAAATCAATGTTTTCATTCAAGAAAAACGCGCATAACAGAGTCTTAAAATTATGATACATTAGTAAAAATTACCTTATTTTGAGACTATTTTATTAGAAATATCAGCTTTCTTCGAATTTTGTTTGAAAATATTTTTAACCCCCCCCCCTCTTTTTGGTCACGATCAATTTCAAATAGTGACTCTTTTAGGTATAAGGATTATATAGGGTGTATATGTGAAAATTCGTACAAATTTATTAACGGGTTTAGACCAGGGTTGTCCAACCATTTATAACTTTTAAGCAATTAGGTGTTGGTTCTAGGTGAAAAATTTGAATATAATAATAAAACTTGAGCAAGATGCGAGGTAGGTTTCATAAAAAAGAAATAAAACTAAATTGAGTTTTGAATTCGATATATTTCGGAGGTGAGCCCATCATGAGGAGTCAAAGTAAACTGATTATACAATAGAAAAATAATTTTAAAAATAACAATTTTTTAAATATTTTTTGAAATGTATGTGGTGAGGGGAAAGTAAGGGTAAGAGGAGAAGTTGTTCTAAGAATTAATATTTTCGACAAATGGAAAAATTGAGTTTTGAACCAGCTGAAAGGAAGATATACCTACTATTATAATAATAAAGACGTGACAGGGTACACATGGAAGTGACTGAGAGGGTACAATTACCTTAATATATTCAATGTGTAAACAATAGAAGGAATGTTTAGTTAATTTATTATAATATATAATCAATAATTGTATTTTTATGGACTTCTAATTGGTTATTTAAAATATTTGAATTATTTGATAGGGCTATTTTAATTTCTGTTGATTCTAAGAGATCAAATTTAAGGCCTTTTCTTTCGAAATGAATGGGGATAGGGTTATTATTAGAGGTGGAATGATTGAATTCATATAAATGAATTGCGAAGGCTGAGGTCGAATCTAAATTAATGTTATCGGATCTATTGAGACGATTAAGATCTCCACATACATTTCAAAAAATATTAAAAAAATTGTTATTTTTAAACATATTTTTCCATTGTATAATCAGTTTACTTTGACTCCTGATGATGGGCTCATCCCCGAAATATTTCGAATTCGAAACTCAATTTTGTTTTATTTATTTTTGCTCAAGTTTTATTATTATCCAACCATTTAGCTTACTTGGCCAACATTTAAAGAAAAAAATTTCTCGGGCCGCAGATAAAATATAGTAATATGTATTAATGTATTAATATTTGTTAATCAAAAAAGATAGTTAATACTGTAGAATAATAATATCCATCATAACAAAAATTTTATTTTTGGAATCATTAATTATCCAAAAAATTTTAAATTTGTATTTAAATGTTTACCTTGTCTATCATGATGGTTTGAACATTTTTCAAAAAGCAGTTGTCAAAAAATACACAAAACGCGACACCAATAAAACACTAATATTAAGCAGTGCTGCTAGACTCGAAATGAAATAAATGCATTTCAATGCAAAAAACAGAGCAAAGAGAAAAGAATCCCGTTACTTGATTAGATATCAGAAAAGAAAATAATTCCAGATAAAATAAAAATGTATTCAAGACATGCCCAATTGGTTTGAGATTGTTTTTAAAAAACTAATGTGTGCTTCAAGTGATTTTCACTTAACTTTTCGTCATTAATTAAAAATCAACATTTTAGAGAAATAAACTTTTAAATAAATCCACAAAGAGAAACAAAGAGGTTGTCCTCTACTTGATGCGAATAAACATACAAACATATATATATATAGTAGATGAAATATCTGTATATATATTATTTATTTGTTTGAGACTATAGTTTCGAAGACTTGGTCTTCATCATCAGTCTTTTTTAATTATAAATGTTTGCTTTTCATGGAGTCAATATCGTATGGATATTGAAAATTTAGAATTTAGAAAATTTAGAAGATTTATTGGTTCTAAGCTGACCCCCAGTGAGGAAGGAACACCAAATTTTCAATATCCATACGATATTGACTCCATGAAAAACAAACATTTATAATTAAAAGACTGATGATGAAGACCAAGTCTTCGAAACTATAGTCTCAAACAAATAAATAATATATATACAGATATATCATCTAGATATATATGTGTGTATGTTTATTTGCATCAAGCAGAGGACAACCTCTTTGTTTCTCTTTGTGAATCAACAACTCTGCTACTCTCGGCAAAACAAAAACTTTTCAATTTTAAATAAATAGTTAATAAATAAAATAATAAATAATCATCTAATTGTAATAAATTCTATCACAAATTTACAAAATCAAATCAAGTTTTACAGATGTTAGGACCAATTATTATTATTGGTTAAAAATAAATACTACCCAATCATACAATCGCCAAAAGATATTTTGACTAAATAATTAATATCTTTAAAAATATGAATCTTCAATATACGAGGTTTTATTGTAGAAATTTTATTTACTGAAATAATAAATATTTTAGAAAATTTAAATACAAGATGAAGATTGGTATTTAAAAATAAGAACTTGATTATTTTTTTACCTATTAGTGAACTTCTAATTTTACATTTCGGAAATTTTATTTTTGGAAATAGCTCTAGTGCCTATATGTAAATACTACATATCATAAAGGTACCCAATGAATATTATGAATCCTGTAATATTTGTTTCTGGGTAGATAATTATTATAAAATTCTAATAAAGAGACATTACATTTTTCTTCAGATCAGAATCTAATTGTATTTCTTTCTATACATTCAATCAGAAAGTTAGCAGGTAAAAAATTTATATCTAACGAAAATGGAGTAAAAAATAGTAATTATTTTTCCCCAAATCTTAAAATCTAGTTCCAGATTGAAAACTTAAAATTATCACTTTTATTTTTTGAAAACTTTTCAGTTGATTTTCAGGTTTCTTATTTTAGAGAAAAAAAATAATCACACCAAATTGTATCAGATACAATTTCTAATAAGTACCTACATATATTGTTTTAAATAAATTGATGATTTTAAGTTGGGGTCCTTTCATTGCAGTGCTGGGCCACGGGTTAGACAGCCCTGGTCTAGAGCTTATATTGATAGTTCTATTTTTTTCGAACACCCTTGCCCAATTTTGGCACCCGAAAAAAATAATAACTCTCTTTTTTATTATAGGTTCATTTTATAGTATATTTCACTGCAAACTAGAAAAATAGGAAATGAGCGCATGTGAGAGATGGCCGTAAAATTTTAAACATTATTATGAGAAATATTCATTTAACGAAGACGCCTATGGGGTAGGCTAATACGTTCCAGGGGCGTCTTTCGGTTGCATAGATACAGGCGGAGAGCTTTCCTAGACTCATCTACCTGGCTTTAATTAAAAGCAATATATTAATATTATTTTAGACTTTGAATCCAGGTAAAAAGGTCGAATTTTATTTTCAGCCAGAATTGAACAAAATTGAAATAACTCAAAAAATAAATAAATATAGTGAGAAACTCTTTCAAAAAAATCGTTGATACAACTTCGAAAATATTTCTGAATGAGAATTTGAATGGAAATTAAGATCTAACAATTACCCAAATAATATAATACGAAAACACATGAAAAATTTTAAGGTAATTTCACAAATGTAAAAATTCAGGAAGCCTTCGAAACTTGGAATATAAGTCATTAAAAGCATAATAAACACACTTAAAATTTAAACCACACCAAACATGAAATAATTCCAATTAAATTGAATTTTATTACATATGGTAGATTGGGAAAGGGTGTTAAAATGATCATTATTTTATTTTATTTCATTGAAGGACTTTCACCATCTTGATGAAAAACTAATATTTGTTAGAATAATATATTCGGAGTAACTTAAAAAAAAAATGAAATTATTTACCTCGTAGTTTTGATAAAAAATTAAAAAAAAACATATTTGGGAGATTATTTTTAGTGGAGGGGATATAAGATCAATGGCTCGCAAACGATACATTCATAAAGAGGATATAGTAGTGTGAGAAGTACAGTCACGTTAAAAAAACCTAACCTAAAATTTTAGCACCGTTCATATGTATAGAGTGGTTAAGAGGCTAAAACTTGTTGTGAGGATTGTCGCGAAAGAACTACCTTAAGATAAATATGATTGAATCAAACAAAGAAAAAATTACGCTTTCATGAAATTACTATATTTGGGATGTATCAATAGTTGCTTCAAAAAATATTAATGGAAACAACATCAATACAAATTTGCCACTAACAACCAAATAAAAAATATTTTCAAGTCCACAAATACCAAGGATGATAATCAATTCAATATAATAATTATATATATAATATCCCAGATTAATTTGCAGCAACGCTAACGCAATGCTGCCGACAGGGGGTGCTGATGCCGTCGGCAAATTTGAAATATAATTGTAATTTGAACTCGAATTTTGAAATGAAAGACTCCAATTGATTTTAAATTAAGAAACATTAAATATATTGATAATTATTCCTCCCCCTCTCCCCTTAACACTCAAAAATTAAATATTCAATTCGCTTTTCTTTGCGCACAGAAGGAGAAATTAATTACATCTTAATTGATTTACATTTTTTATATTATTTGTTTATTTTTTAATAATTTTTTAAAAATCTAAATTTTGTTATTCTTTTTTTTTTTGATTTTTACAAAATTGAACGACTTAAAACACACATGTCCGAGTTTCTCATGGCAATACTGGAGCAGCCTGTCATACAAACAACACCTGATCTCTTTTAAATATTTGGAGCCTTATATCGATTATCGATACCAAATTTAAAAAAAAAAGATATAATATAATTCTCCTCCTCCCACGATCCCACTTATTTAAATAAATATATTTCAATACAAAAAATATCACAATGCTGTAGATTATAGAAAAAAATACTTCCAGATTCATATCTAGAGCCTCATTTCTGTAGCTGTGTAAGGATGAAAATGAGGTGAAACTTTTAAGAGACTATGTATTTTCGGTAGTTTACAAGTATAGATTTCGAGTGTGGTTTTTTAAGTGGAATAAAATTTTTGGACCGAGACACCGCCCGTCAGGGCACCAGCTCCGGAGGGCCGAGCTTCGAGGGCGTGCCGAAGGAGCGCACGAAAAGCTCGTTTATAAATATCAGTGTAAATGCAACAATACTAATATATTGGTACAAAAAAAAATCAAAGTATGTACCAATATGATCTCAATGTCAGAAATAAAAATATTAACCACTCAGCCTTAATAGAACATCTTAAAAACGGGGCATGAACTCAACAAAGATAATTTTAAAACTATTTATAAAGAAAATAACAACTACAAAAGATTCTTTGTTGAGAGCCTCTTTATCAACAATGTACCCAACACCTTAAACAAACAATAAGATTCCAAGTTCGCTGACTTCTATCAAAATACTTGGAAGACATGATTCTTAATGTGTTTCTATTTTTGAATCAAATTGCTAGATTTAAAATAGAAATATAATTTGACAGGAAAGTATATTTTCCTGTCAAACTATAGTTTCAGTTCATGACTATCGTTTGTTGTAAATATATAGATAGCTGTATAATTTTCTGAATAGTTTTTTCAACAAGTTATTTTTCCTTTTCTATTGCTATGTTTTTAAATTAAATCTTTTGTAATTAAGAAATATCTGATGAGCCAAACTTTGGCGAAACTAGTCATTTGACCTTTTAAATTTGAATAAAAATGTTTTGAACACTAATTAATTTGTTTTATCATTTGTATATGAAGGAGTTTACCCGAAAATCACAAAAAATCATAATTTCTCCCTTCTAAAAATTCAATTTGTTTTAAAAATTGAAATAATTTTTTTTTCATCGTTTTGACCCACTTATTATGAACAAAGTTTTGAAAATAAACGTAATTTTTAAATAATATTAATAAACATGTAGGTTCCTAATTTGACCATTTAAACCTTATTTTTTTAGAGAATTATTTGTTTAATTTCTAATTTAACGATGAAATTTTAATTTATTTTACTTTTTCGAGAGTCTATAATTTACTATAATATAAATTATTCAAAATTGTCCTCTGAAAGATAATTTACTTATCTATATTAGTTGAAGGCGACATTGATGGAATTGGAATTGGCCATCAAGAGAGAATATAACCCATGGGTTATAAATAGTGATGATAGATCATTAAATCAAACGTCATACCTTAATAGGAACTTGTGAAAATAAATTCTAGAAAAAAATACAAATTACTTTTCAAATTGAAAAGCTGTGTTCCACGAGGCGTTAGTTGTTTTTACACAGATATATGGGACCTACTTTTTAACGCCAGTTTCGAACGGCTAATTTGGAGAGGTGACTAGGCAATTATAATCTTGGTAGGTTGCCATTACTTTCCAATTGCTTTATTACTTGAACAAAACTATTGAAATTAAATAAGTATAAATTGTTACATGCTTCCATCACTGACTCTGTGAACCCTGAAGAAGAAGAAGAAAATCTCCTCCGAAACGTCACATCGGTTCAAAAAGTGTAAAATAATATTTATTTAACAATGGACTGTCAATCATTTAATCGTTAATTTTATATCTCTCAATCCATCTGCGAAAAAATCTAGTATTTTAATATTTATAAAGTTTAGTGAAAGCGGTGTTGGTTTATAGTGAAACATATTAAACACAGGAATTATTTAACGGGTTATAGTGGTGTTTCACAAAGTGGAAATAAAATTAAAATAATTAAAATCTTTTAAATTATTTTGGAGATTTTTTTATTTATCTCTATACATATTTCGGGCTACGAACCCTTTATCAGGAGGTTTAACAGAAAACGTTTTCTGTTAAACCTCCTGATGAAGGGTTTGTAGCCCGAAATATGTATAGAGATAAATAAAAAATCTCCAAAATAATTTAAAAGATTTTTTAATTATTTTAATTTTATTTCCACTTTGTGAAACACCACTATAACCCGTTAAATAATTCCTGATTTTAATATATATTTTAGAAAAGGAATTGATTAGGTAAATGGAGTAAATTGCTGGTTAACTATTTATTATTCTATTTTAAGATCTCAAATGCAATATTAATGTTTGAGAAAGGCATGGCCTTGGCTATTGCTCAGGGGCCCCATGGTAATCCGAGGAATGTTTAAGAACCTAAGGAGAGTCGAGTTCGAACCTTAGTCGAGGTCAGACGTGTTTTTGTTTTTTTCTCTCTTTTTGGAATTCTGTCAAGTGAAATCACCAGGTGAGTTTATATTTATATTTCTTGTTTCTCGTAAAATTTTAATAAATTGGAAAAAAGAAATAATGGAGGAGTTTAACGAGGGATCAAAACTTTAGAACAGAATATTGGTGTGATAATGCACTGTTAAAAATCGTAACTTTACTATATGTTTACAATACAAATTGATAGGAAATTTAAAAGATTGCGTATAGTAAAAAAAAAAAAAATCACATTAACTCATTGCAAAAATACAAAAATAAATTGTAACTTTCCTTTCATCTTGTATTAATTAGATTTGTATTGTAATCTTAGAAAACTATATTGAACTTTCCAATAAAATATGTTTGTTAAAGTAAAAATTCTTTTGTCATTTCAAAATAAAATAAAATAGTAGCATGTAACACAAAGAGAAACAAAGAGGTTGTCCTATGCTTGATGCAAATAAACATACACACATATATATCGAGATGATATATCTGTATATATATATATTATTATGTTGAGACTATAGTTTCGAAGACTTGGTCTTCATCATCAGTATTTTTTAATTATAAATGTTTGTTTTTCCTGGAGTCAATATCGTATGGATATTGAAAATTTGGTGTTCCTTTATGTGTGTATGTTTATTTGTATCAAGCAGAGGACAACCTCTTTGTTTCTCTTTGTGAATCAACAACTCTGCTACTCTCGGCAAAACAAAAACTTTTCAATTAGTATCAAGTAAAATTACAATGCTCATATTGTAAAATTATAAATATTTAAAAAAAATGTTTAGTAAAATTACACATATTGTTAATTTTACTAAGCAGTTCACCTATAAAAGTTTAGAAAAATTACATTAGACATTTTTTTATAGTAAATAAGAAATTGTTTACAGTGTAGAGGATAGATTATCAAAATTTGAAAATAAAATATGGAACATTGAACTAAATAAAAAATATATTAATAAATCAGGGGTGCGCCACCCTAGCTTCATGACAACCCCTACTTCCGAGTTTCATTAAATGTTATCCCCCTCCACCCCTCACATTAAAATGCAACATGCAAACTAGTAATTTTTAATTTAAAATGTAATGGAAAACAAAATATGGTTATTTAGTAAATATATTGGTGCTTTTACCGATAAATTGAAAATAATTTATTTAATTCATAAGAATTTTGCTGGCTTGGTGTGTACTGAATATATTAATTTTTTATTGTTAAGGATAAATAAATTGAATTGCTTCTTTCAAGTAATTTATTTTATTATTCAAATGATTAATCCAAATATTTCGAGAGCGCTCTCGGCATCTCTTCTTCAGTGGAAACTGTGGGACCACACATTAACCATTTGAATAATAAAATAAATTACTGGAAAGAAGCAATTCAATTTATTTATCTTTAACAATAAAAAATTTATTTAATATTTAAAAAAATTAATTATATAATTTTAAATACAAAACTGATTAAAGACAAATTATTCTTTAACGGAGAAAATGATGGAAAGCAGCCCAAGGATAATGAAAAATACAATTTAGAATGAAATAAATTTATTGGAAAGCCTTTTTCATCCTGCACTGAACCAGCCTTGGACAGGCCCTGAGCCCATCTCTCCAAAGAGAAAATTATTCTAATTGTATCCCTTAACATTTTTATTCTACCACAACAGGAGGCATGGTCAAGTTTAATAATCGTGCATGAAAAAAGTGTTTTTTTGCTTAATTTTTTCGAAATATCTCAAAAACGGCTGAAACGATTTTGATAAAAAAATTAGCAAAACCATGACATTTTGGTCTGCAACAAAGCCTTATAGAATGATAATCGAAAAAATTATATTTTACGAAATATTAATTGTTTAATCAAAATGTCTGTAAGAATGTTACTTAGCACGTTACTAAAAATGAGTGTGGATTTAAAAACAAAATTTCCCATGTAGTTTTTTCTATTGAGATTAAGAGCTGATTAGATTTTGGTTGAATTAATTGGCGGAGTGGTTGAAAATATAATAAAATTTTCAAACACCAAGAAAAATGAAATTTACGATAAAAAGTTGCTATAATAAAAAATAAAGTCATTAATTCTTTCGGGGGACTAAAATGGGGGGAGGGTGTTAAAAAAATAGAATAATTAATAAAGTCCTAGACCCTTTAATTGATTTGTACGAAATGCGCATATACACTCTTTACGACCTTATGAAAGTGACCTACTGTAAAAAATCGATAGTAGTGATGGTGGCGACTGGAGGGGAAACGGCTGACCTGACTAGAGATATCCCCACTCCTGCCTTGCAAGTTTACCTGTTCCTTCTTATTTCCTTGGAATAAACACTGTGTTTATTAAAGTGGAATTGCATGCAGTTTGAATAGAAAGTTTGTGTCAGGTGAAGTGTGAAATTTGCAGCGAATAATAAATATAGGTAAGATTTCATTTCTAATCTAAAGTTTTAGAGTAGGCCTACTGTTATTACTCTATTTGTAAGGGGGGGGTTACTTTTCATGAGGTTGGGGTAATACGAAGTTGTTTTGGGTTACTTTTCTATTTTTCATTAAAATGGGAAGGGGGTGGGGAGTGAGTCATTAAGCTATGGGAGGGCATCCCTGATTTAAAGAAAAGTAATTTTACTGAACTTTAATTTTCGAAAATTGCTAAAATTCGAAATAGTTCACAAATTTTATTTAAATTATAAGATTATTAGAAAGTTCATAACAGAAATTAAGGACAATATTTTTTGTGTGATTTTTTTTATTTTTCAACCAATGTCGATTTTGGGGACTTCTTCAGTGCTTCAAATAATTGATAGTATAAAAAGAAAAGAGAAAAATTGTTTATGTGAATGTTGCCAAAGTTTAAGTTTCTGATAGTTCTTCATTGGTAACGGAGATAAAAGAAATTAATATACTTTAGACGAATATATGATGGAACTATTTGAAGCCCTGAATAATTCGAAGAAACGTTCGTTGAAAAATAAAAAAAATAAAACAGTCCGAAAAGCCACAAAAAAATATAAATAAATAAATAAAACAAAAAACCTGTCCTTAATTCCCATTATAAACTTTCGAATTAATACATTTTATGGACGGAAATGATAATTATATGATTATTACATATGGTTTAAGTGTATGTTTAGACTTAAGTAGCAACATTTGGTCGTGACAATGTTTAATGATGAAAATGAAATATTTAAATGAAAAAATTTAACAAATTTAACGCGTAATATAAGATAAGGGCCCAATTATCGTCCCCTTCCCTAATATCGTCCCCAGGGGTAACTCATAGTAATAGTAATATCTGTCGGGCTACTGTCAGAAACTGTCACTTGCGACGCCATATTAGGCTCCTTATGATTGTACGGTGATACGAGTAGGTGTACGCTTCTTATAAAAGAAAATGTGATTTTGAAAGTTCAAGATATCTTTATACCTGCGTTTGAAGTATTTGGAGCGTAAAAATAAGTATTTTTCCAATCTCTTAATCAATTCTATTTTCATATTGTGTAAGTGAAATTTAATTCTTGTTGTCCGTTTACTAATAATGGCGGCTATTTGTAAAATGTTCTTTGTCCCGAATATCGTCCCCGGGATAAAGAAAAAATCTGCACCGAAACGAAAGCTGTCTTTTTCAGAGACTTCGGGAAAAAGTTGTAAACAAACGACTCTGTCTCTCAACCCCGTACAAAGACTAGAAAGGCGGATAGCTCAATCTCAAAATACAAAATATGTCCTTGTTTAATAAAATGTTTATACATTTTCTCTAAAAAAATGTATTTTTGCTCAATTATTTGAAGAGTCAAAGAGAAAATATTGGTTTTGATAATTATAAGAACATCTGTAGCTGAATTCTCGGGTAAAAAAAGAATTTTTGGAAGGGGACGATATTAGGAACACTTTTTTCGAAAATTGGATTTTGACTTTTTTGACTTTTTATTTGTTTTTTGCTTTATATAACAATAAATCCAAAAACCAACTTCAGGCCCTAATACTAGATAGCTTTAGCTCCACAGCTCCTCAGAGGTATTTTTGTTTTTGGAAAATATTTGTTAGGGACTGAGTTATAAGAAATTCCCTCATGTGTTGAATTGAATTTGGTTCGGGAGACTAGAGCTCAAGGCAAATTTCACACATTATAGCTGAAAATATACATATTTTTAACTTTGGTTCAAGAATATGTTGAAGATCGCCTAGAGTGAGAATTTTTATTTTATATTGAGTTTATAATAAACAAAATTTAGATTTTCACATCTAGTATCAAAATCCCAAAGCTATTTTAGATTGGTAGTACCTATATCAAACTAAGTTGATCTCAGAATCAGGATTACTTAACGTGTCATTACAATTTTACGAATTTTTTTTTGAATTTTGAGTTTTTAATTATTGGAATAAATTTAAACCGGTTAGGATTGCAGTATAGAATACTTAAGATATATTTTTCTCAGTTGTATAATTAAACTTGTTTTTTTATAAATAAATTTATTTCTATGACTAATAATTAATTAGTCGGGAGTGGGTTTCGAACCTTGGTCGAAACCAGACGTTATCTTGTTTTTCATTTATACTTCTTATTTAATGGCGAATTATAAGGTATACGGAAGAATTATTGGAAATTTTAACAAATTGGAAAAAATAAATAATGAAGCGGTAATTAAGCATCATCTAATGCTTACAATTTAGTTAATTCAGATATTAATGTTAATTCAGATATTTGTAGGATCTGGCATTGATTTGTGGAACAGTCTATTTATTACTACTTGGGATTATAGTCGTCTGTCTACTATGATTAAATCAATTATAAATTTTCTCAAGTCCTAAAGTCCTAGAATTGTACAAAATTTTATTTAGTTCTCACAAGCAGAGATTAGCTGAGGTAGAGAGAAGCCATACCCTCCTTGTTAAGGTTTTGACCAGGTTTCCTTAACAACTTATGGCAAATGCTGGGATGGCTAATGCGTCCCTTGCTCCTGGTATCGGGTTTTTGCGCGGAATTTTTAAATTACATTTTGTCTTTTGATGGAAATCTATGATCATGTTATTTGTTAATGAGCATACATTTATATCTTTTTTTATTTATTTATTTATTTTTTTGTACTTGATTATTATTAGTTAAATTGTTGTAGTTAATTTGTATTGATGTTTGTTAGTGTATTGTAGTTAGATTGTATTGATGTTTGTAGGACCTAGCCAACGAGGACTTGTGCCTCTAAAAATGTCGAGGAATAAAGATTTATTTATTTATTTAAAAAAACCGAAACCTCCCAAATAGGAATCGTTATTCTGAAAATATATAACATTAACTAATTTTTATAATAAATAGAATAATTCTAATTTTCTAATTCCAATATTATTTCTAGCCCAAATAAAGATAAATATACGAGTATAAATTATTAGAATTAAATATAGAAATATAAATATTAACTATAAAATTGATATTTCCTGCAATAATAATAATAATAATACTAATCATCTTAATCTAAATAAAAATAAAGACAAAACTTCTTGATAAATTACCATATTGTCTTCTAATTTTTTGAAATAAAACAAAAACAAACCTATACAATTTGGTTAAGATTTGAATTTTTAGTGAAATTAATTATAATTATTTATTGAACTCGGAAAAATACGACATTTCTATGAACTTATTTTGCGATCGTTCTCAAGTATGAACATGACCACACACTTTGTTAACTGAGTGGGTGCTGATACTTGAGAACGATCGCAAAATAAGTCGAACGAAATGTCGTAATTTTATTTTATTATTTATTCGTGTTCAATAAATAATTATAATTAATTATGTGTGATTTCACTAAAAATTCAAATCTTAATAAAATTATAATCACAAAAATAAAAGCTTCAATACCTTCATTACTAATAAAAAATTTAGCATCATAATTTTAATCGTATGAAGAAATCGTCTAGTATTCTTATTAATAATAATAAAAATATCAATTCTTTATTGCATGAAGTAAAATTGAACTCTCCACGCTTGCGAACACATACTTTTCATTTGAAAACATCTTCATTCCAGATAACGATTTTATGATTTTACCATTCCTGATTTAGATCAGTTCTTTAACAAATTTATTTATCACAATTTAATGTGATTTTAATCAAACAAAAGATATAATATTCAAAATAAAGCTACTCTATCATCATAGAATCATCGAAATTCAAAACACTATACACATTCAAATAATAATAATAACAATAAAAGAATTAGACACATGATTAGAATTGAAATCATTTGCTCAAAATGATCTATTCCATATCTCTTCCATGCCCTCCTAGAATATTGATCTTTTATACACGGAAACCCTGATATAGTATACTATTAGTAGGCTAAATGTGACCCGCATAATAATTTCAATATATCTGCTCACATAAACTATTAAAAAATTTGATATTATGTACATTACTAATAATTGACTTAAAAAAGTAAGCAAACTCTTGATCATAAGAAACGTATGTAAAATGAGTGTTTTCCAGAGTGAATGTGGTTAAATAAATAAAAAGACTGGGAAAGATATTCATATATCTGCATGAGTAAGAAAGATCAAAGGATAAAAATAACGAACGTCAAATAAAAAGAACTCACATCTCAAAAACAATTATAATTTTCTTGTTAATTATTATTTCTTTGGGCCAATTTACAGAAAAATTATAATAGAGTTGGAATTTATGGTGTTTCACAGTGTATAAAAATAAAATAATATGAGTTAAACCATTTAATTTTTAAAATTCTCAATGTATTCGGGTTGTTAGCCCACCATCAGGAGTACAGTCGATGTAATACTCCTGATAATGAGCTAACAACCCGGAATATAATTTAGAATTTAAAAATTAAATCGTTTAACTCAAATTATTTTATTTTTATTCACTGTGAAACACCACCAATTCCAACCTATTTGAATTAAAAAATGTTACACTATAAATTTACGTAAGTTATAATTTTCAGAAGAGTTTTTGCCATTAATGTTACAGAATTAGTGGAAAGTTGAATAAGTTCTTTGTTTTGATATAGACTTTTTGGCACCAGAACGATCTTGATTTTCTTTTTAAGTCTTTGGTGCTCAAGCTGAATCAAAACTTTATAAAAATATAATTGGAAATGATAAATTTAATTTTCTAAGTTTCCTGAACAGCAAATGAGACACTAGCAGAGCAAAATATGACGATATTTGAGTGCATTCCTAATTTTTAACCGACTTCAAAAAAGGAAGAGGTTCTCTATTCGACTGAATTTTTTTTGTGTCTTTGTTACCTCCTCATATCTCCCCCAATTGTAAACCGATTTTTTAAAAAAAATTTGCATCGGGTTCAGTCTAGCTTCCGATTGGTCCCGTTTTTTTATTGTTATTAGACCTTTTTTGTTAGGTTTGTTCAGGCCTAACTTCTTTGTTTATGAACCGATTTCGATGATTCTTTTTTTATTGGAAAGGGGGTATCTTAGGGATGATGCCATATTAATTTGGTTTAGTTCTGATGATATGAACACTATTAATAACATCACTAAAAAGAGAAAAATAAAAATATTTTTTAAGAAAAAATAAAACCGACTTCAAAAAATTAAATGAAACAAATAAAATACACTAAAAGGTATAAAATATATTATTATCTTATTTAGTTACAACTAAACGAAGAAATATTAACATGTAATTACTTTTTGAAGTCGGTGCCAAACAAACTATAGCTATAAGCGAGCGTACCCGCCAAACGTACTAAGTAAGATCCGTCGAGTGCGATTCATAAAAGGTATATGTTTGGCACCGACTTCAAAAAGTAATTTCATGTTAATATTTCGTCGTTTAGTTGTAACTATATTGATAATAATTATTTTATACCGTTTAGTGTATTTTTTTGTTTCATTTAATTTTTTGAAGTCGATTTTTATATAATTATACGCGGCATTTTCTAGTGGAATCCTAGGCTTCATCGGAACAGACTTTTTGAATCTCTAGATTAGATCAATAACAAAAGAATACTTTAAAAATAAAAATAAATAGCTATAAAGACAGTTTAGCGCTCGCGCCCAGGCGACTCCCCATATATAGAATTATTTAAATCATTTATTAACATCTTTTAAATTTACATATTTATTTATTTATTTATTTATTGAAAAAGAGATGGTAGAAAGAATTTAATTATTTCTAAAAAAAGAGGAGTTTTTATTTTAGTTGCTAATAGACTATACATGTAATGATTGTTTTTAAGGAAATTGAATTGCACATTGGACTTTATACAAAATGGGAATCTTCAATCGGCATGCCTCTTGCACATCCAAAGCACGGCTTGATGGAAAAACAGTAGTTGTTACCGGCTCAAATTCAGGGATTGGAAAAGAAACTGTCATGGACTTATACAAACGAGGTAAGAACAATTATAATTAAATTAAAAAATTAAGTGAAAGGTATTTGCTTGTGATAATTATAATATTTACAAAGCAATCGCTGCAAATTAAAGCACAATTTTCAAACAATATTTTCTTTATAGAGTATTTTAGTGTTTAGGAGTGAGAAATTAATATAAATTATCTTTTTTATGTTTAGCTCCTTCGTATTAATAATAGAAAATTTTGAAATGGATAAATGAAATTTAATAAATGTTCATGTTGAATTATTTATTATTGTTACTAGTTTCGCCATTGTTTGGCTCATCAGACCTATTTACATTTTTTTGTTGTTATTAAAATTTTTTTGATTGAACAACACATTTCACTGGGAAATCACAGATAACATATCACAGTTCCAGAAAGAATACATTCGACGAGAGACAGTCCAAGAGTTAAAAAGTGGTTAAATATTTAAAAATAGTATCTCCATGTCAAATCACATCCCCAAGGGACGATCTACCATGATTGACTGGCTATGAACCTGAATTTCCTCTTGATATTAATGAAATGTCTATTTTTAAAAAATTTATTTTGAATGCAAAAATAGATCTATAATTACAGTTTTATATTTTCCATGCCCCATTATAGAAATCGGCGAATTCAGTCTTGTTGTTTATTTAATATATTTGGTTCATTGTTTATATTATATTATTAATACTAAGGAGCTAAACATAAAAAAGATATTATATTCAAATCCCCCAAGAGGAAACATGAAGGAAAAGACATTATATATTTTTCAAAATTTTCAATGTATAAATCTTAATTTGTAACTAATTTGAAATATTTGTGATAGACTGATGATGAAGGCAATGCCTTCGAAACTATAGTCTCTAGAAATAATTAAAAATTATTTTATTTAAAAAACAGAAGACTCTCTCATTTTATTTTATTTTTAACCTAAAATAAAAACAATTCTGTTACCATCGACAGTGAAATCTTTTTATTCAACTAATAAAAAGAGATAATTTATATTAATATTTTCTTTGTTCAATGAATAATTTATTTTGCATATTTGATGGATGGGAAAAAAGAATCCAAACAGATCTCTGACGTTACTCTATTGATTTGAGTTCAAAAAATAAATTATTTTATTCTCTTTAGAAAACCTCTGAAGGTATTTTTTCACTTATTGGGATACGTATGAATATTAATAAGAATGTGGTCCTAGTATTAACACAAAAAGTTTGCCCTTCTATCGAGTGTTATGATAAAATAGACACACACCCTATATTTATTTATTTGTTTTGAGTATTAATAACTACTCACGATACCAACTACAAATGAATAATCCAATTTATAGATGAAAATAAGCCGTATGCAGTTTGTAATAATTTTTAAGTGATAATTTTTTTTTTTATTAAAATTGACCTCGTTTGTTAGAACATTTGGTCACCAACACATTAATACATATTTCATTATTCGTGTCCATGATTAATAATTAAAGGAATCGTAGGGAGCCACTGAGGAAGTTGCAAAACAGCAACGAAACGTATGGCATATTTAATCAAAACTTGTATTTAATTTAATTTAAAGTCTTGTCCAACTCCCTACGATTCCTTTAATTAATAAATATTTATTACATACATAGAAATTTATAATTTAATTAAAATAAAATATAGTTTGATAACGGTACTATGATGTTAATTTTAATTTTTTGTTTTCAAATGAGGCAACTAAAACCATGAGAAAAGTTAACAGGTTCTCGTAAGGAGAAAAAAGTTTCTTAAGAAAAACCCAAAATCTTCTTGTTATTAGCAATTTTTTATTTAAAACTAGGATACAGTTTCGGCTGACACTTACACGAGGCCATCATCAGTCTATGTTTTGTGGACTGTTTTGATCTTAATTTGTATTGTAATGTTTATGTGATTGTACTTTTTAGACTGATGATGGCGTGTACCGTGTAAGTGTCAACCGAAATTGTCACCTAGTTTTAAATAAAAAATTGCTAAGGACAAGAAGATTTTGGGTTTTTCTTAAGAGACTTTTTTCTCCTTACGAGAACCTGTTAACTTTTCTCATGGTTTTAATTGCCACATTTGAAAACAAATAAAATATATAGTTTGTTTATATTTTCACAATTTGAGTTGGAATAACAATCCATTTAAACCTTAACATGTAATTATTAAAAAAAATATTGTTAATTATTACCCTTGAAAATTATCTTTTTCAAACAACAGTAGAAAAATATGTTGTGTTTGGTGTGGTGAGAAATATTGTTATATTGCTTTTAGTTGCTTGTATTTTATTAAAATATTTAAGGTGGACAGAAGAATTCCCGATTAAATGACATATTTGCTCAATTCCATTAAATTAACGAAATTCAAAATTTGAAATTTTTCAGGAAAAATGGTTGAGGTGCAGTTCTTGCATAAATATTGTTTTAATACTATATCATCAATTTTATTTTTATATATGTACCTAAGTGTATAATCTACCACTAATAGTTCAACTACCTGGGATAAAAATAGTGATTTAAACTTATTTTAATTATTCTATGAAAATGAAGTTTTTATTTTTTCATAAATTTTCCATAAAGAAAATTATATATAAATAAATATATGTTGATTAATGGCATATATGCGAATAATACTTACATAGAAGATGATGTCCGCTGTCTGGGATTTTTAATCGTAGTAATTCTGAAACAAACAGAAAAGTATTTTAGAAAAATAAATATCGAATGATATCGAAAATATTTATTACATATTAATTGAATGTAATGGAAGGCAGCCCAGCGGTAGAGAGGAAAGAAAAAATTAACACATATCAAATAAGGAGTAATTTATTGGAATTCTTCCTCACTTTCCTTTCAAACCGACGTTTCGGAGGATTTTTCCCTCCTTCTTCAAGGGTTTCAAAGGGTCAATGAATGAAACAAATAAAATGTTTCATTCTTCTCTTTACATTTTATTTGTTTCATTCATTGACCCTTTGAAACCCTGAAGAAGGAGCGAAAAATCCTCGAAACGTCGGTTTGAAAGGAAAGGAGGAAGGATTCCAATAAAATTACACCTTATTTGATATGTGTTAATTTTTCTTTCCTCACTAGCCCTGGGCTGCCTTCCATTACATTCAATTAAAATTTCTACCAGTCCGTCTCTCTCCAGAGAAAATTTCGTTGCAAAAAAAAATTATTACATATATTTGAATGTATGTGAGAATTACTACCCCTATCCTTAAAAATTTAACCCAAGAGCCAAAATCGATAACTGAGAACTATGTTGCAGATAATTACTGTTTACTATTTTTTTAGGCGGACATATCATCATGGCATGCAGAAATCTTCAAAAGACAAAAGAGGCAAAAGATGAAATCGAGACTTTAACGGCAGAAACTCCGGATTGTGGTTCTATATCCTTTGTGCATTTGGACTTAACTTCTCTAAAATCAGTTCGAAAATGTGCTAACGAACTACTTAAGGATAATCCACAGATCAATATACTTATTAATAATGCAGGTATATATAAAAATATATGAATCATTTTCTAAATAAAGACCTTAGTTTGTATCTTATCTTTTATTCATTTTTTATTTTAATTATTTTAATTTCTTTTTTCTTCTTAAATTAATAGAATAGAATACCAAAGATATTTATTTTATAAATGTTTTGTGTGAGCTGTCGTACTGAACGAACATACATACTTCATCCATAGATAATGAGACAGATAAATACTTTTATTAATTATTTTTTACTCTCACCAATATCAATAATATTATAGTATAGATAGTGGCTGCTAAGAGTCGTAACGGCACGAACACCACCGGAAATACCCGGAGAAATTCTTACAAGTTCACAGTAGGTGTCATCTGGTCGAAGACCCGGTAGATTACTGGTTATATGATATTTGATAATTGATACTGTATCAAAGAACTTAAAGACATGGATATATATATATATATCAGTGGCGGGCGGTGACTTTTCAACCAGGGGATGCTGTGAAAAAAGATCCCTTCATTTTTTACAATTATTCTTCCTTCCTTTTTGGAAATTTCATCGAATACGGCATTATAGAATTTTTCGTTATTTTTCAAATTTAACATTAGATTTTTTCATGACAATATTATAAATGTTTTGAAATTTTAGGGATGCGTTGCATCCGCAGCTTCCATGAACTGCGCGCCACTGATATAATTCGTTTTGTTTTCATAGCAAGCTAGCTATAAACGATCGTAGCTGGCTGCCAGCTGACGTCTTTAAAATGCAATTTTTCGTCTAATATGGTTGTCTAAATACAGGCGTTGCCATCAAGTGCTGACATCTACAAATTTTAGACTTACATATTTCATTAAAGCAAATCTGCTCTTAAATAATAACATACGCTCCACTGAAGGAATAATGAAGACAAAACCTCCTAAACTGTTTAAATCAAAAATTGAAAGAAATGGTGAATTTTTTAGTCTTTTATTATGATGAGTTGGAAAACAGCGAAGGATTTAGGCTAGAAAGTTGAAAACCAGTAGATTTCAAAATTTTCAATTAAAGTGACCAGTTTACTATTATAGTAGGTTAGTTTTTCGTCATTTTAGCGATGTCCTCCTCTTTGCAACATCTCTAGTAATATGTGTGTGTTTTTACGAGGTCAGAAATTCAATCCCATAATCAACCCATTTTACTAGTCTCTTTGACAAACAGAGAATACTATGAGCTAATTCTAGCCCTGGTCCACGGGGGGACTCTCAGGGTAATTCCTACCCAAAACATTAAAATACATTGTAGAATGGTTGCTGCTCTAGTATTAGATCAAATGAAACAAATTTTAAATAAAAGTATTTAATCGAGGAATATTACTAAAAAGGGCACGGATAGAATGATCTATTTTCCTTTGTAGTAGCTAAGAAAAGGATTCCAAACCAAATATAAGTCCAGACCTGTTTTAGACTAGTAGAAGTTAATTTCTTAATTTCTATTATTCTAGGAACGGCCGTTTAACTATTTATCTGGGACCCAATGGATTATCCTTATTATATATAGAGTGATCATTAAATTAATTAAAGAAATTGAAAATATTTAAAAATAATTAAACTCGATATATTTCTACATAATAAGAGCTCAAATTAATAATTAGTAGAGATTGTGGTGTTGGTGCAAGGTGAAACATCTTTAATAGTCCAAGAGCTGGTGACACATTTTGACTACGGATTTGACCCAACTAGAAATAATGCGTAATAGTACCGTCTATGATAAGTTGTACAAGGAATGGCCAGTCTGGCTGGTCTAAGCAGTGTGGACCAGGTACTGCGCATGGTATGAGTGCGGTAAAAAATACATATGTGTTAAAAAATATTTTTGACCCACAATGAAATTATAAAAATTATAATTTATGAGCTCATTTATAAACATAATATATTCACTCCAGTGAATTGAGTGGTGGAACGTGGAACCAGACCACTCAAAGTGTATCACAACATGAAAAAAATAGCACGTTGTAAAAATACACTTTGGGGTGGTCTGGGTTCTCACATTCCACCACTCAAATGGTCTGGAGTGAATTTATTATGTTTATAATTGACTATAAATTATAATTTTTATAATTTTCATTGTGGGATCAAAAATATGTTTTAACACACATGTATTTTTTTACCGCACTCACACCATGCGCAGTACCTGGTCCACCTGCTAGGCCAGCCAGACTGATCATTCTGTACTGACTATCATAGACGGTACTATTACGCATTATTTCTAGTTGGGTCAAATCCGTAGTCAAAATGTGTCACCAGCTCTTGGACTATAATAAAGATAAGAGTAAATAAATACTATATGTAATATTCATTTACTCTGAGTTAAGGATTCTTGGTCACTTGTTTCACATTAAAATTAAAAAAATTAGAAGATGTTAAAAATTGTTAATAGAAGCTCTGACTTTTTTCTAAAAAAATCACAAGAGGTTGTCATCTACTGAATCCGAAATGGAATGTTTTTATTTTTTGTGAATTTATGTTCTAGGTAAGAAAATAATTAAATCTAAATAAAAATCAGATTTAGATATTTGTCATTTAAAATAATTAATTCACTGAAATTCCAAACAGCGAGCCGAGTCTTGAAAAAATTTCACTTTTTCCTTCAATTTATTTTGAATTCTTTCACTATAGTCAATGGATGGTTTGTGGGTTTTATATATAGAAATAGAATAAATATAGAATATAGGGGTAGATATTAAGGGTTGTTTACCTTTGGGTGAGTGTAGGTGTCCTCTGCTGTTGCCCCGATGAATTTTCGACCACAACTAAAGCGAAAATGTCTGATCGAAAGAATCCCGTTACTCGATTAGATTACCAAGCGGGCCAAATATCTCCGAATTATATTCAATGGAAAATTCTCAAAAGCACTTTTTAAGCGATTTTATTATTTTATTATAATAAAATAACAAACTAAAAAAAGAATCTAATTAAATATAGATGGTGTCACGAACCGATTTTTTTTTTTTTTATAAACTAGTTAGATATCAAAAATTTGAACACTCGATTTTTTATGTTATTTTCCTCTTTGAAGCCAGCGAACTGAATCCAGCGAAAGGTTAATTAGTTATTAATTAACAACCAAATGAACATAAATATTTATATATATTAAAATATTAAAAAAAAAATATTTAGGGAGTATTTTAGAAAAAAATACATTTGGGATGGGCCGGTAATAATTTTTTCCACACACACATTTTACGGCCAGTCGACTCCTGCTCATACTATCCTATAGATAAAGTAAAAAGGACTATTGAGGCATATTTCTCAAGAAAATCTATAAAAGCAACAGTCACTTAATTAATTTCAAGCTTTTAGATATATTTACTATAACCATCTTTAATACTTTGTTTGACATACCTATATTTATGTAGATATTTTTTTACCTGAATACTCGATCTTAAATTAGTACTTTACAATAATTATATTTATTGTATGTAATATAAATTATTTCGAAACATTCTCTACAGTGAAACCCCTCAAATCCGAACCACGGAAATCCGAACGCAAAAAAGAGAAACTTATTTATTTAGTCATAAAACAATTATGTATAAATGTATATATTCTACATTATAACCTTATTTTACATAATTATTTGAAAAATTAACAAAGAAGTAGGTACAGTTAGCATACCTAACAAAGTGTAAATGTGTCTATACATACTTATGTCATCCAGGATTGAAAAACGGTAAAAGTTGGTTATTCAAATTCTTTAGGTTAATCACTTTGAAAAAACAATGAAATAATAATAGAAATACACAAAATATATAATCCGAACAAATTGAAATCCGATCAGGCTACAGCCCCAATTAGTTCGGATTTGAGGGGTTTCACTGCATATATAAACATAAATGTGCATAGATGCATCCGAATATAATAGGGGAGTAACTCGTAAAAGACTGACAACAAAAACTATACACATATGGATATAATAAATATGTAGCTAAATTTATTTTATAACACAAATTCATTATCGTCAATCAAAGATTAATTTTATTATTATTATTATTTTAGAAAAAGAAAGTATACAATGCTTTTTTTGTTCAGGGAGAATGAATGAGTATAGGTTAGAGGTGAAACATTAATCAAGTTAAAAATTAATTACTAGGTAGGGTTTACGATTAAAAGATAGATTCCTTATTCATAAGACTCGATTATATATATTTAGGCCTACGAGTTTTGTCGATCGAGCATTATCAATGTAAGATCCTGAAGATGGGTTCCTCGCCCGAAATATATATTGAGTCTTGCTCATAAGCAATATTTCTTTTTTATTCGTGAAACCTACCTAGTAATTAATTTTTAATTTTAATTGTTTCTTTTCCCCCTCGATTTCAAAATAGTAAATAAAAGAAACGTTTTGGTCATATTTTGCACTAGAGATTACTTTCGAAAAAGCAAAAACGCCGTGGATTGATGTGTGGATAAGGGTATACATATATATTAAAACTTCGGCAGTGTCAGAATTTGCTGAATTTCGGTCTAGATATTTTGATGCAAAAGACGCACCGCGCTCAGGAAAGCCAATCGAAGTTAATGATGACAAAATAAAGACATTGATTGAATCCAAATAGCACGATAAAGTTAATTACTTCATATTTGGATTAGTTATGCGTCAAAGAGTTCTTAGGATTGTGTTTTTTGTTTATAATGATCTTGAAACAAGAAGAAGTTGCACCAAGAAGGTACGGACCCTTGTATCAGGAAGATAAGAAGAGACTTAGGGATTGGGTAGGAGTCGTAGGTATCTGTGGATGGGTGTACTTTATGAACTCTAGGAAAATCATAAGATGGTGTCATCCATTAAATCCGATGGAATGGAATATTTTTAATTATATGTCAGAGGGGTTGTTTTTCACCCCCTCGGGAATCGAACCCGAGTGCCAGTAACAGCAATCCGGGCCACCTGGCTCAGCTGCGGGATACGAACCTCTCTGACATATGCAAACGCGTAAAATATTTTACTCAAAGATTGTTATCTTAATTTGTAAAATTTCGCGATATAGTGATTCTAAATTTAAACATATAGCCATGCCATATAATTTAAATAAAGGTGGATGAGTGTTTCGAATTTTGAAGAAATTCAAAATTCGAAGGGCAATGGAATGACTTTTCCTAATTTAATATGAAAGATATTAATTTGCCGATGGTAATAGATTCAAATTTACTAGAAAATCAAAAGATGGTGTCATCCATTAAATCCGATGGAATGGATTATTTTTAATTATATGTCAGAGGGGTTGTTTTTCACCCCCTCGGGAATCGAACCCGAGTGCCAGTAACAGCAATCCGGGCCATCGGATTTAATGGATGACACCATCTTATGATTTTCTAGTAAATTGATTCTATTACCATCGGCAAATTAATATCTTTCTTATGAACTCTATTTATTCTATGAAGATGATATTAATACTACCAAATCTTAAAATATGTGTCATTTTTTTAAAGACCCTACAAAAGATATTATTAAAATTTAATATAAAATTCATCTCTCTTTTTCAGGGATCATGGCATGTCCCTATAATTTGACAGAAGATAATTTTGAGAGTCAATTTGCCGCCAACCATTTGGGACATTTTCTCTTAACATGTCTTATTCTGCCGAGAATGAGAACCTCAACACCAGCAAGAATCGTCACTGTGTCATCAAGAATGCACCAATGTAAGATACTATCACAATGTTATTAAAAACTAACTGCAAGGCCCGCCTTCGGCGGCCCTCTTACTAGCCAGGGGGCACGCCCCCTGGACCCCAACCCTCGAACCCCACCATCACCCCCCACTCCCACCAACTACACCCCCGAAACCCACCCAGCACCCCGCACCATGTCCAACCTCCGCCCCCACCCCACCCACCACCCCAACACTCCATTCCGCACCCTAACCCACTAACCCCCCCAAAACACATCCAGCACCCCCACCACCATACCATGCACCCGTTCCCGACCCCCGCCCCCACCCCACCACCGCACCCACCCACCTCGGACCCCGCACCCCATCCACCCCGGACCCCACCCCGTGTCCTCCAACCCTGCGCACCACACCCCCCGCTATGCCCCCTGGACTCCACCCCGCACCACTCCCTGCACCTCCATCCTACTCCGCCTCACTCCTAACCCCCCCCCGCACCCAGTTTTTGCATTTCTAGCCTTCTAGTGACCCACAGATTATGTATACAAAATTTGGTTGAGTTTGGCTCAAGAGAAAGAATTTTCATTTTTTGACCCTTCCCCCCATTTTGGGTGGTAAGTTTTTGCATTTCTAGCTCTATAGAGGCCCAGAGATTATGTGTACAAAATTTGGTTGAGTTTGCTCCAAGGGCAAGAATTTACATTTTTTCACCCTCCCCCTTTTTGGGTGGTTTTTTGGGGAAATTTTTTTAAACAAAAGTTGTCAGAAATCACATCCCCTACAACTTTGTCTATCATAAAATTTGCCGTAGGGTTAATAGTTTAGGAGTTATTTGATAATTTTCATTCGTGTGCCCCCCAAACCCCTTCTGGGGTCAAATATCAAAACGTTATATAGGTAAAAACGTAAGTTAGAAGAAATCTGATGTAAATATGAAATTTAATAATAGTCCCTTCAGCCGTTTTTACGTGAATCGTGAGCAACTTTTCGGAAACCACTGAAACAGACATACATACATACATACAGACAGACAGGAATTTTGTTGAGGGTGTTTTCGTTCATAACTTTGGTTGAAACGTGTGCAACCAAAATTTGGCGTGATTTGGAGCAATGTACAGACAAAACCTTAATTGTATATAAATAGATATTCCAAACAAAAAAATAAATATAATAAAATAAAATAAATAATAAGGATAGAGACCCTATTAGTGAATTATACTTAAGCACTATACATTGAAGAGATATCCTCTAGAGAAAAATTATCATCTTTTACGAGAATCAAAAAACTAACCTGTTTTTATTCATAATTACTTATTTCGGATAAGATTGTTCAGAATTTAAGGCCTCCATTTCGGGTTCTTCCCAGTACCAGTGCTCAAAAATAAATTTTTATAATTTCAAGAAATCAAATGCTTTAAACCAATAAGAAGATCAAAATCTCAACTAGTATTCTTTTATTCAAATTATTTAAAACTTATATTTAAGTAATTCTTTTGTTTTAGCTGGATCAATCAATTTTGATGATATTATGTCAAAGAATTCCTATTCGCCAACAAGTGCATATTCACAAAGTAAATTGGCTAATATATTATTTACAAAAGAATTAGCCAAACGATTGCAAGGTACGTACACATTCAATTATTAGGAATGAAGTTTTTTGTATAAAATTGATTGAAAAAGTGAAAAAAAATCGACTGCAAATGACTGGGCTAGAGAGTTGAAACAAAGCGAAAATGTTTAGTTATAATGGAGAACTGATAGAGGGCAGCAAGGATAACAAAAAATAAAATTTCGAATAAAATAAATTTATTCGAACGTCATTTCCATCCTCCTAAATACTGACATTTTCACAAAATTCCTTAAAACAATTTCCAGATGCATTCAGGCATACCTAAGCCTCAGAATGAAGTCAGAATTGATTCCCGGACTCATATAGAAATAGAAAAAAAGCGAAAACCCGATAAGTTTTTCCCCCAATTTTGCTTTATGAGACGAAAAAATTTCAAAATTGACCCAATTTGGAAAATTGGTGCTTTTTGAACTCATGGATTGTTGCTCTACAACTTTTAATGAGGGGGAGTATTGATAAAATTTGATGTTGGAAAGTTACAGCATATTGAAAATGGGTAAGACACAGTTTTTGGAAAAGTTTGAAAAATTTGCTGTTTTTTGGATCCCCATAAAAAATCGAACTATTGGACTAATTTTGCAAATTTTCTTTTAATCAACGCAATATTTTGTCCTCTTTAATTTACTATAGTACAGCTATTTACAAAATATGGATCATTTTCCAGTTATAAGCGAAAAACTGAAAAAAGTCCGATTATTTCAAGGTTTTCGGCCACCACAAGTTGTCCCCCACACTTTCGAGGTCGCAAACTTACTCTTAGATTTGGCATACCCACACCATATCAAACGATCCTAGAAAAAAAATCTTTTGCCGGAATAATGTAAGCTGAAACCCCCATATATACTGGGCTACAGTACTTTCTTTCCAAAAAGAAAATACTTCTAATGTTCTGATATGTTTACTTATCTATACAAACTTCTATTTAAAATTACAAGAGATTGTTTTATACTGAATCTGAGCTGTTAAAAGTTAATTTTGATTACAAAATATTAAAATTTATAACGATGAAGATTAAATATTTGAGTAAAATTTTTACGAGTGTTATAGATTTTGGATTGGTTTTGCCTCGAAAAACAAGCAGTAGATCGATTTCTTTTTTTAGCCCTAGACTTCAATTTCCAAAGGAGTGAATAGAACCATTCTGACACCTGATAAAGATTATCTATAACAAGATTGGAGTAATTTTTGGAGACGGACTGATAAGTGAATTAAGTGGATATCGATGAGGCAGTCCAAAAAAGAGGAAGATAATTTACACTATCTTTTTATTCATAAAACCGACGTTTCGGAGGCTATTCCCTCCTTCTTCAGGGTTTTCAAAAGTCAGTGAAGGAAATCGAATGCAGCATTCCCCTCTGTCTCCTCTTTCAGTGGCAGTAACAATAATATCTTGTATTTCATTCTCGGCAGAATTATAATGTAATAAGATATTATTGTTACTGCCACTGAAAGAGGAGACAGAGGGGAATTTCCTTCATTGACTTTTCAAAACCCTGAAGAAGAGGGAATAGCCTCCGAAACGTCGGTTTTATGAATAAAAAGATAGTGTAAATTATCTTCTTCTTTTTTGGACTGCCTCATCGATATCCACTTAATTATCTATAACATCTCGAATTCTGTATAAGATATTTTCTCCATATTTTTCTTAATATCTTAAATCTGTTACCTCTGGCAAAATGAACGTTTACGAGGTACAATCCAATCCTCTACGCCAAATTTCTACTTCTTATACAACAATTCAGTATTTTTCATCTGCAAGTTTGGAAGCTTAGAAAGACAGAATCTAATCAGACCTTTGTTTTGAAAATATGAACATTTTAGGACTAGTACTAATTGTATATGGTACAACCTTCTAAGACATGAGTTATCATGAGTATAGGAATCCAGAAACATATACGACCAGATAAATCATTTTTAAAATGATTTTAATTGATATTTCAGACATTTATAAATCCGATTATCATAATCTAGTATAAAGTCATAAGACTGATTTGATGCAACCATCACTCGAGTCTATACCATTTCAACTCTTTCAATTCTCTAGAAGTTTCATATATATGGTAAATCTTTCATATAATATTTCAAAATATGTGAATAAAGAAAAAGTTATTGAAGATGTTGTATTAAATAGTATATCTTTTGACACAGGAAAAACTTTCTATATGCTCTTCCATTCTAACGATTCTATCGTAAATAATTCAAGGAAACTCAGAGCATCAATATATAGATGGTCAGACTTCATAATAACACTAATAGGCTTCCATTTTACTTTACTTCGGATCTATATAAATGGGAAAAAAATTCCCTAGTGCAATTTGAATAGTGTATTTAAAATGTGAAAATTTTCCATTGATTTGTTTATTTCAGGATCCGGTGTCACGGCCTATGCACTACATCCGGGAGTGATTGCAACGAACCTCTATCAGAATTTTAGTGCTACATATGTTCCGGGATTAACATGGTCAATTAATAAATTCCTACAGTGTTTCTCTAAAACTCCTCAACAAGGGGCTCAGACAACGATTTATTGTGCTGTAGATGAGAAATGTGCTAATGAATCAGGACTCTATTACAGGTAAGCACTAAATGGTTTCAAATTCATAAAGAGAAATCAATGAGGTTGTCCTCTTCTTGATGCAAATAAACATAGATATATATCGTCGCTGATCTTACAAAACCCCGTAAGTCCTAAATTCATTCACAAAGAGAAACAAAGAGGTTGTCCTCTGCTTGATGCAAATAAACATATACACATATACTCTCAAGATGATATATCTGTATATATATTATTTATTTGTTTGAGACTATAGTTTCGAAGACTTGGTCTTCATCATCAGTCTTTCTTCAATTATAAATGTTTTTCATGGAGTCAATATCATATGGATATTGAAAACTTGGTGTTCTTTCGTCACTGCTGGAGGGCTAGGAACTAATAAAGACACTCTATCCGGGCTCACATTCAAATATAACAATATGTTTCCCTTTCTCCTTTCTTCTTAGAAAGGAGGAATTTTTTCCTTTTTTTCTTTTTATCTTTTGTTAGCAAACATCTTAAGTAGATTACTATTGGATAGTTCAATTTGATTGTTTAAACAGAGTTTTGAATTTCTATTGAATGACTTCAAAATTTCTAAAGATTCGATTGCGCTAATCAATTTCGGGTTCTTTTCTCCTTTTATTAATCTAATACCTTCTGGGGAAGGAGTGATTGTTTGAATTTAAATGTTCTGCAAAAGAATTTTCGTACTTTTTATTTTTATAATCTCTTATGTGTTCATTTAGTCGAATTTTCAGATTTCTCTCGGTTTTTCCCACATATATTGCTTCGCAATCTTTGCATTTCAAACTATAAACCCTTCTTTTTCTATATTTGGTAATTTGTCTTTTTTATTTGAACCTAAATCTTTTTCCTAGAGTAATTGGAGTTTTTGAATACTGTTTTGAACCCTAATTTTTTCATTTTTTGTTTTAATTTTTCCTGAAATTTGTCCATAATATGGAAGAACTATTCTAGGATTTTCTTTTTCTTTTTCATTCTTTTGTGAATATACTGATTCCAGGGTTAATTTTTCAATTTTTTTATTTAACATTTGGTCTATAAGGCTTGCTTCGTACCCATTATTTTTACCGCGATTTCTTTAATTGTCTCTAATTCCTGTGAATATGCTTTTTCTGATAAAGGTATATTTATTAGTCTATGTATCATTGAATGGAAGGCTAGCAGTGTTTATGTGACATTGGTCTACAAGAATTTTTATGTATTACAATGTCAGTAGCTGTGGAGTTTTCTATAAATTTCAAAGGTGTGCTTATTTCCGGAGATGTTTATTTTTAAATCTAAAAAATTTAGTATTTTCTCTTTTTCTTTCTCTACTGTGAATTTAATTTTCTCATGAAGATTATTTATATATTCTATAAATGTGTCTAATTGTCTATTTGTTCCCCCATAGTAAAATTATATCATCTACGTATCGATAATAGTATATAATGTTTTTTGAATATTTTTCATTGTCAAGGAATTTATTTTCAAAATCATTTAAGAATATTTCTGCTAATAACGGGGACAATGGAGATCCTATTGATAATCCCTCCCTTTGTTCATAAAATTTTGTCCCAAATTGAAAGAAATTGTGGTTGATACATGTGTGGACCAGACTGCTTAGATCCATTTTTTCCAGGTTGTTTAGGCCAACTGACCTGAAAATAATTTTGTCTACTAACTGTTTTGTTTCGTTTGGCGGTATATTAGTGAAAAGGCTCGTGATATCTAAGGATAGAAGCTTCGCATTATTAGGAATTTTAATATCTTTAATTTTGTCTATAAGTTCGATTGAGTTTTTAATAAAATGTTCAGCTTTGAATTTTGTTCTTTCTCGAAAAATGCTGTTTAGTTTTTTTGCAAGTTTCGTTATTGATGAGTTTATATAACTAACGACGGGTCTGATGGGAATTTTTTCTAATTCCTCTGACTTGTGTATTTTGGGAAGTCCATATAACCTTGGGCATAATGGATTTCGTTCTGTTAGAATGTAGTTTTTCTTTTTTTGAAAGTAATTCTGAACTTTTTATTTTTTCTTTAACGATTTTACTGAATTTATTGACCGGGTTTTTAATTTCTACGAATTTATGTGCTTTTATGAATTGTTCGGTTTTTTCCATGTATGTTTTTTGATCTAAAATTACAACTGAATTTCCTTTGTCGCTTTTAACTATAGTCAATTTATTTTCTTTTATTTTCGCTTTGAGTGATTTTACGATTTGGGGTTCATTATTAATTTTGTTTTTATTTTTATTATTTTTAATGTGTCGAATTTCCTTCTCTAATAATTTCCCGCAAATAGTTTTATTTATGTTGCTTTCTTTATTTTTAGATAGCTCTGTTTCAAGGTTGACTACGATGTCTTCAATAATGTTTCTATTAATTGGGGTTTCCACTGAGTGTTTCAAACCTTTTTCTAATAATTCTATTTCTATTTTATCAAATTTTTCTTTAGAGAAGTTTTTTACTCTATCATTGAATTTACTTGTTTTTGCTTCTATATGTTTTTCTGGTTTTTTAATTTTTTGATTTGTTTTAAGATTCTTAATTTTATTGTCTAATTTGGCTTGTTTTTTAACCATTAAAAATTCAACCCTATCTCTTATTTCACAATCTTTAATATCAAAAAAAGAGAAAAAAATTCCTCCTTTCTAAGAAGAAAGGAGAAAGGGAAAACATACTGTTATATTTGAATGTGAGCCCAGATAGAGTGTCTTTATTAGTTCCTAGCCCTCCAGCAGTGACGAAAGAACACCAAGTTTTCAATATCCATATGATATTGACTCCATGAAAAACATTTATAATTGAAGAAAGACTGATGATGAAGACCAAGTCTTCGAAACTATAGTCTCAAACAAATAAATAATATATATACAGATATATCATCTTGAGATGTATGTGTATATGTTTATTTGCATCAAGCAGAGGACAACCTCTTTGTTTCTCTTTGTGAATCAACAACTCTGCTACTCTCGGCAAAACAAAAACTTTTCACCTAAATTCATTGTTTGCCAGAAAACAAGAAAAAATATTTTATCAATACATACATACAAATACAATGAAATATTTATTATTTTTCCGTAGCGCGAAATTTAAATAGAATATAATAATAAGTTTTCAATAGACAGACGCACCGTGAAAAGTTGGTCTGTATAAACGTATAATACGCATTTGACCAAAAATCGGACTTACGAGGTTTTGTAAGATCAGCAACGATATATAAGTAGTTGTATGTAAAAACCCATTTTTTAGTAAGAACGTGTTCTTACTAGTTAAAATGCATTTCGCTGAATACCTTTATTGCAACTAGGGTTTACTGATGTTGCTATAGAATCTTCATTTTTGACCTTCCGTCTCATTATTTTCATAAATTTTTAAACGAAAATGTAAAAAATTACATCCTCTACAACTTTTCTTTTAATTTTTAGAATTTTCGTTTAAAATTTTTTGAAAATAAATACACGAAATGAGGCGGAAGGTCAAAAAGAGAAGATTCTAGACCTTTGAACCAAACTCAATCAACATCGTAAACTCTAGTTGCCATAAAGGTATTCATCGAAACGCGTTTCAACTAGTAAGAACGCGTTCTTACTAAAAACGGGTTTTTACTTCAAAATATATACCAAATATAAATAAATAGGTACATATCTTTTAAAAAAAGATAAGTAAAAATATTTTACACCTGAAACAAGTAATCTAGTGAATCGCTCATAGTAAATAATAATTTTCCAAAAATATATTTTTACTTTTCTTTTATTAAAATAAAATATGTTTCCCTTCGCATCATCATCAGACTCTCTAAAAATTACAATTGATTTGTTTGAGACTATAGTTTCGAAGGTTTGATCATCATCATCAGTCTTTCTAATTAGAAATATTTAACTTTTTTTCATTTTAAGCTGAATTTTTTAATTTCCGTTATTGAAGGATGGAGTGAAAAATTTCTTTGCTTATAACATATATTGCGATTCAGTGAGAGGTTTTTGTCTCGAGGGTGTGAGCTGACTGCCCGGATAGCATGTTAGTTCTCAGGTTCGACTCCTGGGGGGATGAATCCCCTCCGATTTCGCAATTAAAGAATATTTCTACTAAAATCCGAGAATTTGAATGAAAGTTTAAAATCTCTCATGTGGTTAGGTTAAAAGGACACTCTTTTATTGTCTCCCTCAATTTAATTTGTTATTTATCATGCGGTCAATAGGCGATTGAATATAGAAAATTCGTTTTGTTGTTATAGCAAGTTATCTATATACTTTTCAAATTCATCTATTTTACTTTTACATTTTATATACGCCCTAGATAAATAACTAATAAGAATATTTAAAATAAATTTCATATTTAGTTCATTTATATTAAGATTAAGAAATAATTAGATATTGGATTGAAATGGAAACATATTTTGTTCATTTCCTTATTTTTATTTATTCATTTATTTTAATCATTAATATCAATTTTACAAATATTGGTATAAAAAAGCTTTATATGCTTTAGTGCAGTGGTGAATTTTCGGTCTTTGGGGGCCGTGAACAGTAGCAATAAAAAGGACCCTATATTATTTATTTGTTAAATTTTCCAATACCGTTTTAAAGATCCATAAGAACGCACATATTCATATTGACTACAATAATTTAATTTCATGACTTGAGATTCTGAGGGCCACTCCAGGTTCATAATCTCTGGCGGCCGCCCAGTCTGGACACCGTTAAATCCACCACTACATTAGTGCTTGATTCTGCTTATTATTATTATTATTATTTCTTTCATCAAAATAATTTTATTTCTTTATGAGATATTAAAAAAAAACAACATTTTTTCCACATATATATAAATGTAAGAGAGCGGGAGTTTGGTAAAATCGTGTGGATTATCTTATCACATGTATAATGTATTAATTGATTTTTATAGTGAATGCCGAGTTACACCTGAATCACCTAAAGCACGTGATATGGAAACTGCAGCCAAACTTTGGGACTTGAGCGTTTCATTGGTCGGATTAGAGGGGGATCCATTTACAGAAGCCGAGTAATATAATATATCACATCAACACTAGGGCTTCTCAAAATCTCGTAAAATTTAAATCCTGGGATTCCGGGGTAAAAATGATCCTATTCCCGGAATCTATCTCGGGATCTGTTAACAATCACGAATTAATTCATTTTGTGCATGTTGTGTTGTAGTGTGTGTGGAGTATTTTTTCCATTTGAACATTTTTTAAATGAGGAAGAAGTTCATTTGTTGAAAATTCTTTACATATGATAGTTGCATTGCATTTATTACAAGTGGCAGATTAAGATTTGTATTTCGTGTAAAATAGAGGCATGTTTTAGATGCACTTCTAGTTGCCATTATAGGGTTAATGATAGAACTAACAAAATAGAATAAAATAAACAATGTTACAATTTTATTTTTAAAACGTGCTTAAAATAATTTTTATTCTTGAAAACATCACGTAACATTTTTGCTTTCAAATCTTTATTAAAAATAATTTCATAGTGGAAAATGAGTTTCATCATTGCCGTAGTTAGGAATTTTTCCTAGGGAGGCAGCCGGTCAGCTGATTAGCCACCACAAGGTTTCAATTTTGGTAATCCGATTAGAGATCAACTAACTTTTTAGTAGAATTGACAAATTTTGGAAGTAACGAAATAATTTAATGAGAAATACATAAGTGATGCCTCATAATAAGGGGCCGTTCATAAATTAGGTCACATAGTAAGGGGGGAGGGCATCTCAGATTTGTGACAAAATGTGACCAGAGGGCCCGGGGATCTTAAAAATTGTGATATAACAAAAGTCAAATTAAAAATTTTTCAAATATTTTTTAGATTTCAGATTATTATTATTATTTCAACCTGAAAATGTTGAGAAAATAAATCTAGAGAAAAAAAGGCTACAATTTTTAAATTATAGGCTATAGGGTATAAAAGTGATTGTGTGACGTCACAATACAGAAAGACTCAATGAAAATGTGACAAAATTTGAGACATAGGGGGTCTAAAAATCTTGAATTTCGAGTGACTTAATTTATGGACGGCCCCTAACTAATTTGCGATTTTTCTAGTGGGGGCAATGAGTTTTGTAGGGGGCGCTGACCAGGGGGGCCTCCTTAACTACGCCCATGAGTTTAATAACAATTTATTATTATATTTTTACTGAATAGTTTGTAAATTATAATCATATATAACGGACGATTACAATTCAATATAGGTGGGTATTTGTGGTGCCCACAGGGGGGTTGAAAACTGTTACAAAATTAGCATTGTATGCTAAAAATAAAAACGGTTAAGTTTATAACTTCAACAAAAGGTAATAATAACTTAAAAACCTATTGTAATTCTTTAGGGGTGAATTAAACATAATATGTAAGGGGGAGGCTACTTTTCGACAAGGTTATGATAATGACTCAAATATGTATGGAATATATTATAATTACATAAAGGTGTTTTCCGGTTATATTTTAAATGAAAATGAAAAAGAATTTTACACTCCTTGTGCTTGCCAAAATTTGAATTTGATATTAGGAGGCGTCGGAAAATGGTCACATAAATTTTATTATGCTGTAATTTATTGATTTTAAAATTTTGGACTGGAATATTAATTTATATAATCAATCAATTTATAGAAATTAAGGTATTAAAAAATTGTAATGTGAAATTTTTCAGAGTACCATATGATAGAAGGTCCCAATTCATTATTTTGCACATGGGCCCGCAAAATAGAGCGCATGCTCTGTTTTTGGTACATGTATAGATGTACACTGTACACTGCCGACGCGAGGCAAGTTTTAGAATGGAGCGAGACCCAATTTTGGGGTCCCCAGCGTCGGAGCTATGGTCTTTGGCGCCCCTGGCAAAGCTTTGGGCTTTTTGCGGTCTTAAGGTCATTCACACTCAGAATCAAAATGTATACAAGCGAAACAAATATTTTTTTCCTTTATTTTTCTTTACCATTGAGGCCTCCTAAGACTTGATGCCTGGAGCGGCCGCTCCGTTCGGTATTTGTTAGGGTGGGGGGCCCTGTGTATGTATTGCATTATTCTAATTTTAACCAAAATTCATTATTACGACCAAAAAAATTAAGTACATACATACAGTGGCGCAACCTAAGGATGAAGCCCCCCCAGGACAAGGGAAAAAATGAACGTAAAAGTAAAAATGAAAAAATTAACAAATAAAAATAAAAAAAATATTTGGTAAATTTTAATCAATATTTTGATTATAAATTAAGTCACAAAAATGATTCTATTTCCACTAAATGTTGGAGAAATGAGACTATTTCTTCAGATCGAATTTGTCTAGAGCAGGGCTTCTTAAACTTTTTTAATTGGCGACCCCACTTTGACTGAAAAGTCATTGTTGTCAAATGGGGTGGCGAACCACAGTTTAAGAAGCCCTGGTCTAGAGTAACTATTTGTTAAAAGACTACGGAATCTTTAATTAATCGATTGATAATAATAAAATTAAATTTAATAAAAGCGTTTCTCTCCATCCATTTTAAATATAATATTAAATTAAATTAATTAATTACGAAAATGCTTATTATATATATGTATGTGTGTGTGTGTGTTAGCCCCATTCATTACATAATCCTGATTGCGCTACTGCATACATATATTAAAGTTTTGAGTGCGAATAATTTCGATATCTTTAAAAAAACAGAAAAAACTATTTAATAAGAATCCCTTGGAAATTTGGTTTATTATCGCTGGATAATTGAATAATTTTTATCCACGGAATCCCGTTTGAGAAGCCCTAATCAACACTTATATTTTTAATATATTGTAAATAAAAATTATCACAATGAAATCTTAATTACATTAATACATACACAACTTTTAGGGAAAATGTCATAATTGAAATTGAAATTTTCGTGAATCAAATATGAAAAAAAATCTAGAAATAAGCATATCTTGAATTAACATATTTTATTACCAAAGTATCCATGTAAGTGTTTTGTCGAATTAATATATTATACCAAATAAGATTTTAAAAATAAGGATGTTGTTTTCTGAAAAATTTATTTTTTTAAAGTTTTGTAATTAAAATTAAATAATAAGTAAAGTAAAATTAATTTTGTTCTTTCTTTTAATTATATTTTTAAAGTGATCTTCAAATTGTATCGCATAACATAACGCTTGAAAATAAAAATTAAATTTAAAAATTTAACGATGTCTTAATTTAAATCATGAAATATTTTTTTCTTTTGAAGATAAAAGGTAGGTACAACTGAAATCATGAAATCTTGAAAATGTTTTTAGGACTTTTTCAAAAGAACAATATAAGCAGGATATACGAGTTAGACTCGCATATTTAAGGTTCGGAGGTATCTTTTAAAATACTCGAAATATCAAATTCGTTCTTATTTGTCATTAAAAGTAGAGAAAGAGTGAATTTGTGGATTTTTTTTTATAATTTTAAGCTGAAAATAACCACTTTATAGAGTGAAATAAATTTAAAGAAATTAAGCCTAATTTCACTCACCTCAAGATAAATATTTTTAAATTTCGAGCACACAAATATTTACCCCTACCAAAAAAATATTATCATCTGATTATTAAACGATTTTTGTTTTTGAGAAAATAAATACACAACTTGTAAATTAAAATTTCGAACATGCTTTCAGGCCAGTTGACTTAACCCTAGAGTAAATTGACCAGATATGATAGTGTACACTTAAAAATGGCCTCTTTGGGATTCTCACATTGACATTTTAAAGCGAAAAAAATTAAGTCTAATTATGCCATTCTCTCAGATTTTATTAAGTATTATTTATTTTTTAACTTTAAGATTACTTAAATGGAAAAAGTGTCAGAAGAAGACACCACTCTCCGGCAACGCCTGTATTTATGTAACCTGACTGTCTAAGTGAATCGTATATTTCTATCAGAAATAATTTTATTTTAGTTTTAAGGATTTCTTGGTTCAAGAACTTTGACTGATTAAAAATGTGTAAAATCAAAAAAGAAAATCAAAACGTTTAATTTGTTTATAAAAAATATTTTAAGGAGGTCCCTTTCGACGTCAATGTTAAATAAAAAATATTAGATTATAACTATAATTAATTTTTTTTTAATAGTTTAACTCTGTTGATGCTTTGGTGAAATTTCAATCACACATTATTATTATTATTATTATTTTTGAAAATAAAAATTTTTTAAATGTAAACATTTTCTCAGAGTCATATGTAAAATTAAGATCTTGACATTTTCTCTTGAATTATAACTTATAACTATTAGTTGAATTGATAAAGTTAAAAAAAAAAACTAAAAATTTACTTGCAACATGCAAGTTTCTTTTTTTGCAATATCATTGACAGAGGAATTTACTGAAAAATTTACTTTAACCCTCATCTGATCCTTTAAAAAAATAACAAATATTATCCTTCCGTAGAAATCTACTGAATATGGAAAACGTCTTGTTTGTCATTCAAATTATGTTTTTTTCTTAAAATATTTTAAAGGAATTTGAATTAAATTGTGAAATAGATTTATAAACATAAATTTTTATTACTATATTTTAGATATTTTTTCCTTCCAAGATACGAAACATATGTTGTATTTTCTGTAAATTTAAATGTAGACTGAGACAATGAAACTTTTTTATATTCCAGAAGTTTTGGTGAAATACTTCGTTTATTTTTTCTCATTGTTCCAACCATTGTAAGCAGTGGCGTAGACAGAAAATTTTCATGGGGGGGGGGGGGGGTCAATCCACAAAGCATAATATTTAGAGGGAATTTTTTTTTATTAAAACAAATAGATACTTCAAGAAATAAAAAAAGAACATAATTCTTGATTAAACATATGAAATATATTTAATTACGGTTAGTTTTTCTGGTTTTGATGGCATATACTGACGAACCTTGCATCTACCACGAAAAGCAAGTAATTGTTCGTCGACAGTCATACATGCAGATGGATTATAGAAGTTCGATAAAATGTCCGACCATTTCTCAAATAATTCACGTATCGGTGCAAACTTGTCAAGAGATTTTTGTTGCCGTCTGCTAATGACATCATCGAACCAAAATATCATATATATGAATGTTTCATTGACATTATTGCTCTAAAAACTGGCCTCCCATATTCTCTGTCGAATAAATAAGTCAGAGATTCGTTTTTAGATCTATGAAAATAAAAAAGATTCATGAAATTCATTTAGAAATAAAAGAAAACTTTAACAATTTACCTGTAAACACCAGATAAAATGAGTACAGCAAGATATGCATGCAACAAATTTGAGACGATTTCGATTGTGTTTTCTCCGAACTGTGCCTTCGCAAATGTGTTTGAATGTTTCAAAATCAAATTTTCAATAGAAGATGGAAAGAAAAGCAAAAAAGTATCTTTGAAACAATCGACACGAGCTCTTGCAAATCTTGTTGTCCCAGGACGAATAGAGAAAACATTCTCATTCGATAATCTTCCAACACGATGATTTGTAGGCTCAGAGTGCCATCTTTTGAAATAAATAATGGATCAGTTCCTACACTGGGAAGTACTGAATCATCGATTTCGTCATCTTCTTCTTCTTCAAAATCAGATTCCATTGGTTCGCCATGGTCGCTACTTGATGAAGAATCATTATCTTCTTCAGAGTCTGATTCAAGAAGCATTGCTTCGATTTCCTCGTTAGTTAAATATTTTGGTCTTGGCCATGTTTTATTTTATAATATATACGTATTGTTAGTTCAAAACAATATTCAATAACAATCTTCACTCGAAATAAAAATTGTCTATGCAGAATGAACGAGAAAATACACTGTAATTCCATATGCGTAGAAAACTACGCATGCAGGGTAGACAAAGTAAGTTTTTAAATATATTAACTCCAGAGGAAAATTTAAAATAATTAAAAGTTAATTTTTAATCAATATGATAAAAAAATAAAAGTCATGAAGTTTCATGAGCCTAAGTTAAGCGATTTAAATAAAAAAATGAAATCAAAATCGGATCTGCGTAGTTTTCTACGCAAGGATCAGACTAGTGTTAAGGATGTCCATTCGCTCCAGTTGAGTCAAAAGAATTGTAGTATCTAATATTTAATAAAATAAGTTAAACTACAAATGAAAAATAATATAATTAAAAAATAAATAAAAGCGGGGAGAAGGGGGGATTCAGTTAAACAATTTTCAATCTAAAAAAACAAGTTAGCTGAAATTTATTTTAAAATCGATCTATAATATAAAAAAAAGAGAGTCATTATTTCTTCATGGGACCAAAATATTAAATATAAGAGAGGGGCAGATGTATGATACACACATCAGTTTATTTGCTGAAGACTCTTCCTCAGCGATTTAAATTTGATATCCTGAGTACGTAAGCTTAAGTGTCGAGCGCTCTAGCTACTCTCAAACTATTCCCGTAATATCAAATAAAATGTTATCCATAATGATTGGAATCTTTTATTTACACGAGTCAAATAATAACAAACTGCTCTGATCACATTTTAAAGATAAGATACATACATGGACATGGCATTATATGTAGGTACAAAGTTTGACTAACATCGTTCTTAGAAATTTAAGTTTAATAGTAGAAAAGAGGAAAATATTTGCTATCATTCTGAAAATACCAAAATCAACAAAGGGGAAAGAGTAGGAGGAGGATTAGTGCTATCACTGCGGAGTATTACATCATCCATTTAGTTACTCTCAAACAAGAAAATTCAAATCTTCCATTGATATATGCGTCTCCACTTTTTACGGAATAATTAAGATAAACACCTGGTGAGATAAAATTGATAAAAGAGTCGGATTGAAAGTTTTAACTAGTCAGTGGTTTTTGACTAGCAATCTCTCAACTGTTTTCGTCGCTTTTGTAAGTAAATTATATACATTAGTGTTTTCATATTTATTCACCTATTAGTCTCCCTAGTTAGAACTATTTATGTACAGTTCAATATTTTAAATCCCGCACATCCACAGATACCTTCAACTCCGACCCAATTCATGAAATTTTGTCTCTTTCTTCTTTTTTACGATGCAGGGGGTCCACTTGAGACTACAGAAAATGCACCTTTTAGTGCGAAATCAAGCACTGGGCGGAGGAGGGATTTTTTCAAATATTTTTTAATTTCAACAAAATAAATAAATAAATAATCGTTTTTATGTTATTGGTTACAAAAAACGATTTTCTAGTTTTATAATTAAATAATTTATATATAACCAGCTGCAAAGCCCGCCTGCGGTGGGGATCTTGCTGGCCAGGGGGCTAAAAAAATCACGTCGGCGTCCTCGCGCAAACCGATTATAATAAGTATAGATAGATAGCGATAGATTCGACAGCACAATGACGCACTGAATTGTTTAAAGTGGTGTCTATAGCCCGCGGGCCTTCACACGCACTCGCAACCAGCGCATGCATACTCTCGTATCGCATGTGTACCCCGAAAGATCCGAAAGAACGCCACGAATGGCATCGATCAGGGTATAGGTGTGTACGCAGAGGTACACGTGAAATATAGCGGGCGTATATTCCACCCTCGCTAGTGTTGAAGCTATCAACAGCTGGCGAGTTAACAACAGCTATCTAGACGAGATCCTTGTGCCACCACGAGACCAACCTCAGTCGAATGGAGCTAGGAACTTTCGTCCCTAGGGCTTTCTCCATTCCCCATGGCACCATTTGTTTTCAACAACCTTTGGTATGGTTGTTCGAGGTTTCTCTTGCACATGACTTTCCATGCTCCACCTCTTCAGATTCGGACTCTCTTCCCACAGTCCCAGTACGTGATAGACTGCATGTGCGGTTGGTTAACCTGATGTGATTGCAACATCACATACACCTGACAAACCGCCTGCAAATCGCCCAAGCCGGCCCACACCTGCTGCAAACAGCCAAGTACGAATGCTCCGTTTTTACATAATCAGAAGCATTGTTCGCCAAGCAAGCTCCGAAACAATGGTAGTCGAGCGCTTACAAAGCGTCCAATGCGGTTCACGCCCGCTGTAAAAACAACCAGTAGGATTTGAAGATTCAAAATCTTCAGCCCAGGTCCGCGACCGATTGTCGTCTGGCAAACGACTCGCCACCCTCCATTCCAGGCGGCTTTCTGCCTATACCTCTATTTGTTATGTGTACAAAGCAAACCCACTGTGTTGCAGCTTTTAGGGTGTAAGATTAAAAATCTCCAGCCTAAGTTCGTGAACCGATTGTTCGCTTGGCCAGCGGTTCGTCACCTTTTGTGCCAACCCAGGCTTGTCTTTTAAATCTGGAAGTCGACAACCTCTTCTACATGATATATAACCACGCAGCTTATCGGACTCCATGGTAATCAACCATGCATACCACAGTCAAGTGGCACAGATTGGCATTCACTACGGTAAAAGGCGCCAGTCTTTCATTCTAAAGGAACCCGTAAGACACCAATTGAATGGCAGCTGCAGGCTACTTTAGGTGTGTTTACCGTTTTGGCTTGCACTCAGCGTGGGCTCGCCAAGCCCAATCTGAACCACCGTCAGATGTGCCGCTGGACCATTTTAAATCAGAGGGCAAGTCATCTCCCTTGTCATGACCACGGCCATGGCAAGCGAGCGGGTACAATACACGTACGTCCCCCGCTCGCACTGATTGGCTTGCACTCAGCGTGGGCTCGCCAAGCCCAATCTGCCTCCCCATCAGATGTGCCGCTGGACCATTTTAAATCAGAGGGCTAGTCAACTCCCTTGTCACGACTACGGCCATGGCATGCGAGCGGGTACAATACACGTACGTCCCCCGCTCGCACTGATTAGCAAGCATAATGCCAGAGCAACACCAATTTCGGCTTGCAGGTTTGTCACTTCCTGGATACGTGGACATCGCGGTGCTCCGAGCGTGGAAGCCGATGAGCTAGTCACGGAATCAATCATGGCCAGCTTTTGTAGCCATCACCATATACTGGTGATTTTCATCGGCCGTTATGAATTATTCATATTGATAAGCAATTTCCAGCAGCGCCCTCAACTGCTGGTTACAGTTATTACTGTTTACTGTCTTATGAAATAGTTATAATTATCATCAAAGAATGACAGCTTATTTATGCTTATCAATCTGCATGGCCACCATCAAACCATGCGCCGTGAATTATTGGCTTACTGCTGTGCCATTGATCAGCCCGGCCGCACACACCACTCAACCAGGCCAAAGCCCGCAGTGTCGGCGTATTTGGTTCAAGCCACCAACATCTCGGCATAATGAAGCATATCCAGAGCAGCGCATCTGAATATACTAAAAGGATAGAGTATTTCTTACTATATATGTCATAGACATAAAATAGCATATCCTGGCAGGATCAACCGAAATATACTAAAAAGATAGAAGAAATTCTATATATGCCGAAATGTGTAGGTCACCATTCCAATACATGCATTCTTGCATAATTGTTTATGCAACATGATATCATCATCATTTTGATAGTGATATATTCATAAATTTGTGTGTTCAATAATCGACAGAGTCGATGTAGTAGGATTTGTAGAAACAATCGTGTTTATGATATTTCTATTGTAATATCATAGCATTTTAACTCTTTTAGAATTTATTAGATAAATTCAAGAGATTTATTCACCATAGTTAGTTTTGATGCAGCAGCTGCTGCATCTGTTGCCGGCATAACATAGCACCTCTTGGCCCACTGAATATACTAAAAAGATAGCCCATTGGAGGATCATCCATGGGACTATATATGTCTAGTGACATAATATAGCATATCCAGTGCATTTTCCAGATTTACTAAGGACATAGAAATATTTCTATATATGCCAATGGCAACTGCGTTCTTCGCCAAGGGTAACACTCTTAGTTCTCCGAAAGGTGCGGATATCCACCTGGACCACGGGGAGGTGGTGTTACTCCAAGAAACGGCCTAGTGCAGAGATGAGCTGCGTTGCCTTTAGCTCGTTCTCTATCGACTCGTTTCGCCAGGTAGATAGATAGCAGTGGCGTGCGGTCCATGGATCCTGAGGATGCGGCGAATCCCTAAAATTTCAAACATTTAGAGCAGTGTTTCTCAAAGTGTGTTCCGCGGAACCCTGGGGTTCCATGAAAACACGCCAAGGGTTCCGCAAAAAATTCACGATAGGTGACAAAATTCTAACGTTCAAAAGGAAGCTGAAGTTTTGGATTAGTTGTGTGAATCGCAGAGATATCGAGTGTTTTCCAGCTATGAAGGACATTTTGGAAGAAAATCTAAATACCAGTCAATATACCAAACTCGTTCATCACTTGGATCAAATCAATCGAACAAATAAGTAGGTTATAATGAAGGCAGTCCATAAATTATTTAAATTTTATTCAATTTCCGACGTTTCGGATATTTTTTCTCTCCTTCTTTAAGGTATTAAATAGGTCTCTCCTTTCAGTGTAAGCAGCAACATTACAATATTTTCCAACATTATGCCATAAATGTAATGAGATAACCAAGTACACTTATGGTATAATGTTGAAAAATATTGTAATATGAGAGACTTTAATCTCCCCAAAAATAAATTCGTTTTATTTTTATATCTTGATGTGAAACCTACCAAGTATTTTTTATCCAATAATTTAAAAAATGTTTCACCAAATACCAACACCAAATTCCTTAAAAACTACTGTAATATTGTTGCTATCACTGAAAGGAGAGACAAATGGGGATCCAATTATACTCACCCAACACAATAACTATTCAATACCCTAAAGAAGGAGAGAAAAATCTCCGAAACGTCGGAAATTTTATAAAATTAAATAATTTATGGACTGCCTTTCATTATAACCTATTTATTTCGCTTACCAGTCCATTTCTCTAAATAAAATAAATAAAATTCAATCGAACAATATTTTCCTGATGATAATTTCAAAAAACTGAAAAATAATTCTCAGGTGAAAAATCCTTATTTGTTAGTTAAAAGCCATCCTCCTTTTCACACCAAGATTATGAAAATTTTATCGAAATATCTTCAGATTCTTCACTGCATACAGCCTATAAAACGATGACTTTGACAAAATTTTGGTGTAGATGCCGAATATCAACAGTTGACCCAGAAAGCTGTTTTAATTCTCTTTTACCATTTGATACAACTTATTTGTGTGTGTCTGAATTCTCAACTTACTTATGAACAAAATATAAGTTCCTTAATAAGCTGGATGCAGAGTCGGATATGAGATTACAACTTTCATCAATAAGACCTGATATAAATATTTGTGTAAGCACAAAACAGTATCATTGATCGCATTGATGGCAAATTAAAAGTTGATGTGTTCGAAAATAATTTTTTTCTTTTACTTACAGAAGTTTTGATTTAGTTACTGTTTAATATAGATATAGTGGGTGATTGTATAAATAAAAATATAAGACAATAAAAGTAGTGTTTCTTAATTACTTCACTCCATATCAACTATGTATATTTTAGTCAAAAAATATGTTCCCATAACAACGCTTTAATCACAATATTATCGGGTTCCACGCTTACCTTCCAAACAGAAAAGGATTCCACATTCGAAAAAGTTTGAGAAACACTGATTTAGAGCGATTTCAAAATTTCAGAAGGAACTTTAAATTTTCAAATTATTATCCAGTTATCTTTTATTATAAAGGAACTTATGCTGTCCGTCGCGAGCCACTCAATTAAAACCCACAAATAGTTTATGTTAAATTTATTAAAATTATAATATTTAAATTATTATTTTTAAACCAACGAATGTTCAAGGTCAAAAAATCAAGAAGTCTCCTGGACAGCAAGATACAAGTCGAAGACGGGCTTCGCAGCTGGTTTCAAATATATTTCTTGAAAAAACATTTTTTTTGTTTTGAAAAGTATATTGATTCTCGAAATTGAATAAAATTGTTGCATAGTTTCAAGGGGCAATTCCAATGAATGATTTTTCCGAAAAGGGTGAGGATATAAGGTTTGAAGTCCCTACCTAGAATATTTTCCAGTTCAAGCATGTCAAAGACAAGTCCGTCCTAGTAAAATAAAAATTGTTCTCGCTGAGGATCTATTGAAATAGTAATAATACAAAAAATGAGTAAATAAGGGTGATTTGAGAATCTTTAGACTAATCCATTTCTACGAACTCTCAATATATAAGAATCGGAAATAACTAAGAATTCTACAGACAAGTCATAGCTTAGAGCAATAGAATTAGGAGAAATTTAAGATTTTCTTATAGGACAGGCAATATATAAATATAATATCAAATTTTTAAAACCTAGCAACAGCGTCATCGGTGGCGGTATGTTATATTTGGAAGCTATAAAAATCGCATGATGTTGATATTTTGATGAAGTGCTCTAGGGTTCCTCGCTCTACAAAAGGTAAAGAAACAAACGACTTGGTATTAGATAAAAAAGAAAAAGTAGAATTTTGAAACAGAAGTAAACGTTACAAATATTTATAAATAAAGAAAATATAATTTTTGGATATAAAAGTTCAAGTAAAACAGAATTAAAATTTAAAAAGAAATCAAGAGGGATTGTCACCATTACATCTAATGGAATGAATAATTCATACTACTAGCTATATTCATCACCTCTGAAATTGAGGCAGAGTGTCAATAAAAGCAATTCGACCTAAGGGTTCAATTACAGATGTGATGAATATAGGCCTTCTGACATAAATAAATTATGCATGATAGCTTGGATTTAGTAGATCTCGTGATTTCTTTGTATATAATCTATGATATATTTCTTATAAAATTGCCAAGTTATTCCAAATTTAGATTAAATAATTGTTAAAATCTGGTTCATTTATTTGTTTTGACGTTCGTTTTTATCTTTGCTGAAATCTCTATAATCTTTATATCGCGAAGCCCTCTATTTGACTATAAAAGATAGTGATTTAATTGATCTAAAAATGAATAATACCTAATTTTTTATTTTACACTTATATACCTCTAGGAGATAATCTATTATTTGAAACCAAAATTGTCACATCATAAAAATGAATAAGCTTCCGATTTTACAATTATTTGTCTGTTGTATTGTAATACTTAATAAAAAATATTTGGTGAGGACGTCACACAACTTTCTCTTACAGCCTCCTGCCCACTGGAATAAGAAGGACAATTTTAAAAATTTTTAGCTTCTTACGTATTAACGCCACCGCAGCTACAAATAAAATTTTAAACTACAAATTTTAACTGAAATTGAGTTTATGGACTGTGATGTCTCAAATTGTCTCAAGGGAGCGCCAATTTTCACTTTTAGAACTTTTCATAGGTTCGGTTCTATTCATCATCTCGGTTCATTTAGATAAAAAAAATGGGTTCCCGAACAAACTTTGGAAGGTTCGGTTAAGATATATTCAGTTCGGCTCGGTTCGGCTCGTATACCTTCATTTCGGGCTGGTTTTTAGGCTAAGGCCGAACTGAATATATCTTAACCGAACCGGCAAAGACTTTTACATATTCGAATTTTTTGGGGTATTTACTAATTATTTTTTAATTAATATTCATTTTCTAAAAGAATCCGTCGTTAGTAGCGGCGCTTAAAAACCGGCAAAACTGTAGCAGCTACGTTGGCGTTAATACGTAAGTACCAAATTTTATATAGACTTATTTCATAACACGCATAATCAACTCTCCTACCTTAATTTCAATATAAACTAATTTTTTATTCTGAAAAATAATAATATAATAATAATTTTCAAGTAATTAAGTTAATTATCATTGTCGACAATAACCGATATGGACTTTTTTTTTAAAAAAGTTAAAAAAATCTCCTGAAGTAAAAAGGTACCACGAGTTCGCTAGCCTGAACACGATTTATTCAATAACTAGGTTAAGTTTCAAAATCTGCAAGTTTGTGTCTTATCAACTCAAAAAAATCAAAATGAGTGTGCAAGTACGAACAAGACCAATGATTTTTGTTTCTTATGTGAGGAGCTTGCTATTAAAACAAATAAGAATTTACCTACATACAATTTGTACAAATAAGAAATAACAGATAAAATATTTCTCATTAAAAACGGTGGCGCCGATGGACCTTCGAAACTATAGTCTCTAACAAATAAATAAATAAATAATTATATGTTTAAATATATACCGTACTTCTACCTTCGCCAATCATCTACATTTGAATAAACACACCTCTTCTATTAGCCACCTAGTTCCGTTACATTTCGAAAGAAAGGGCTTACAGTTTAGATTTTTTAGTCAACCGAAATAAAATTAGCTCTCTCAAATAAAACGAATACACTAAATAATCAATTAGAAGTTAAGAAAAAGTACAATGATTGATTACATTCTTTAAATATTTGCAAATTTGTTTTGTGTGTAAATTCTCAATTCTCAGAAGACCATTTAAAATTAAACAAAATAGACTTCTCCCTCCACTAATTTTAAATATTTACCCTTTTGTTATCTTAAAAATAAATTTTACCATTGAGTTGTATTCAAATTCGAAATCCTCATTTCTCAAAAGGCTATTCAAAATTAAACAAAAGTAGACTTCCTACCTTTTCTCCCTCCAATAATTTTAAATATTTACCCTTTTGTTATCTTAAAAAATAAATTTTACCATTGACTTGTATTCAATTTCGACTTATCCAGATCAGTTACTTTCTGTTTCTCCTGAAGATGGGTTAGTCACCCGAAATATATATATCGAGATTAAAGATTCTCCAAAAATAAATTTTTTTATTTTTTTTATATCTTAATGTGAAACCTACCAAGTATTTTTATCCAATAATTTTAAAAAATGTTTCACCAAGTACCAACACCAAATTCCTTAAAAACTGTTTAAATATATGTTTATTTGCTCTAGAGCAGTGGTTACCAAAGTGGTCCCCAGGGGTCCACGATGACCTCAAGGGGTCCATGCCAATGGAAAAACAAATTGGGGGTCTATGAGTGGTAAGAGGGACCTTTTGTATCACTTCAGGATTTTTAGAGTGGTTCATAAATTTAATTTTTTAGGAGAAATATAAAAATAAATATTATATTCGAGCTCTGTATATATAATATAGGCACTATTAGAATAAATTAAAATTTCTGGAAAAGTAAAACTTTATTTTCTTAAAAATATTCGAAAATGGGAGATAAAGGGGGGCCCATGTATCACTTAACCATTTTTGGAAGGGTTCATAAATTTGATTTTTCGAAGAGATATAAAAATAAATTTCTCGAGCTCTCTATAAAATATACTATTAGAATAAATTAAAATTTCTTGAAAAGTAAAACTTTATTTTCTTAAAAAAATTTGAAAATGGGAGGTAAAGCGAGACCCATGTATCACTTCACCATTTTTGGAAGGGTTCATAAATTTAATTTTTCGAAGAGATATAAAAATAAATATTATACTCGAGCTCTCTATAAAATATACTATTAGAATAAATTAAAATTTCTTGAAAAGTAAAACTTTATTTTCTTAAAAAAATTTGAAAATGGGAGGTAAAGCGAGACCCTATGTATCACTTCACCATTTTTGGAAGGGTTCATAAATTTAATTTTTAGAAGAGATATAAAAATAAATATTATACTCGAGCTCTCTATAAAATATACTATTAGAATAAATTAAAATTTCTTGAAAAGTAAAACTTTATTTTCTTAAAAAAATCCGAAAATGAGAGGTAAGGGGGATCCATTGTATCCCTTCACCATTTTTGGAAGGGTTCATAAATTTAATTTTTAGAAGAGATATAAAAATAAATATTATACTCGAGCTCTCTATAAAATATACTATTAGAATAAATTAAAATTTCTTGAAAAGTAAAACTTTATTTTCTTAAAAAAAATTCGAAAATGGGAGGTAAAGGGGGACCCATTGTATCCCTTCACCATTTTTGGAAGGGTTCATAAATTTAATTTTTAGAAGAGATATAAAAATAAATATTATACTGAGCTCTCTATAAAATATACTATTAGAATAAATTAAAATTTCTTGAAAAGTAAAACCTTATTTTTTAAAAAAAATCCGAAAATGAGAGGCAAGGGGGGGAGACTCTTTGTATCACTTCAGGATTTTTAGAGTGGTTCATAAATTTAATTTTTAGGAGAAATATAAATGTAAATATTATATTCGAGCTCTGTATATAATATAGGTAGTATTAGAATAAATTAAAATTTCTTGAAAAGTAAAACTTTATTTTCTTAAGAAGGGGGTCTACCCAAAACAGAAAAACATGGCCAGGGGGTATACGAAACAAAAATGTTTGGGAATCTCTGGTCTAGGAGACCAAAATACCCGTATTTTTTTTATCCCATTTCCATCCCCATGTTTTACAACAAAAATTGAGAAGTAGAAGTATTTCATCTAACATAAGACATAGAAAATTTTAAAATATGAGTAAATCTTGAAGAAATACAATCCCTAATCTCACTTTATTTTCTAAGGGAAATTAAAATAACCAATCAATAAATAAATAATTAAAAAAAAAATTCTTGAGCTCTGAAGAAGAAAGAACCTCCGAAACGTTGGTTCAAAAGCTGTAAAAAGATAACCTTCCAACAAATACTCTTATCGGGAATCATCTTTTTATTTATGCCTAGACTCGTTTCCATTAAATCCACACTAATAAAATGACTATTTAGTTTCCACGACCTGCGCAATACCTATGTCACTATTTTCCTACGTTGAATTTTTCAGAAATATTAAATTCCTTTAAGCCTTAAATGATAAGATAGTAGATTGTCTTTTTTTCTATTTTTTACATATTGCCTTAAATAAGATTCAGTCCTTCATTCTCAGGTTTTTGAGCTTTTTATATTAAACTTTTATTATAAAATTTGAGTCCCGAAACCAGAAAATATTCTAAATTCTTTTAGAAATTTATGTAAATTGAAGTTTTTTATAGATTAAATATTTTTCAAGATATTTAGATTATATTTTGTTTTTGAAGTTAATGAAATAATTTTTTTTCTAATGTTTCAGAAAATTTTAGCTATGTTATTGTGGAATTCTTATTGTAATTCAAAAGCCCGATTAGATGGGAAAATCGCAATTATTACTGGAGGAAATACTGGTATTGGAAAAGAAACTGCTCTCGATTTATATAGAAGAGGTATGTTTTGGTTTTCATTAGTTAATTAAAAGATCCCCAAATATCTAGATATACAGGATGGTGACTTGGCCGACGCAGCATAGCGATTACAATGTTAATTTTTGAATGTGCATTTATTTGCTCCTCTAATTATTTTAGAGTTAAAGTTCTTATAGGTTTTTGTAGAGGAAAAATTCTGAATCCGAACATATTTTTGTTTTCAAATTTTGAAATTTCAGAGCCGTATTAATCAACATTATAAATAATTGTATTTTTACAAAAATCACTGAGGCCATGGAATTATTAAAACAAACAAGGCATTTTCATTTGTTCTTTCTATTTGACGTTTGTAATATTTGTTCTTATTAGAATTTATTGGTTACCATAATGAGAAACTCGTTAAATTTGAATGGGCTGAATTTTGTATTCGTCATCGATAAATAAAAATAGTAGATTCACGTAGATGAAGTTTAGAACGAGCTTTTAAATTTTCACAAGAATAATCAACGAAATTATGAGTAATATTTTTAAACGTAATTAAAACAATAAAATTAGTAAGGTAAACAGAATTTAATTTTTTAACATAATTAACAAATGCATAAAATTATAACAAAAAATAACAATCATAGCAAATGTTCGAATAAACCACCATTTACCACTAAACAATGGCCCAACCTTTCGTAAAATTCGTAAAAATCGTAATTTTTGAACTATTCTGTCAACCGTTGTACCAGCTGGAATTGGCCGATTCGGATATTTAACGCTAAACAAGGAACTCACTTGCCGAGCACTATTTCCAGCATGAAAACTAATTATTTCAACTTTTTCTTGTAATGAATACATTGTAATAAGAACTGACTTTAAAAAGTTAAGTTTTGTTTTATAATCATAGATTTGTTCACCAATATGAATCTATTTTGAGACTAGTATAAACAATAAAACTTAAACAATCGACAACAATAAAAGTTTTGAATTTAAATTTTTTTAAATAAATATCTACATTTTTAAAATCGTTTTTTTGGACTTTTAAATTATGAATTAGACAAAATCTGATGTAATTATCTTTTAGAATTTTAATTCTGCTCAGTTTTTTTGTATTCTAATTATGCTCTAAAATAATCACTAAAGACATCACTATTAAACGTCAAATAGAAACAACAAATGAAAATGCCTTGTTTGTTTTAATAATTCCATGGCCTCAGTGATTTTCGTAAAAATACAATTATTTATAATGTTGATTATTACGGTTCTAAAATTTCAAAATTTGAAAACAAAAATATGTTCGGATTCAGTATTTTTTTCTCTACAAAAAACCTATAAGAACTTTAACTCTAAAATAATTAGGGGAGCAAATAAATGCACAATCAAAAATTAACATTGTAATCGCTATGCTGCGTCGGCCAAGTCACCACCCGGTATATATTAGCCATTTTTAGAATAGTATATCTACATCGAGCTTACTATATAATCTGAGAATAATCTTTTAACTTTGTATACACCTACATATCGGAAAAATTTTAGCTCTAGGGGTGCCCAACTGCCTGGGGAAGCAAGTATGGCAGTTGAACTCGACTTCCAAGGGAGGAATCTCTTCTGACATGAAAAAATCTAATAAGGTCCAATGATTAGGCCTTTAAATTCTTCTTAATCTAAATTTAATATTGTAGCGATATAAGGACTTTCAGTGATGTTGGAATTTTGAAAAATACCTCTCTTTACAAATATTCAAAAACATTTGTTTTTATTTACTAGTATACCATACGTTTTATTCCGTATTTTTTTAATGCGGTTTTCGCCCAGTAATAAAGTAAGAAATCTATAGATATTTATTTATTTATTTAAAACAATGCTCTGAAGTGGCTACCTCGTAGAGCAGAAACAGAAAGAATATATACAAATAGTAACATTTAAGTGAGCAAACAGAACATATAGTAACATTTAAATGAGCAAACAGAAAGAATACAGTTATATAGTAAGATTTAAATGAGCAAGACTCTCCCAACCCACTGAGCAACCCAGAGTAAGCACAAGCAGGCGAATAAACCATATTACCAATCGAATTCCATATATTTGGGAATCATTTTATTTTTTATCATTTGTATTTTTTTTTAATAATTTTGATTATTTTTGGAAATTTTTATTAATGTTAAAAATATGACTTTGTTTTTAATTATAGATAGAAAAATGATTATCCATTAAAATATTTGATTGCCCTGTTTGATTTTAAGACATATTTGAAAAACAAAATAGTATTGCAAATTTGACAACTTTCCTCTTATTACTTCAGTGCTATTAGATTAAAATTTCCATTCCTGAGATTTAACAGATCATAAAGTCAGTAAGCCATTCATTAAATCAGGGGTCCCCAAACTACAGCCCTCGGGCTAAATCCGGTCCTTGAAACTTTTTTGTCCGGTTCGCGCTACTACAGAATTATTTCACATATATTCATTATAATTAAAGAATAATGCCATATAATACGCTATTAGCGTATTTTTAATATAATTTCCCTATAATATGTTATACCTATCCAGCCGGCCCATAGTTTTCAATGTTCACATGTGGCCCTATCTAAAAAGTTTGAGGAATTAAATGATTAAATTTTCTGCGCACGCATTTGAATATAACCCAGGCTTAAGTATACTTAAAGTATGACATAGGTTTCAAATTAATGATAATATAAAGTTTCAATTTCGTGATTTAAAAGTTATTTCAGTAATGATACACTAATATAAAAGCTTAATGATTGTTGTATTTTACTTTCCTTATAGGTGCTGATGTTATTATTCTATGCAGAGATGAGAATCGAGCAGAGGAGGCAATTAATTCAATCAAGAAAACTACTGAGAAAAGAAAGCAATTTGGGGAAAATATCATATAGACATTTGGATTTAAGTTCATTTAAATCCATTCGGGAAACGGCGAAATATTTACTTGCAACTTGTCCGAAAATTCATATTCTGGTTAATAATGCAGGTAAATCATAAGGATAAGAAAGCCTTAAATGATTTGAATACAAATATGCGAGATTTTCTATTTTATTTTTGACGGTTTTAAATGTGTGTATAAAATATAAAAAACATGCTCTCAAAGTATAATAATAAAACTTAAGCAAGATGCGAGGTAGGTTTCACAAAAAAGAAATAAAACAAAATTGAGTTTTGAGTTCGATATATTTCGGGGATGAACCCATCATCAGGAGTCAAAGTAAACTGATTATACAATGGAAAAATAATTTTACAAATAACATGACTGTCTCAATTTCTCCTGACGATGAGTTAAGAGCTCGAAATATATAGAGTAAACTAAAAAAATCTTTGTATTTTAATTTTCCTCCTTGTGAAACACCACCAACTCCAACCTAATTTAATTTTAACAATGTTTCACTATAAACCAACACCGCGTTCCCTAAACTTGATAAGTTATAAACCCTCTCACTTAATCAACTTTCCCTTCTCTTCGGTAATGCAAGGGTCTTTCGAGATCCATAGGGGCTACATCTTTACTGGTGCACCCCTTCTTGCATTCGATTGCATTAAAAAAAAAAAAAAAGTTTTGTTGATAGTCAAAATGTTATGATGGGCTCACCCCCGAAATATATCGAATTCAAAACTCAATTTTGTTTTATTTCTTTTTTTGTGAAACCTACCTCGCATCTTGCTTAAGTTTTATTATTATATTAAAATGTTTCACCTAGAACCAACCCCTAACTCCTTAAAAGTTATGCTCTTAAAGAGTCAGGACCCAAAAATGTTAAAGTAAAAATAAAATAGTACAGCGTCCCTTGATCTATGCTGTATTATTCATTCACGAGTTTTTTCTTATGATTTCGCTCTATATCTAAGAATTTTCATTACCTTTAAAATATGCAATATAAAAACCTAAAAATATTCAGTAAAAAATGTTAAAATATTAAATGGAATAACCCAAATATGAAATTATCGCATGTTAATGTATTATGAAAAGAGCTCTAACAGAAACATAATTATAAATAAAGAAATCAATGCACTATAATTCCGAAAAATATTTGGCCAACTGCTTAAAAAGAAGCAAACTAAATATCGTTGCTGATATATCAAAATGTCGTATGTAAAAATCTACACTTTTCAGTAGCTCTGTTTTCATTTTGTATTAACCATAAATACTCATACTTCTGGCGTTTTTCTAATCTGTAACTTGAGTTCTATCTGCTGATAATATTCAACAATTTGAGCGCAGATGTAGCTAACAAATACAAGTGTTTAAAATTAAAAAAAAATTAATAAACTAAAACTTAAAAATATAAAATACTAGGTAGGTTAGGCACAAAATTAAATGACAAGATGATGGTTTAGCATCACAATATATATGTATATATATTATATATTTCGGGATATGAGCCCATCTTCAGGAGTTCGCAGAGAAAAAGTATATATAGTCATTCTAACCAAGCATCTTGTCTTTTATTTTTTGTGAAACTTACTTACCAAGTATTTTATATTTTTAAATTTTAAAAGTTTCTTAATTTTTTTTTTAATTTTCTTTACTTTATTTAAATATGTTTCACCAAGAACCCACCCAAACCATTCCCCCTTAACAAAAAATACAAGTGTTCTTAAATAAATTTTTTTTGGTAATTTTGATAAACGATATTTTGATACAACAGTCAGCATAAAAATCAGGTCCCTGGTGATGAGTTTCGCTTTCAATCTATCGAGACAATCGAATCAACTTTCCTCTGCTGGAAATATTTAGGTGTTGATAGCGATTTTCTTTAGGAGACAGACTGGTACAAATATGTAATTGGATGTTGATTAAGGCAGTCCACGGTGGTTGTAAAAAATAAGACTATAATGGTTTTATTGTTTTACATTTATTTGTTAAAACCGACGTTTCGGAGATTTATTCTTCCTTCTTCAGGGTAACAAAAAGTCAATGAAAGTAGTTGAAGAAGGAGAGAATAAATCTCCGAAACGTCGGTTTTAATAAATAAATGTAAAACAATAAAACCATTATAGTCTTATTTTTTACAACCACCGTGGACTGCCTTAATCAACATCCAATTACATACATAGGTGTTTTTTGTTTTTGTTTTTTATTTATATTTTATGATTATTTTCAGGAGTGTTTGCCTGCCCAGAAAATACAACTGAAGATGGTTTAGAATGTCAAATGGGTGTAAATCATTTTGGACATTTCTTGCTAACTTGCTTGTTGCTGCCTCGCATCCGAACTTCACAACCTGCCAGAATTATTAACGTGTCCTCTATGGGACATGCTTGTGAGCAGAAGTTTTTGTTTTATATTTTAATTTGTATCTAAGATATAAAGCTGGATTCTGTTAACTCAGAACGTATAGATCTTGAAAGATTGAGTTTGGAAACAAAGAAGTTAGTAGATTTTGGAGTTTTTAGCTTCTGGAAGTGTAGAAAGTCAGAACAAAATTGTTATTAGTTTTTTGTTTTTTTTTTTATAATGATATTGATACAAGAAGAAGGTGCACCAAAGCTTCAACCTCTGAAGTCCGCGGTGGACTCTTGTATTGTGAAAATAAGATGAGATTTCAGGGATTGGTTCTAAGTTGAAGGTATCTGTGGATGCGGATCTTGAAAGACTGAAGGTTATAGTTATGTAGCTGGAAAGACGGACAAGGGAAGAGAGTTCTAGTCTCTAGAAGTTATAGGGAAAACCGAATTGGCAAATGCGTTTCTTGGAAATAAGAAGAGATTTATGGACGGAGTTGAATGTATTCGAGGATGCGTGTCTGACACCTAAGCGAAATTTCAGTTCATTGCTTGCAATCATTTAATAGTTCCCTATAAATTTTCTCCATATATCTGATGGCTCAAAATCTTTATTTTTGAGTTTTGAAAAAATAACATATAAATATTATTGCACCAGAATAAGTTTTTTTTAATTTCTGTTATTGAGTAGGTAATTGTAGGTTTTGAAATCTAGAAACATTGGATATACAGATACGTATACAGCAGTGGCGTGTGATTCATGGAGCCTGTGGATGCAGTGAATCCCCAAATTTCAAAATTTCATTAGTATTTTCATACCGTGATATATTTGAAAATTTATAAAATTTTAAAACTTTTTCATTAAATTTTATAAAAAATGTTTTGGTAAAAGTATTTGCTGTATACCCTTAATTTGCATTATTCATTATCTACGAGCGCGTGGTCAGTTTTCAACAATGAAAATAATTGAAGCATTACCAGAAAAATCTGAAGTCAAGTTAGACTATTTACTCTGTTTAAATATCAATTGATAAAAAATTAAATGTTAAATTTGAAAAATAACGATGATAGGGTTTTCGATAAATTTTCCATTAAAAAGCGAAAAATAAAATAAATTAAAAAAAATGAAGGGTTCATTTTTGGATAGCATCCTCTGGTTGAAAAGACTCCGCCCGCCACTGGTACCCGAATAGAATAAAAGCACGCTTGCTAAAAGTATCTAGTGGGACAAACAACCCGTTGAAGTTTGAAGAATTTAAGCTAGGTTTAAGAGATTTGGGACTGTCTATCATTTTTATGAGAAAATTCTCAAATTTTTACCATCAAATCATTGATGCATTAAATATTTATTACCGAAATTTGAAGTTGATCGTCTGTCTCATTACCGAGAAATAAATTATTGAAAATTGTCCATTTAACATGGAAGTAAATGGACCGAGCTTTTAAAAGGGCTATAACTTCTATACAAATTATACAATTTTCAACAAATTTATACAAATCAATAATTCAACTTTTATGAATCGAATGATATATTTTTCAATAGATTTGACTGTCTAGTTAATTAGTTGAGGCGAATGTCGGTCAGTGGTGTAATGGTCAGAACAACTGACTGGCAACCCGGAGGTCTCGGGTTCGATTCCCGGCTATACTCAGACATTTTTCTGTAAGTATAGGGTCTGGTAATAAAAATTAAGTGGGAGATAAATTTAACCGAATTTATCGCGCGGAGGATTTACCACTGCTCGAAGCCCCTAAAACCTTGGTAAATTGGATATTGAATTGTATCTAAGTTTCTGAGATTGGCTCGTGATCCCGGCTTCTTTTCCTTCTGCTCTGTTCTTTTCACGATTAAGGGGCCAGCCCATACAGGCCTTTAGGGGATCCACCTTCTGGTGTATCTCCTTCTCTCATCAATATCATTAAAAAAAAAGTCGTTAGAGTCTCGGGCCGTTGGCCTGAAATATGCTAGTTCGAGACCGAGTCTAGGCAGATATTTGCAGTCGCCTCCTCTTGGAAAAGCAATGGCAACCTACCAAGACTATAATTGTCTAGTAACCTCTCCAAACTAGCCGTTCGGAACCGGCGTTAAAAAGTAGGTCCCGTATATCTGTGTAAAAACAGCTAAAACACACTCAGCACAGGTATATGTGTAGAGGAGCCAAAACATCAGGTAGACCTGATATGGCACTTGAAAGAAGAGGAGTTAATTAGTTATTCATAAATGTAAAAATAAAAAGTTATTTGCAGCCAACAAAATATGACAAAAGCACTAGAACTCTATTTGTTGAAATCGTTTTTGTGTTAAATAAATGTTTTTATAATGAGAAAAATTTATCGCAATATTCTTTTTATTAATATTATCAAAACAAAGATTTTTATTTGCAATTAACCTCATTATTTGCAATTTTTTAATTTAAAAATTTGGTATGCGGACGTTGTCACTCTGGAGAAATACAAAACATTTTTTCGAAGATCAACTAGATAGATAAGCAGTCTCGAACTCCCTTAAGTTTAGAATTAATAATATATTTATTTTATTTTTATTTTCAGGGGCTGAACTGGATATGTCGGATTTAATGTTAGAAAAAAACATACGATCCAATTAAATCATATTGCAATAGTAAACTAGCAAATATACTTTTCACCAAAGAGTTAGCTCGAAAACTTGAAGGTGTGTTAAATTATAGGGCTAAAAGGATTTCTTGTATTTATATATTTATTTTTTTTGTTTTTATATTTTAGGTCAAAATATCAATATATATGCCGTTCACTCCAGGCGTAGTCAAAACCGAAATTCAACGACATTTAAGCGACTCATATTTTCGTGGATTCTCTTTTCTTTTTTCTTTTTTCGGCGGTATTCTGTTTAAAAATGCTCGACAGGGTGCGCAGACATCAATTTATTGTGCGGTGGATGAGAAATGTGAAAACGAAACAGGACTATATTATTGGTATATCTAACTCTTACAAAAGGGTCTTTTATTTTAACAACATAATATTTTAAACAAAGCCACCAAGTGTGGGCTTAAGGATTGCCTAGGGGTGAAACATAATATTGTGTACACCTATTTCTAATCGCGGTTCACCCTCGGAGATTGCTGTACCTCTGGGCTCGTCGGCAAATATAAGATGATTCGTGTTTATCTATATATACAAAATGGAAAGTATGTATTTATGTATGTTTGTATGATCCAAACGATCTGATTGGCTAGTGCATAGCCAATGACAAAGTGTTAAAGTATTAGAGCGATTCTGATTGGTCAGATAGCGATCCTGCTTGGCCAATGCGTTAAATAAATATTAAAAAAATAGCGTGTGACACTGCCCACGAGGGCCTAGGTCCAGAAGGCAAGCCTGGAGCACCTAGTTATCTATAAATTCAAATGAAGATTCGTAAGGGTGTGAATAAAAATAATTTCATAAGCAAGAATTTATCAATGTTGAACGTTTCGGGGATTTATTTCGACTTCTTCAGCAACTGCCCTAGTATCTATGTTTAATACTATATATAACTATATAGGGGTTATATAGATTCTCGAAATCTATATAGGTACCTACTATATAGTTACTATATAGTTTGAAACATTGTGCTACTAGGCTACTTGCTTTAAATTTCATAAATGAATCTATTTAATAAATCAAAAATCGTTTTCATCAGAATATACTGTAATTATTTAGCAGTGGTGTGCGGTCCATTGATGCTGAGGATGTGGCGCATCCCTAAAATTTAAAAATATAAAGATTATTTTAATACTGTGTCATATTTGAATCTCGTCTGGCTTTATTTCGTTTTGCTATAATTTAAAATTTATTGAACTTTTTAACGTTAGGAAATTAAGAGAATTTTCCAGATATAGGTATACTATTTGAATCAATCTTATTTAAAATTATTTTTATTATTTATGTCCATCGATTAAATTAATAATTGTTGTAGAGAAATAAGGACAATAGCTTATACAAGTATTTTTATTTTATGCCAACATTTCGTCAACTTTGTTGACTTCAGGCTCAAACAAATTAATTTCTTTGCATATTTGTCAATTTATAAATATTCATTCTTAGCAAACACATATAGCATATGACAGATTGAAAATATTTCCTATTTAAATCTAAATAAATCTAAATTAAAGAAAGATAATTTTTGATTTAAATAGGAAATATTTTCAATCTGTGCCTATATGTGTTTGCTAAGAATAAATATTTATAAATTGACAAATATGCAAAGAAATTAATTTGTTTGAGCCCTGAGGAAGTCAACAAAGTTGACAAAACGTTGGCATAAAATAAAAAATACTTGTATAAGCTATTGTCCTAATTTTCCTACAACAACTTATTTAAGATGACTTGATTTTAAGAGGTTGAAAAGTGAAATTACTTTATATGTACTCGACACCTGATTTTCATTTAAAATCGATAAATTGTATGAAAATTAATTTGATTTAATATAATCAATTTACACTATTAACTTCCTTTAGCACACCGGTTGAACGATCATTGTACATTCTTAAATAAATTAAACGAATCAGCAGAAGTAGCCAAAGTGAAGAGAAGATTATCCGCTTTGTTTTTTAATTAATCAGATTTGAAAAATAACGAAAAATTCTATAATGCGGTTAGGTATATCGATGAATTGTGCACAAAAATCGAAGATTTAAAAAATAAAGTGTTTCTTTTTTGTACAGCATCCCCTGGTCCCCGTTCGCCATTGCTATTTACCGAAATGTTAATTTTATTTCAGATTTGTTTTGTTGGGATTGGGAAAAAATTATAAATGTTTTTTAACAATCACAAAGAAAAATTATATTAAATGATCGAAAACTATTTTTCTTATCCAAATTTCAAGATATAAAAATCAATACCAAGTGTTTCATTTTAGAAAAGGTCTAGTAGTTCCTCCTTCTTCAAGTGCCATACTCGATTACGAGCTTAGGCGATTACTATGGAGAGTATTCTCTCTAATATAATTTTCCTGGGGAAATTTTTTACAGGGGTGGTTAGCCATTGCCTTCCTCTGAAGGAATCAGATTATCGCCGGTCAAATATTTGCATCGAGTCGGGCTTGAACTCGCGCTAGCTTGACTAGAAGACATGAACTTTAACCACTCGTTCAACATGACCCTCTTTCCTCCTAATTTTATTTAATCTTGTTGTTTATGTATCATGAAAAATTCTTTGAAGTTGCTAAAGATATGCCTAAGAATTTTTTAAGATTATCACTCTGTCATTTACAAGAAACTGTATCAAAATCATACCCTTGTTTCGAGAATCCCAGTCAAGTCCGAAGAGAGCATCTCCGGTCCCCGGGGTTCGTGAGCCTTCCTTACCCCTTATTAAATATATATTTTAAGAAACATTAAGAAGAACCTGTGAAAAAATTTAACCCCGGGGCTTGGGCTTTCAGTATCCCTCTTTTTATCGCTTGTAATTTACAATAATATATTTTTAATAAAGTAAAGAAAATTAAAAAAATTTTAAAATATAAAATTTTAGGTAGGTTTCACAAAGATTTTTTGTGATATATTTTTGTGAAACCTACCTAGAATTTTTTTTTTTAATTTTCTTTACTTTATTAAAATACGAGCTTTTCGTGCGCTTCTTCGGCACGCCGTCGAAGCTCGTCCCTCGGGCTGGTGCCCTGGCGGGCGGCGTCTCGGTCCAAAAATTTTATTCCTCTTAAAAAACAACACTCCAAATGTATACCTGTAAACTACCGAAAATACATAGTCTCTTAAAAGTTTCGCCTCATTTCCGTCCTGACACAGCTACAGAAATGATGCTCTAGATATGAATCTAGAAGTATTTTTTTTCTATAATCTACAGCATTGTGATATTATTTTGTGTGCAAATAGATTTATTTAAATAAGTGGGATCGTGTGAGGAGGAGAATTATATTATATCATTTTTTTAAAATTTGGGATCGATAATCTATATAAGGCTCCAAATATTTAAAAGAGATCAGTTGTTGTTTGTATGACAGGCTGCTCCAGTATTGCCATCGAGAAACTCGAGCATGCGTGTCTTAATTCGTTTAATTTTGTAAAAATCAAAAAATAAGAATATCAAAATTTAGATTTTTTTAAAATTATAAAAAAGTGGCAAATTATTAAAAAAATAAACAAATAATATATAAATCAAATAAGATGTAATTGATTTCTTTTTCTGTGCGCAAAGAAAAGCGAATTGAATATTTAATTTTTGAGTGGTGAGGGGGGGGGTGAGAAATAATTATCAATATATTTAATGTCTCTTAATTTAAAATCAATTGGAGTCTTTCATTTCAAAATTCTAGTTCAAATTACAATTATATTTCAAATTTGCCGCAAATATACCTACGGGATCAGCGCTCCCTGTCGCAGCATTGCGTTAGAGTTTCTGCAAATTAATCTGGGCTGTTATATATATAATGTTTCAGCAAGAACCTACACCATTCTCCCTTAAAAATATATATTTTTGCAAAAAATATTAAGATTGTAAGATTATTGATTTCACTAAATTTTTTCTTTCAGTGAATGTAGTGTGAAGGAGCCATCAGATCAAGCGAAGGATCAAAGTAAGGCTACCCAACTATGGCAGGAAAGCGTAGAAAAGTAGTCAAACTGGGAGATTGGGATCCTATTAAAGCTCCCGACATACACATCCCTTTATCTCTCCCAGATTATAAATAATCACGATGATTATTTTCATTTGATATTAAAAATATTAGTATAATAAACTTTTTTTAGTACAATTTAGAAACAAGTGAAATTTAAAAAAATTTTAAAAATACATATTTTTAAAAAAAATTATATACGAAGTCTGAGCTCAAAAACTAAATTCATTTTGAAATGACAATTTAGTAAGTTTATCAGGCATATTATTAAATAATTTTATGTAAATTTGTCCGGTTATCATTTTCGGCCCTTAGATACAATTTTGAGACAAGATGGTGGCGTTATTCTGAAATACAACAAAGCTGCTTGGTAACGTTAAAAATTCTAATTTTAAATTTAATAAAATATTTTTCAGTTAAGTATGAAAATTAATTATATTTTTGTTCACCCAAACGATAACTGATTTAATTTAAATTTTACTTCTACTGGATGTTTCTACCGTTTTGAAATATTAGTTTGTTAGATAAGCAAGATAACACCGATAACAATGGATGAAAATGGTTTTGATTGATTCAGGCAAATTCAAAAGAAAGAGAAAACTTGAAGATGAATTTCTGAGACCATTACACTATCTACTTATAAATGTAATTAATAGCCTTAAAAGACCTACAGTCATAGGCTTATTTATTATTTATTATGTAACTAATTACAATTATTAAACTTATTCATAGATTTAAAGGAAATTAAAATTTATTTGAGAATATTGTTTTTATTGATTTATTTATTTATTTTTGCGAACTCCCTTTGTTAGTGATGCGAATGAAATTAAAATATGATACTATATATAAATATGAATATTTATTAGAAGAAAGAATTAACATGTAAGAATAACTTGGCAAGAACACGAATTGGGGAAGCCCCAAGAGATGCGACCCCCAAACCTAAAAAACTCCTCTAGACTTTTTCATCTATGGTACATATAACAAAAAACCAGACTCAAATAAAAACTATTTGATCAAAAATTAAAAAAAATAAAATAGATTAAATATCAACCTGATATTTCACTTGTTTGTGTTCTGATGGCTTCATGTTCTAGGCTTCATGTTCTAAACTACTCCCATTCCTCATCCAAAATAGCTCAGCTGACTATCTATAATTCTTCTTTTTTTATGTTTCCGTTCTTTTAACTTCAAATAACCGGCAACGCGAAAAATAAATAATTAGAAACGCTAGGCTCGGTAGGGCCTAGAAAAGAGATGAATAAATCACGATATTTAAACTAAATTCGATAGAAAACGCGCCCAACCCAATAGAGAAAGGAAGAAGAAGAAAGAAAAGCATCACTCATATCAATTACTTATGATAGACAAGAATTTAATTTTTCTAATCAAAAAATGCCAAAATCAATTCTCTCCTCCTAGCTACGGGACAGTGCCTAATTTCGAAACGAGGTAAGTTTTGAATTGGCTAATTTCGTTCTAGTTACCATCGTGGGAAACCGATTATATACATAATAGTCTATTAGTCTTTTGAAATAGAGCAAGATTCAAGAATCACTATGTGCCTGCTTAAAAAGGAAACCCTATACTGCACATAGCTCATAAGATTCTCACCTGCACCAGTGACTAGGGCAAATATAGTGTACCGTCGGTTTTTAAATGAAAGATTATGTAATAATCTTTCTAAAATATAGATAACACAAAATTCATACAGTGAGAGGATATGACCTATCTCTCCTGTACCTAGCTGATGCATAGACATTTGGATTCTCTCAATAGGAGACATTAATTTACCTGTCTATGTATGAGCAACCCTTGAACCTGGTAAATTCGCGAAGTTACGGGGTTTCTAAAAGAGTAGCGAGAGCAACTCATATGGTAGACTTAAATCTGAGTAGTCCAACTGCCCATGGATCCTATATACAATATTCAGAAATATCTGTTTGGAAGGCCTAAACAGCCCATATTAAAATAAATAAATCGTTTGCGAATGCACAGATGGAAAATTGACAATAACATCCTCTCTATACTATCATATTTATAATAGTGTGTAAGCTCATAATTTCAGTATTACTATATAAACTGAAACTAATCTATAAAGGTGTTTCATTTGATCATTTACATTTATTTGAAGATAAAATCTTTGGGAACGCCTGTAGTGTAGTTGCTATACGAAGAGAGAGCGAATCAGTTGCATATCTTCAGGCGATTCCAATTAATTTCTATTACTTTGATGACATGGACCAAATATAAATTGATATTCTAGCTTTATCATTGCAAAGGATTAAACATTGAAAGAGCTTTCAAGAAATACATTTTGATTAGCGTATTAGATTCTCTAGAAAAATTAAAAAAAAAACTTTTTAAAAAAGTAAAAAATACCGTCATCAAAGTTTCACTTAAAAGAAAAAAATAATTTCTTTATAAATAGGCAGTATATAGTGTATTTTATTGAATAGAATATAGTTTACCATATATGTGCTTTAGCACAGAATTAAAATACATTATCTTAGATTTTTAGCACACCTTAGAAAAAATAATAATAATAATAATAACAATAATTTGACCAAGAACTCAGGCATTGGAATCGAGCCGGGCTATTAGAAATTAAAAAAAGATAAGTACTCTAATCTCTTCCCTAAAGACTTTTATAGCCTAATACAAAATAGCGATAAAAAACAGTAGTAAGTATGTAAAAGATTTATTCTTACCTTAAGGAGTATAAGCTGGAAATTCTACAGGATGCCAAATGAGACACGTGAATCTGAAAAAAATATTTTACTATAAGAATAATTTATTTTATAATATGATTTTAATTTCTTTCTTAAGTGAAAAAGATATAAGTGAAATTTAAAAAAGAAACCGGTATATAGGTTTATATATGCTTTTAGATTAATAAATATACTAATATTAAAACAAACACATATTAATAATTAATAAATATATTGTAATACGAATAATTAATGTTTTTATATAAGTATGTATTTATTTAGTTGGAAAAAATCAAAGCTTTAATATGAAGAGAAGAATCTAAAATCTAAAAGATTTGGAAGTATAAACATTTTACGACAGCCGTAGATCGAACATTAAGAGAAATTGAAGCTATAAATAAATTCATATATTTTAGACAAATTTATTTTTTTCTTAAAGGAATTTGATCATCCGTGGCCTAGTTGGTAAAGGCGTTCTTAGACTGAAGGAGAAAGACACCCGTCGGGTCCTCAATTCATTTTTTCTCTTTCAAAAAATAATAAAATAATTTTCTAAATATGTAGAATTAACATAAAAAATTAATGATTACATTATTTACCTGTCGTGGCTCCAAATGGGGGAGGGGGGAGCGGAGGGTCAAAAAATGAAAATCTTGGCCATTTATCAAACTCAACCAAATTGTGTATACATAATCAGTGGGCCCCCAGAAGTCTAAAAATGCAAAAACTAACCGCCCAAAATGGGGAGGTGGAGGTCAAAAAATGAAAATCTTGGACATTTACCAAACTCAACCAAATTTTGTATACATAATCAGTGGTACCCCAGAAGTCTAAAAATGAAAACTAACCGCCCAAAATGAGGGGGAGGGGGGGTCAAAAATGAAAATCTTGGCCATTTACCAAACTCAACCAAATTTTGATACATAATCAGTGGGTCGCCAGGAGTCTAAGATAAAAAACCAACCCCCCACCTCCCTCTTCCCTACATAATTATAAATAATTTTATTAAATTTTAAATATAAGGAGGGGCCAGGTTGTATGGTAAAGTCAAGCGGATGGCCACATCAGAACACGTCAGCTTATTTTCTTTTTTTGTTTTAAAATTGAAGAAATTGAACTGAAAATGAGTCTACTATTATAAATAAATAACTTAATATCAAATACTATACGAAGTGAAAAATTATAATTACCTATATTTTTTTAAGAATTCGCCAAATCGAATTGCTAGTCATCAAATATAAAAATTTTTAAATTACAGGGTTATTATGTATTATTTAGTAGATAGCAGAGTTGTTGATTCAAAAGAGAAGAGATTGTCTTCTGCTGCATCAAGCAGAAGACAATCTCTTTGTTTCTCTTTGTGTATTATGTATTATTTGTTGAAAGAATTTTGATTATATTTTAATAAATGAAATTTTGGCTTTCGATTCAAATATTTTAATTTTTGATTTATAATAAAGACAATACTTTAATAAGATAAATGGATTTCATGGATTTTTTTCGCCTTCAAATCTGATATTTAGTTTTTTTTTTATTATTCATACCTACCCTTCGAAAACAGAAATAATCTAAAAAATCAAAAAATCCCTTCAAATTTTTAATATAATTTTATTTTTCTTTGTAGGTGGACAGGGCAAAGAAAGAAATTATTTATGTTATTAAGAATTTGAATAATAAAAAAGTACATCTTTGAATAAATTAGCATTTAAAATAAAACAGAGCGTTTTTCACGCGAAACGAATCTATGTTTAAAATGAACCTTGAGAAAAAATTATTATTAAAAAATAAATATTTGATATTAATCTGTCCTACTCTATTGTAAACACGCATTTAATTCGAAAACAGATATCAAAATTTACTGGAAAAATATTTTTTCCCATTTTCAAAGTAAATTGATAATTGTTTTATTAAAAACATTTCTTTTCGGCGAGCAAATTACAGAACTATCAGTAAATGATACAGTTTTCAGAAATCAAATCAAAAATATACCTATTATTTATCTCTAATTCGCTTGACGCCAGGCGGACTCGTTTCGGTTTGAATTAAATAATTAAATCATTACATACATCAAAAGAAAATAATTATTCTAATAAAAAATATTGATGAGTTACTAAGATGTTTTTGTTTTTAACAATACTAAATTTATAAATTAAAAACCATATATATTAAGATATATACTAATACACTGGTGTCTTTTACAAGAGTTAGGTACTAGAATTTTTCGTTTTATAAGTGGTAAATTTTCTAAAATATATTGATAATATAAGTTATACCGGGTGAATTTTTTATCTTGAGACAGTCTTATAACTCAAAAACAGTGCATTATATGGAAAAAAGTTTCAAAAAATGTTTATTTTTATCAAGGGGGAAACTAAACAACACTATTGTTTGTCGACGTAGAACAAGCTTTCAAGGCTATTTTGAGGCCAAGTTCTGTTTTTTAAATGGAACCCTATATATCTTACTTTACGTCTACTAAAACTATAAAAAAAACTGAACAACTTTCATAAGAACTATTTTTTTATACGACATCAAATAAACAAAATAAAAAAACAAACAAAATTCAAACAAAAAAATTCTTAATAATTATTTTTAACAATTATTTGACTTAATTATCAAATAATAGTGATTAAATAATTAAAAATTAAATAAATAATTTAATAATAATTATTAATTTTACGACACTATTCCGAGACATTCCAGAGTGTATCGCAAAAGTCCTTTGGATGAATTCCAGTTCCAATTTCGTTATTTTGGCCTGTTTCAGTTTCTTCGTAGCCTTTACATTTCTTGTTTTTTTTGTAACAGATTTACAACAGGTTAAAATGAAGCTTGTGAGGGTGTACATATTCCTATCAGGAAAACGCTCGCCATGCAATTCAATGGCAGCCCCATAATACTTCTTCCACTTTCACCGACCATTTCAATTCTGTCTTCAACAAAAATGCTCCATTTTTATTATAGTAATACAATATAACTATCTACTCGATTGACACGAGAAATAAACTTTTTCAAACTCAAGAATTTTAGTAGTTCTATTAAGTAGAAAATAATCTCTTAAATCTGAGTATAACGAAGTTTTAAGATCAATGTTTTATTAAACCACTTATGTCTCTCATTGTGTAGTAAAAGACTTATTCGATTTATATAGACACTTATTTTCATTGTTGTAACTTTTCGATTTATTAATTATTTAATCATTATTATTTGATAATTAAGTTAAATAATTGTTAAAAATAATTATTAAGATTTTTTTGAGATCTAATTGATTCATGTATTTTGTTTATTTGATGTCGTATAAAAAAATAGTTCTAATAAAGTTGTTCAGTTTTTTTGTAAATTAGCAATATGTACAGAAACATATAGGTTTCCATTTAAAAAACAGAACTTGACCTTAAAATACTCTTGAAAGCTTGTTCTAGGTCGACAAACAATAGTGTAGTTTAGTTTCCCCTCTTGATATAAATAAACTTTTATTTGAAACTTTTTTCCATATAATGCACTGTTTTTGAGTTATAAGACTGTCTCAAGATAAAAAACTCATCCGTGTATATATATTTTATTTTAATTATTATTTTTAATTTCACTTATACTTTATTTCATATATGATATTAGATATATGTAGAGGTACCTAATCTATTTATCTACTAAGGTCCCTCTCTCTCCTAGATTATTTCGTTAAAACAAAAAACATCGAAAATAATCAGAATGAAAATTTTTTCATATGGGATTATCATGAAAAGAGAGAATATAGCTCAAAGCTCAAAAATTTATCAGACCCTATTAAATAGGAATTAAAAATTGTAGTTTAAAATTTGAATTGTTTTATATACTAATAAAGAAACTCCAATTTAATGATTTCAACGATATATTATTTAATTTATTATTAAGGAGGTATATGGAGAGCTGACGAGCCGCTCTTTTGAAAAATCATCATTTTTCAGTTTCACGAATCAAGTTTGAAAAAGGCGCGTCATCCAGGCTATCTTCAGATCAGTCAAAATTCTCGTTACAAAATTCCAAATTTATTATTATTTTTAAATATATTATACATCAAAAGTCTATAACATCCTTTTATGCGATTTCATTTATTTGTATTTAATTTGAATTTTGAAGATTTATAATGACACTTTATAAATTTTCTCTATTTTCACTATTCATAAATCAATTTATACTGTCTTTAAATTAAAACTGATTTTACAAATCAAGTTTATACAATTAATATTAATTTTCTGCCAAGACAGATTAATTTATCCATTGATGTAATTTTATATATTTATTAGTGAAGATTTTAATTTGATTCATATTGAGATGTGACCAGACCATTTTCGAAATTTCTAACTTCACTCAAGACAACATTTTGTTGAATCATTCTGCCATTTTTCAACAAACACAAAGCCAATCGCATTTATAATTCAACTGGGCATTAAAACTAGCAATTTCTATATTTCTGCATATAAAAATAAAATTCTAGTTTTATAAATACATTATTGCTGAACTTGTAGCATCAGGAACATTTTTTAATATCCAATTAACACATATATTGGTCGCAAGGTCCAAGGTCCAAGGTTCAAGGTTCAAGGTTTTGAATTGAAACCAAATCAAAACCCCCTTTCAAATCTTCAAAAATCAAGACAAAAACATTTTGTGTGCAAACACCTGATTTGGCGCCAACCAGTGGAGACAGCTTCTTCTGCAATCAGCTTGCAAGAAACAGGCTTATAAACAAGAGCTAATTATATTAACATACATTATATTATTATTCCTCATTTTAGCTTTAAATATAAATCAATATTTATATATATAAAGTATATTTTTTTTGTTATTTATACATATATCATTATATGTATACAAATTGTTAAGATTAAAAATAAAAGCATCTCATTGCAACTTTTCGCCTTTTATTTGAACGAAATCAACGCAGCAGACTTATCTTACAGTCCATAAGTTTACTATCACTGTTGTGAAAGAAATAGAAATTAAACCCAGCGACCTATGCGAATCATTTGCTTGTGGCCATCACTAGTCAATTGATTCAACCCCCTCTGCGAGATTTAAATTTACAACTTAAATTAAGCAACCCCCAATAGTTGACAACCCCCGTCAGCTACATTTAATGGTCCTTTCTTCGACGGATTGCATTTTCGTTAGAGCCACGTATGTCTTAAGGTACTAGACGTACAACCAACCCATAATTAATAAAAAGTACTCCTTCGTCCGATAATTCTAGAAATTGATAACGCCTATAGATATCTCTTTTAATCATTTTCCTCAACGGAATTTCTTAGAATTGATATTTCTTCTCTAGGTATATCAAACTAGCAAGTTATCCGAGGAGCATATATCTTAAAATATTAGATATACAAATTTTCTATTTCTTTCATTGCGGCGTTGATTTTAATTGTTCAAAATGACAAGGGGAAAAGCTGCAATATTACATGCAACTAATGCTAATCTTGCTGCAAAGTTGGCAAACATAGAAAATATAAAAGAGGAAGTAGAAAGTTGTAACACTGTGGAAGGTTTAATTGAGTTCAAATCTTGTGTAGGTAATAAACAAAAAGGAGCTCGTCGATTTTCAAGACAAAATTACAGACTTGGATATAGACGATATCACACCACTTCTCCAGGAAGTAAACAATATTGGAAAAAGCCTTGCGATCAATATTGTGTCACATCGGTGAGAAAATTGGATCTCTCTCAAAAAAGGGTGAGTCATTTGCCCATGGCAATCAAATTAATGATCCAGTTGTAACAAGTTCACAACTTAAATCAAAATTGCCAACCTTAGATTTGCCAATTTTTAATGGGGACTTAACTTCATACTTAGTATTTTGGGAATCATTTCAATCCATTATAAATTCTAGAAATGATTTAAGCAATTTAGATAAATTTCAATATTTTCAATCTTTACTTAGGAATGAACCTTATGCGTTTGTCAGCGGCCAGACAATGTCAGCCGAAAACTACCCAGCCATGCTGGTAGCTTTTGAGAAAAAATTTAAAAAGACAAATGAATTGGTCTACTTACATTTAGATCAAATAATATCCGCCCTCCCCATTAAAAAGAAAAATCCTCATCAACTAGGTCAATTAGTTTATAAAGTAAGAACGGCTTTACAAAGCTTAAAACTGCTAAAACAGCCCGTTGAACATTGGGATGCGATAATAATAAAAATCACATTAGATAAGATCGATTCAGAGACTTTGGAAAAATGGAACATGTCTTGCCAGGATTACGAAGTTCCAAAGTTGTCGGTTTTATTAGAGTTTTTGGAAAAGGTTGCTGAATCACAGAAAGTCAGCACTGATTACCATCATGTCTCAATTCATACTAATATTACTCAGAAGCAGGCGGCCGCCAAAATTAGTTGCCCCCATTGCAGGCAATCTCATTCTTTGTTTTCCTGCCCCTCTTTTGAGAAATTAGATACTCGAGCCCGTTATAAAAAAGTGCGAGCATATCAGCTCTGCACCAATTGCTTCTCAAAATCCCATGCACGATATCAGTGCACTTCTAAGACTAATTGTAAAAGATGCGGAAAGAGTGGCCACCACACAATGCTTCATTTTGAGAATAACTTTCCTAATTCCAATAGGGCGACGAAAGGCAAATCAAATAGAAAGTCGAGTGAAAACTTGACAGCTCGTTCGTCTTCTCTAAATACCTCTTCTTCTTCTATTTCGGAATCAAGGGAAGACAAATCAAATAGGCACCCCAATGATAATTTATCAACCCCATCGCCTTCTCCGAATACCATATCTTCTGCAGTTTCGGAACCAAGTCAAAAAACGAATACTTGCCTTACGCGTAGTACCGACATGGCAATTATTCTACCAACGGCTTTGATATCTATTCATAATGGTGCTACTTCAGTCACTGCACGTTGTCTGATTGATACTGGGTCACAATCAACTTGCATGACGCGAGTATTTGCAAACCAATTAAACATTCGTCGATGCTCTGCATCATTCGTGGTTTCAGGGATAGTTAACAACCAAACTTCTCGAGTCAATGAAACAATCCAGTTTTCATTCTCACCACGACACAAGCCTTCAATCAGATTTGAAGCAAAAGCACTAATTCTGGATAAATTGACAACCGATTTGCCAGAATCTTCTTTCCAACTGTCTAACTATGAATATCTAAATAGTTTGACACTTGCTGATCCGTCCTTTAATCAATCACTTCCCATTGATGTGATTATTGGAGGCAGAGAGGCTTTCGACATACTAGCTGGTGGTCAGCGATTAGATAGTCACGATGGCTCATTAATTGCTCTGGACACCCAGTTAGGATGGATTATCATGGGATCCTGTAGTACATCTACTACATCAGATCGACAGGTTTCCACCCATATACAGGTTAAAAATTCTTCACCATTAGGCGCTACTTTTCGTGGCAAATCTAGACGCTCCGTCTCGTTGCGCAACTCCTTATTCAAAACAAGGATCTAAAGTTTGTGCAACTCTTGTTCAACGAAGGAAGTCAAAAGCTGATCATTGTTTTCTAGCATCTCATCTTTTCTCCTTCTGTAGTTTAACTCTCAAACAAAAAAAAATTTCAATTGTCTTTTGGCAAGGGTGTACCTCTATCAATCCAAAGTCTCCGAAGCATCAATTTTTAATAGTTTTCATACATTTTAATTTTTTCTATCACGACTTAACTAGGAGATCACATAGCACCCAGCTTGCGCAGGTTAACATTCCTTTGCACTACTACAAAGGTTCCGACGCGTTTGATCTTTCTAATTTCATCTTTCTTTAAATTACACCAGTTTGATTTAAACCAAAAGTAGACAATTCATTTCAAAGCAACAATTCTGACAATCCGCTCATTCTAATTGTCTTTCTTTTAATTGGCAATAATTATTAAAATTATTTCATTCGGGGCGGGAGTATGGAGCTGACGAGCCGCTCTTTTGAAAAATCATCATTTTTCAGTTTCACGAATCAAGTTTGAAAAAGGCGCGTCATCCAGGCTATCTTCAGATCAGTCAAAATTCTCGTTACAAAATTCCAAATTTATTATTATTTTTAAATATATTATACATCAAAAGTCTATAACATCCTTTTATGCGATTTCATTTATTTGTATTTAATTTGAATTTTGAAGATTTATAATGACACTTTATAAATTTTCTCTATTTTCACTATTCATAAATCAATTTATACTGTCTTTAAATTAAAACTGATTTTACAAATCAAGTTTATACAATTAATATTAATTTTCTGCCAAGACAGATTAATTTATCCATTGATGTAATTTTATATATTTATTAGTGAAGATTTTAATTTGATTCATATTGAGATGTGACCAGACCATTTTCGAAATTTCTAACTTCACTCAAGACAACATTTTGTTGAATCATTCTGCCATTTTTCAACAAACACAAAGCCAATCGCATTTATAATTCAACTGGGCATTAAAACTAGCAATTTCTATATTTCTGCATATAAAAATAAAATTCTAGTTTTATAAATACATTATTGCTGAACTTGTAGCATCAGGAACATTTTTTAATATCCAATTAACACATATATTGGTCGCAAGGTCCAAGGTTCAAGGTTCAAGGTTTTGAATTGAAACCAAATCAAAACCCCCTTTCAAATCTTCAAAAATCAAGACAAAAACATTTTGTGTGCAAACACCTGATTTGGCGCCAACCAGTGGAGACAGCTTCTTCTGCAATCAGCTTGCAAGAAACAGGCTCATAAACAAGAGCTAATTATATTAACATACATTATATTATTATTCCTCATTTTAGCTTTAAATATAAATCAATATTTATATATATAAAGTATATTTTTTTTTGTTATTTATACATATATCATTATATGTATACAAATTGTTAAGATTAAAAATAAAAGCATCTCATTGCAACTTTTCGCCTTTTATTTGAACGAAATCAACGCAGCAGACTTATCTTACAGTCCATAAGTTTACTATCACTGTTGTGAAAGAAATAGAAATTAAACCCAGCGACCTATGCGAATCTTTTGCTTGTGGCCATCACTAGTCAATTGATTCAACCCCCTCTGCGAGATTTAAATTTACAACTTAAATTAAGCAACCCCCAATAGTTGACCCCCCGTCAGCTACAGTATACAAAATCAAAAAAATTTAAATATTTAAAAACAAGAGACAATTAATTTAGATTAGTATTAAATATATCAAATAACAAATCAGAGAAATAAAGAAAACAATCAAATTCCGTGTTAAATGATACGACCAATCACAACGTTTCGCTTCACAATTGAATTAATGAATTAAATGACAAAATGTTTAATCAAGGTAAATATATGAATATCTGGGTTAATTTTAAAGATTGTAAGTGATTGAATTGTACATTTTTATTTTTTGTATAGGGCCTGGTGATGAGGGTACAATAAATTAGCGAAACGTTGCGATTAAGATGGAGTTTGATTGTTTCCTTTTTTCCTCTGATTTTTATATCTAAAAATTTAAATGTGTAAATTATTGAGAAAGAGTATTATAATTAAAAAATATACTAATGAGCCAAACTATGGCGAAACTATGTAGTTATTTGACCTTTCAAATTTGAATAAAAATGTTTTGAACATTAATTAATTTGTTTTATCATTTGTATACTAAGGAATTTACCCGAAAAAGCACAAAAAATAAATTTTTTTATAATTACAGATAAACACATAAAAGAGTTACTTTCTCGTGTAAGTGTAGTCTATAAAATTTAGAAAATAATTAGAATCTACTGTATAATGTTTAATAGGGATTAATAAATAAGCTGAATAATAAAATGTACAAAGATATTGTATGTCTGTAAGAAAAATATATTTATTTTTACCTTAAGAATGCAGCGGGGAATTTCCCTCGCTGAACACTCGAGCTGGACACTTTCAAATCCCGGACTGGACTGAGTTGCTGGCTGGACGTCTTATCTGAAAGAGACAGCGCACGCCATCAGATAGAACCCTTTCTACTATACTCGTAAGGTCTCTATTCAAAGTGCATAAGAACAAAATAAAAATGTATCATTACATGTTTAATAAGCTAAAGAGTAAATAAATATTCTTTTTACTTTACCATACAGGGTATGGTCAAGTATTGTAATCGTGCATGAAAAAGTGGTTTTTTCCTTCTTTTTTTCGAAATATCTCAAAAACAGCTGTAACTATTTTGATTAAAAAAATTGAGCTAAACCAGGGCATTTTCCTCTACAAAAAAGCTCTAATAAGTGAACATTGAAAAATTATATTTTTTGAGATAATAATTGTTTTGTCAAAATGTCTGATAGTTAGTTAGTCTGTGCGTTACCAAATTTATGGACGAGCTAGCTCAAAAACTAGTGTGAATATCGAAACAAAATTTCACAGGTAGTTTTGGTCCATTGAGATTAAGAGCTGATTAGATTTTGGTGCATATCGACCCAAAATTAAGGGGGGCCGAGAGGGGTTAAAAATTAAAAATCTAGGTCGTTTGAGCAAACTTAACCAAATTTTGTATACATAATCAGTGGACCCCCAGAAGTCTAAAAATGCAAAATACAACCACCCAAAATGGGGGGGGGGGGATGGAGGGTCAAAAAATAAAAATCTTTGGCATTTTACCAAACTCAACGAAATTTTGTATACATAATCAGTGGGTCCCCAGAAGTCTAAAAATGCAAAAACTAACCGCCCAAAATGAGGGGGGGGTGGAGGGTCAAAAAATGAAAATATAGGCCCTTCTACCAAACTCAACCAAATTTTGTATACATAATCAGTGGGCCCACAGTAATCTAAAAATTCAAAAACTAACCCCCCACCCCTACATGATTATAAATAATTTTATTAAATATTAAATATAAGTGAGGGACAAGGTTGTATGGTAAAGTCAACTGGATGGCCACATCAGAACACGCCAGCTTATTTTCCTTTTTTTCAATCTTGTTGTATATTTACAGGCCCGTGGAGAGATCTTATGGCCTCCTCAATGCTGGAAGAAATTAATGTACTATTTTCAATTTGTAAAATATTTTATTATTTAACACAAGGTTTCTCAACCTGTATGCCGCGAGGCTTTTTGACAAATAATTAAAATTGCATGGGTTTTGTATCTTTGAAATAGTATTTCTAATTACTTCATTTTTTTTTTTTGTATCATACAACTTCGGCGGCCCTCTTTCTAGCAGGGGCACGCCCCTGGACCCCCAGCCCTCGAACCCCACCATCACCCCTCACTCCCCCCACCCTTGCACCATGACCAACCCCCGCCCCCACACCACCACCCCAACACTCCATACCGCACCCTAACCCACTAACCCCCTTCACCACCACCCATACCCCCAAAACCCCTCCAGCACCCCCACCCCCGCACCATGCACCCGTTCCCAACAATGCTTGAACTGGAAGATATACCAGGTAGGGACTTCAAACCTTCTATCGGCACCCTTTTCGGAAAATAATTCATTTTCAGGTGTATGGCAAAGCCATCAGTTTATTTTTACTTTTATTTTTAGCTATGATTATATAATATCTCTACTTAGCTGCAATTCTAGTGTTGATGGCGCCCGGGGCAAGCTGGACTTTCAGCCATTTTAAGTATAATTTAAAAAAATTACTTTTTATTTTTCGTAACGGCCTTGAAAATGCCCCTAAACATATGACGCCCCAGGCAATTGCACGTGTTACCGATATCTCAAGCCTGTCTACAAGTGTTTATAGTTTCGATAAATGATTATTTGGCGCTTTAGATAGCTCAAAATTTGAGAATTTGTTTTTATGGTCATGCTCGTTGATCTGTGGTGAATATTCAGACATCTTAATAAATAATTTTTCTTATGAAATTAAATAAAAAATGTAATAATTTTTATGGAAATATACTACTTGGCTTCGCCAGTGGATGTGCAAGAATGAGTTTATCTAAAAAAAAAAGAGTCGGCAAGATTAAATAATCAACTAAAAATAATAATGTAAGAAATTAAAAAAATGAGGAGGTGGGAAGAGGAAAAGAATATCGGATATCATTTTTCAATTGGCTAATTATAAGATAAAAATGTGCAAGTTGAAGGACAAAACAAAGCATTTCCCAGTCATGATTCAAACGATGACCATCTCTATGAATTTCCGTCTAATCTGTGCCATTTGCATCATTCCCTTCTTTATCATACAAAATGCAGATGCTACTACTGTCGAAAAAGTATTTGTGGTAAGTACTAATATATATGTTGGCTTTAATTTTAAAAACGATTATACAAAGACTGATTTATTTAATGTCAAAAGTACTTTCATCCCCTTGGGAGTACAAAGCACGTTAGCTCTCGAAGATGTCTTATTCAGTTCCCATTCTCTTTAAGATGTCTCTAAGATGTCTGGAAAATATATTCTAGAGCAAGTATGCTGTTACGAAAATTGCTACAGAATTTTGACTATCCTTTTAGAGAAACCTCTCTTGACATAGAATTCGATTCAAACTCACTGGAATTCAGGGATAAAATTTCAATGCTAGTCGTCATTCTAGGGTCTGACCTTCCTTTGAATGACCATATCTCAACCACTGCTAAAGCTTGGTCTTCTATTTAGGTCTAGACGCTATTTTACTCCCAGTCAACTTCTTACACTGTATAACGTTCAAATTCCTCCCTGCCTCGAATATGGCTCTCCAAGCATTTTCTGCCACACTCGATGCAATTCAGAAGCGAGCAATTAAACTAATAGGAGACCCGGCCCTAACTAACTCACTCGACTCCCTGGCTCACCGAAGAACCGTTTCTGCCCTTTCCCAGTACTACATATACTATCATGGTATCTGTTCAGTCGAGCTGTAATCAAATATCCCCCTAAAAGCCCTCTTTACGAGAAACACGCGGTTTTCGAGGGCTCATCACTCCTTCGCTGTCAAATTGGATAAAAAACAAACAAGCGCCAACTATTTTATCCCTGTGACCTCCAGAGACTGGAACTCGCTCCCAGCCACCGTCTTCCCCGCGACTTATAACCTTCAGCTGTTTAAGACCCTTATCCACAGATATCTTCGACCCCTACTCTAGACCATAAAATCACCTCTTCTTCTTTTCACGATGGAGGGCCAACCCAGGCCTTTAGGAGCTGCACCTATTGGGTGTAACTCCTTCTCTCATCATTTTCATTAAAAACAAAAAAATGACGACCAACTAAGAAATTTCAGTTTCTCTATCGTGAAATTCTACTGGAGACTGAATATCCAGTGTAAAGCTTAATTTTGGTCTTTTTAAGGTTCTTTACCCCATATTTTAAAATCATATGGATGCTCGATTATCAACTTTAAATTTAACAACCCGGATAGCATGTTAGTTTTCGGGTTTAACTCCCCTTTAAATCCCTTTGATACGCAATATAAACAAATGCTCTCTAGTAAAATCATAAAAACTGATCTAAAAATGTAAATTCTTTCTTTTTTAATAAAATCGATTTTCTTGGAAAAATTCTATCTAGTTTCAAAAGTAAATATACTCAAGATCCTTAATCCTTTAAATTTAATTTTAAATAAGACTATAAGAGTCCTATTAGATATTATTGATTTATATCTAACTACATTCAGAACAATTGACCATATTTTAACGAATCTTGATATAAATATAGGATCAGCTAAAAAATTTCAATTCTCGTTTGTAAATTTTGCGGTCTAGAGGTTCTAAATTTAAATATATAGCCATATAGTTTAGATCAGTGTTTCTCAACCTTTTTTGGTTGAGGGCACGCTAATAATATCTGGAATTATTCGCGACACACAAAATAAATTTAAAAATATTTTTTTGTGAATCGTATCCATAATTTAATTAATTTATAAAAACTAACGTTAAAAAGTTTATTTGTCTAAAACATAAGTAATTATACTTAAATTGAAAAAGTTAGGAAAAGGAAAATGACATTTAATATAAAGAGCATTTCTGACGGGATCATCCGTGGCCTAGTTGTTAAAGGCGCTCTTGGACTAAAGAGAGAGACATGGGTTCGAATCCTATCGGGTGCTCAATTCATTTTTCCTTTTCAAAAAATAATAAAATACTTTTCTTAATATGTAGAATCTTTAACCATAAGAAATTATTGATTATATTATTTAACTTTCGCGGCTCAAATTGTTTTAATTTATAAGATCTTAAGAAATTGGATAAATAAATTGAATTTAGAGTTTTATACTGAAAAAGACAGATATTTCGTCACTATATTTGAGACTTCTTCAGCGACTTATTCTTCAACACAATTGTGCTTTCTGTGGTTCTTTGTTTTAACTGTGATGAAAAATTAATGTGTTTAAGAATAAAATAAATTAAAAAAGATAGAATGTTTCGTATAATAATATCAGACAATTGAGTTGAAGAATAAGTCGCTGAAGAAGTCGCAAATATAGTGACGAAACGTCCGTCTTTTTCAATATAAAACTCTGAATTCAATTTATTTATCCAATTTTCTAAGATCTTATAAATTAATTTAAAAATATTTTTTTAATAACTGTCGAGGTAGTTACAAATACTGTTTCAATGTTACAAATACCATGCAATTTTAGTTTTTGTTAAAAACCCTTGCGGCACATTTGACAATCTCTCAGGGCACAGTTGTGTGCCGCGGCATATAGGTTGAGAAACACTGGTTTAGATAAATTTTAATTTTTTAAATAAGCAACAAAGATGGTTGAGTGTTTCAAATTTCGAATTTCTTTACAAATTTTAGGGCAATAGAATGACTATGCACAAATTGAATATAAAAGTTTAAATTGCAGATAGCAGCTAACGCTGAAGGGTAAAGCACATGCCTCGTAATCAAACTAGCCCGAGTTCAAGCCCGACTCTCGGCAATCAGACTTTAATCTGATCCCTACATATTTGAGAATAAACAAAAATAAATAGTGTCGTAAAATCGCTAATGGTTGAAACCGAGAAAGGTAGAAAAAAAACGCTGAAGGCAAGTCAATAGCTAGGATTGTTTTTGGCACTTGGTTCAATTCTTGGAAGTGGGGGAGTGATAAATAACACTTCTGACATGTAATAAAAATTATCTTTGACAGCTAGAATTTAATAGATGATATTCTTTCGAGATTTCTTAAGATGGCGTTACATCATAAATAGTATAACAAGTATGAATAGATGAAAAGCATCAAACTGGCATTAACATTATTACTATAACTAAATTTAATATCATTTCGACATTGCAATTTTATGCTTATTTATGATAATATTTTCATTAATTGAACATAATTATAAATCATTATTGAACATTTCAAATTCTTTGCAGCTTTTTCGTCATGGAGCTCGACTTCCGATCACAGTAAAACGTCTGAATTCGTCCGATTCTGTGCCACTCACAAATGTAGCTATTATTATGCAATTTCTTATCTATTATTATAAATACTACTAGTACTAATTAATTTATGTAAGTTTGAAGGAATAATAATTTCAATGTTTTTATTGAGAAAATTATAAGGAAAAGAAACTGCTAACTACTTTCAGTGGTTCAATTATATAATAATTATTAATATTAATAATATTATTTCTAAATTAAAACATTAGTATCCATTTCAAACGATAAATATATTATGTAAACTTTATTATTATTTGATAAACAGACATTTCTGCTGAACTCGATTTCTAGTAGAAGCTTTATAGATCAGGGCTGTCCAGACCGTAGTCCACGGGCCACATGCGGCCCAGCACTCCAATGAGTGTTTCCCAACATAAAATTATAAACTTCCTTAAAGATTGAGATTTATGTGTAGAGATATATTTATTCCCTTTTTCGAAATATGAATGTACATTTGTACAATACGTGAAGCTTTTTTCAAGAATAAAATTCACTAAAAGCAAAATTATAAGCTCCTATATAAGATAAAAAAATAATGAAGTTTCGAATATTTAAAAATTCTTCTTCTCATATTTTAATTTTCTAAACTATTTATTATTTCAGTAATTTATGGGTGGGTGTGAAAGTTCGTGCGGATTTGTGAGTAAAAGTCACATAGCGATTAGGCAAACAAAAATCTTTATTCAATCAATGATATATTCTCCATCGTTTTCTATAATCTTTTTCCAACGTTCTTGGCAGCAGACGGATGCCTCGATCATAAAAACTGCGCGGTTTAGATTCGAAGAACGAAGACACGCTGTTTTTTAAGGCCTCCAAAGAGTCAAAGTTTTTTCCATTTAAATAATTTTGCAATGACCGGAACAAGTGATAGTCAGATGGTGCGATATCAGGAGAATATGGTGGATGCGTTAGAATATCCCATTTCAGGCTCTTCAGCTTGCACAGCGTCTTTTTCGAAACGTGTGGTCTGGCGTTGTCCTGATGAAAGATGACTCCCTTGCGATTTGACAAAATCGGACGTTGCTTTTTGATTTCTCGATTCAAATTGGTTAATTGGCGACAGTATTTGTCCGAATCAATCGTTTCGCCAGCAGGGAGAAGCTCAAAATAGATTATACCCTTGGAATCCCACCAAACTGAGAGCATCACCTTCATCGTCTTCAAGGTTAAACTCTCCGCGCTGAAATTTAGCAAACCATTTTTCCACAATTCGTTTAGCTGGTGCTTGATCCTGATAAACATCTTGAATGTTTTTCACGGCTGCGGCAACGTTTATTCCCTTCCGAAACTCGTAAAGCATAACATGCCGTAAATGCACTTTATCGATATTCATTTTTAAAGTGATATTTATCGAAGCAGTTTGTATGAAAACAAATGATTTTTTTAAATGAAAGCTGATGACGTCACCTTCCCAAGGATATATAATATGTAGGAGTAGGCATTAATGACAACACGTTACGAAGCTCATAAATCCATCTATTGAAACTCCGCACGAACTTTGCACGCGCCTATTATTTACTACGACACTAATCAAGTCTTTAGTTATTATTCTATAATAGTACAAGGAGAAACGGAATTTTTCTAGAACAATCACAATTAATTTATAATTTTTCTATTGGACTAAAACTTGTCAGGACTTGACTTTTAGATATTTGCACGTTCTTACATGTCAATAGATAATGGAAAGTCAATGAGTATTATATCCGTGACCCTTTTAAAAAATAAATTAGCATTCATCCTATCCTTCTTTAATCCAATTCGATTTAAATCAGTGGTGTCCAATCGGTGGACCAATATAAAGTCATAAAATTCCTTAAAACATTGAGATTTATATGTATAGATACTAGAAAACACAACAATTTGGCCTGATGATTTTTTTCTCTAAAATAAGAAATCTAAAAATCTACTGTTAAGTTAAATTTAGGGAACGAAGAAAATATTATTTTTTTTATAGACAAAAGGATCAGCCGGGGTTCGAACCCGGGATCTTCGCCCTTTGGGGTCTGTGATCGATTAGGAGGCGCTGGGATATCTACTCTGTTAAGTTTTTTTTTTCGAAAAATAAAAGTGCTAATTTTAAATTTTGAATCTGGAACTAGATTTCAAGATTTTCTAAAAAATAATCATCATTTTGGTATATTTTCGACTTCATTTTCATTATAAATAAATGTTCTACTTGCAAACTTTATGATTGAATATTCTAGAACAACAATTAGACACCGATGCAAAAGAAAAATTTGAATATTGTCTCTTCATTAGAATTTTATATTAATTATCTAGCCAGGAAAAAATATAACATTTTGATTAATTTTTAATTTACACATGTTATCTCTGAATAAAAACGACGAATTGTTTTTTTTAATTGTTAAAGAAAAGTCATTTCCAAGATTATTGATTGGGGAGTCGGATAGGCTAGGCGGTAGCGTGTCATCCTGCTAACCAAGTGGACCCGGGTTCGTATCCGACTCGAGGCATCCAGATAAAATCTGACCCCGGGGTAGGGACAAATTTAAATAAGATAAATAGTATCGTAAATGGATTATGGCTAGAAAGGCCGAAAAGCCAAAAAAAAAAGATTATTGATTAATTTGAGTCTGGATATGTTAAAGAAAGATTAATAATGTTTAATAGTGAAATTGTTTTTTGACAAAGAGTAATAAAATGCGCCACTGAGGAAGTCAGAATAAACTGACGAAACGTCTGGCCCATTTAATAAAAAACTTTTTAATTTTTAATTTTATCCAATTTCCTACTATTCCTGTTACTATTTATTTATTATATTTTTATTTTAGAAAGGAAAAGTACAGTCTTTCAATTTAGGCCAATGGCTTCGCAATGAGTATCCTGGTTTATTGGAAAAGAAATACAATGCGAAAGAGATTTATGCTCGATCGAGTGACGTGGACCGATGTATAATGACCGTGCAAGGAGTTCTTGCGGGTCTCTACTATCCGATCCACCATGCTGACAAATGGTCCGACCATGAAAATATACAATGGTCACCAATTCCAGTTCACACATACCCAAAACACCTCGACGATGTACGTATATAGTATATTGAAAAACAATTAAATCTTTTAAATTAGTGTTTCTCGAACTAAGTGGGACCCCCCGTTAAATTTTGTTTTTTGCCCTTATGAATTAATCAAATACAAATTTTGTTAAATATTTAGATCGAGATCTGAAAAACAAACATCAATAATTTTTAAAAATAAATTTATTTTTTTCAGATGAAATTTTATTTAAATAAATATTAAAAAATTTCTTTCGTATCATAAACTATTTATTAAATTTCACATTTTGATTTCACAGTTTTTCAACATTGTTAAGGTACAAATTTTCAACATTGTTAAGGTACAATAAATTTTATTCTACAAAAAAAGGTTCCCTTTAAAAATTTTTTCCTTAATTTAATTTATACTACTTGATTGTTAGTTATTTAAATAATTTATTACTTTTTATGCATAATTTATGTGCACTGAAGATTATATATAATATAATTTATATATATATGTATAAAAGAACAGCACCCTCTAAATTTATAAAAGCTCTTGCATTTTTTAATTTGCGAGCAATATATTGATTTTATCTGATTAATTAGCCAGTTTCGAATCCGACTCGGGCCATCCGGCCAAAATCTGATCCCTGGTTAGAGACAAATTCAAAAATAATAATAATAATAATAAGTATCGTAAATTGGCTTATGGCTAGAAAGGTCGAAAAGCCAAAAAACGAAAAATAATTAGCCAGTGTTTAGGAACACTATTTTGAAGATTTTATATCTACTTAAAGATAATTAAAATTATTTAACATTTTTTTATATTAAAATCAGTTTAGAATTGATCACTATAATTTGTCATGTTCACGTCAGCTTCGAGGGCGACTTCCTGAGTTCGACCGCGGGCTACGCTTTGGCGACCCCTGCCTTGGGTCGTGAAAATTCCTTCTAGTAGCAAAGTGTTTTTATTTCCAAAACCAAAAACTTAATAGATTTTTGGCTTACTGGTACAAATTAGAAAATTTGACTATTATATAGGCAGCTTTATATCGGTGGAATCTAACTTTGGCGAATAAGTTCCCAATGTTACTACAGTGAAACCTCTCAAATCCGAACCCCGGAAATCGGAAATCCCGGGAAATCCGAACGAGTTTTTTTGACAAATTTAAGCTTTTATCACTTGTTACATTACAAAACAGTTCTATTTTGACACGATTTTTTTCCAGTTATTGATTGTTGCTTTACCAAGACCAAACTCGCAAGTCAAATTTGTCAAACTTTCCTCAGCGACCAGAGGCTTTAAAGCATTCAGTTTTTGTTCTACGGCACAAGGACTTTATTTTCGTTTACTTACCATAATTTAAAATCAAAACATTAATCAACACCGTTTCCTTAATTAAAAACTCAACAATAACAACGCATCTTGAATAGAACGAGGGCTCGTTATTATATTTTGGATAGTTTTCGGCTAATCCGAACAAATTGAAATCTGAACACCCTTAATTAGTTCGGATTTGAGGAGTTTCACTGTAGTAATAAATTGCACATATATGCCAAGTTTTAGCTATCTAGCACAAATCGTTCGTGGACATAAAATTGCCAAATCACTAAAATTTTCGGGAAGCTTACCTAGCCATTATTGAAAAAGCTTTCTTCAATTTTTCCTCAAAGTGTATTTTTATATTTAGACAAGAGTTTAAAATACATAACTATTAATGCTAAAGCAATCAAATTTAGGGAACGCGGTGTTGGTTTATAATGAAACATTATTAAAATTATATTAATGCTAATTAATAAAATAAAATGAAATATAAAATTGGAAAGAAAAAATGAAAATTTTCAAGCTTGGTACACTATATTTAGTAATTAATCAATTTTTTAAACTTGGTATAATTTCCAGCATGTTTTAAAAGAAATACTTTGGGTGACATATTTAAGTTTGTTATTTACGACCCAGCATATCAAGTAAAATAATAATTGATATTACAATTATGACAAATTATTTCCAATAATATTGTTAGTGGATTCATGTTTAGTTCTCTGTATTCTAAAAGCCTCCTGGGATGATACTGCTCCACGTTCATTTTTGAGTAGCACAACTTCCTTTAAACTTCATTAAATATTTATCTTAATTTTTCAGATGTTATATTCAAACAGAGATCTTTATTGTCCGAAAATGCAAAAATTACAAAAAATTATTATTGCCAATCTGCGTAAAAGATATCCGGAATTTTTTGATTATTTCGAAAATCAAATCAAATCAGAAACAGACACTGCTGATGAATTAAATTTGATTTTAATGGAGGTAATGTATATTTGTTTAATTATTATTGAAGTGATAACTTCTTTTGGCGCGCCTTGCACACTTTTTATTTTACTTGGCAGTAAATTGATTTGAGCCGTCACGCTTCCCAATCGTCACGCGTCACGTTTGGGCTCTGTGTCTAGATTTCGTACCAATTCAATGCACAGATTGCGTTCGTCATTCCCAAAAATAATTATATGATTCAAATTTTAATACGATTTTTGATTTCGGGGAATAGGTGTATATAAATTGTAAATTTTATGTTATTTAGTTAGTAGACCTACAAACAGAAAGGCAATGTATTCTGATATTAATAGAAATTCGTTTTACTTTAGAGCAGAACCCTAAAAATCGCCTGTAGTCAAATAATATTATTTATAAAATGCCTTTTTTTCAATAAATAATTTATTTTTGCTTATTTCCTGGTTGATTGGTAACATTTATTTACTAAAACATAATATACCCTTATCAACAAATAGTATATTAGTGAAGTAGATATTTTATTTTTGGTCTCATTTGAGCGTGCCTTAACATAAAATTATCAAACATTTCTTAAATTCACTAAATATTTTCTTATCAACAATAAATAAGAACGAATTTGAAATTTGAAGTATTTTAAAAGACACAAGATACTGAGCTCTCGGTAGATACGAATCCGATTTGCTTATTTTTACAAGTTTGGAATATCAACTTCAATCTTAAACCCTTTTAGTCGCCTCTTACGACAAGCAGGGGATATTGTGGATCAATTCTAACCCCGGCCAACATACGACAGACAAATATTATAGCGAAACTCATAGTGTCCCGTTTAACTTTTAAGCTGGAGCCTAAAAAAGGTGTTTTTGATATTTTGTAAAATGTTCGATAAAATTTAGTTATTTTATTATCTCAGCATTCACCAAAAACTTAATAATGTTTTTATACTCGTATTTGAAATTCAGCTTACCATACTCAATTTCTCGCTTGCGACATTTTGAATTTTAGGGGACGATATAATGAATAATTTTCAAATTATTTAGCTTTATATGTAGGGATTATTTTTTATCGCTGCCTCTTTGAAAGAGTTTAATGTGAAAAACGACATCAGACATAGCGGCCCTAAATGATAAGCGACGAGCCGTTTTTTAATAACGAGAGTCGGATATTTAATTAATAGAAATTTAATTAATGGATTATATTAAAAGATCATTGACAGTGAAATAGATAGAGTTCAAGGTACAGGAGATTTATCAGTAAATATAAATAAAAATTTCATTGAACTTGAAACAGAGAATTAACTGCTTAAAACTCGTTAAAGAGGGGCTTTTAATATATCATTAATCAATGACAATAATCTTTTTTTATAATTCACAAGAAATAAATTCAATTCTGACCAAAGAATATATTTCTTGGATTTCTGACCGATACTATTTGGAACTATGTTAAGTAGATTTTAAATAAAAAAATTTACAAAAAAAATGAAATTAAGCAATAGACACAATCTTTAAATGATTCATTATAAGTTGTTATATTCTGTATTTCTCTTGGGGAAACACTATTTTAATAGCTAATGTCGTATTCTTAAATAAGAAGTTCACGTTTTGAATATTTCTAAATTTTAATAAAGTTTAATCAAATAAATTAAATATAATTATTTTACTGGTTAAATGGACTTATTTACTATCCAAGAACATATGTAAAAATAAAAAATAAAATAAATATATTATTTTTAATACAGAATAATTTAGTCCTAGCTTTGGTATGCTTCAGGAGGCCGTACCTATTTCTGTTAAATAAATAAATCATAAATTCGAGATTGGTGGTCGGGTTGGCCGAGGGGATAGCGTACCAGCCTGCTAATGAAGTGGACCCGGTTTCGAGTCCAACTCGCGGCAACCGGCTAAAATCTGATCCCTAGATAGAAGACAAAATTTAAAAATATAATAGTATCGTAAATTGGCTCATGGCTAGAAATGCCGAAAATCCAAAAAAATAAATAAATAAATTCGAGATTCAAATAGTCCGATCAAGTTCGAGTCTGACCGCGAAACCCAGATAGCACACTCGCTCTAGAAGAGTCTTATTCAGATCTTATTGTCTTTAAGATGTCTAAGAAGATATCCCAATGTCTTGAAAACATGTTCTAGACCAAGTGTGCTAAAAGGGAACGAGAGTTTTGTACTTTAAAACTTCCAAAAATACTTGAGATACCAAATTTATTTTTATATTTTATTGATGATGAGAAAATGATGGAATTTATAGAATTTTATCACAATTTTACCCTAAGCCAGGGGTTCCCAAATTTTCCGAGTCGCGGCGCCTTTTTTCAATTAAAATTTTTCCATGGCGACCTACTCTAGGTAAAAGTACATATATCAAAACAAATACCGTATTTGGTCTCACTAAATACTCTTGTATTAGAATCGATAAAAATATCTTGGTATTTAATAGTTTATTTTTCTATGAAAATAAAAAATTCAGACCACAGGGGAAACTCTTTCTATACATTTCAGATTTTTTCGAGGGTGTCAAAGTTAAATTTTTTCGATTTATCTATGTCTAATCGTAAGTAAGAGATAAAAATGAAATTAATAAATAATTGTTTAGCTTCTCACTTTGTTTTTTGTCTAGTTGGGCCAAATGTCTTGCTTCAATTAATTTTCGCGGAGTACCTGTGAAGAGGCTGCGGCTCCCTGGGACGCCGCGGCGCACAGTTTAGGAACCTCTGCCCTAAGCCATTTCTAAACCCCGAAAGATATAAAAATCGCCTAAAAATAGCTAATTTGGAATTCTTTCAAACTCATTTTAAAATGAATTAAATTAAAAAAAAATCAAATCTAATTCTATTTATTTATTTAAGGGGTTCGGGACTGTTTATCATTTTTATAAGAAAATTCTCAAATTTTTACCATCGAATCATTTATGCATTAAATATTTATTCCCGAAATTTGAAATTGATCGTCTGTCCCATTAATTATTGAAAATTGTCCTTTTAACATGGAAGTAAATGGACCGAGCTTTTAAAAGAGGTATAACTTCTATAAGAATTATACCATTTTCAACAAATTTATACAGATCAATAATTAAACTTTTATGAATCGAATGATACATTTTTCAATAGATTTGACAGTCTAATTAATTAGTTATTCATAAATATAAAAATAAAAAGTTATTTGCAGCCAACAGAATTTAACAAACCCAATACCAACTCTATTTCTTGAAATCGTTTTTGTGTTAAATAAATATTTTTATAATGAGAAAAAAATTTATCTCAATGTTATCAAAATAAGATTTTTATTCGAAATTAACCTCATTATTAACAATTTTTTTAATTAAAAAATTTAGTAGGCAGACGTTGTCACTCTGCAGAAATACAAAAGATTTTTTCGAAGATCAACCAGATAGATAAGCTGTCCCGAACTCCCTTAAGGAGTGCACTACAGAGATTCTTCATACAGACTGATAAAAAAATATTTTTTATCTTTGACCCCCACAAATAATTTGACTTTCTCCAAAATAATCATTTTTGATCAAATTTTTTATCTCTATAGATATATATTACAAATATATAACTTGTAAATTTCACGTTTAATCTTATTTAGTTTACTAGCAACTTACATTGCTTTGACAGGTGGATGGACACACATACTGTACAAACAAACATACATTGTAATAATAGGGACTCGTTTTATTTTTGAACGGAAACCTAAAATCATCAATTCTTTATGACTTTTGTTTTATAGTATTAATCACCTTGGCTCAGGGCCAGCTCAAATCTGACCCTAATCAATTTCTAACACAAGAGCAATGTAATTACATTGTTATTTTAGTGTAAGTTTAATAAATAATTGCATCTATTTATTTTTAGTATTTCAGATTAAATCCTATACCGCCAATAATAACTCCAGAAGATGTTGATAGATTGATCGAAGAGGGTCTCTCAATGTATTACAATAATCCTGAATGGAAAAAAATTGATACAGGTTCGGAATTATTAATAGTAGAATATTACTATTCTTTATTTCATTTTTTAAAACATTCTCAAATATAAATTTTCGATTGAATGAATCAATGATTATTTTAATTAGCCTTTTGTTTTGCCAAAAGTAACATAGCTATTGATACATAAAAATAAATCACTGAGGTTTTCTTCTGCTTCATGCAAATAAACATATACGAGTACATATGGATAACATTATAAAGTAGTCTGCCAGTGCACGCCCTTTCGAATTGAACTTGACTGGGCACTTTAACGAACCCAGATTCCATCAAGCAGAGGACAACCTCACTATTTCTCTATATGAATCTTTGGTACTCTCGGAAAAATAAAATCTTTTCAATCAAATATACAGGGTGTTTATAAAAAGGGTTCCAGGACTTCAGGGGGTGATTCCCTAGATCAAAATTAGATGAAAAGTTCCAATAAACATAGGTCCGAAAACGCTTGCCTTTCTGTCTGGCCGCCATTTTTTTTTAAGAAAAAACGTTTATCTTGAGAACAGAAGTAGATATCTTTATGAAATTTAATACACTCAATCTACATCATCATCATCTACTCAACTACATTATCTACTATTTAAAAAAGTGCCTAAATTTTATCTTGAAAATTTTTAAAATGGCGGCCATTTAAATTTTTTAATTGTGAATAACTTTTTAATCTTTTATTTTATTAAAATTAGTATCATTTGATAAAATGTCACCCTTTTTATTATGAACAAAATGACATGTTATTTAATAAGATGCGTTAAAAAATAACTAAGTTATGACAAAAAATGTGTAGGAAAATAGAAGGAAATATCGATCTCAAAATTCAGTCTACGGAAGGCAGTAATGGATTTTGTCATAACTTCGTTGTTTGTTATTAGATCTTGAAAAATAAGGTGTCATTTTGTTCACAATAAAAAGGGTAACATTATATATAACAATACTAATTTTAATCAAATGAAATATTAAAAAGTTATCTACAATCAAATATTTTAAATGGCCGCCATTTTCAAAATTTCAAAGATAAAATTTAGGTACTTTTTTAAATTCTCTTTAAATCTGTGGGCCAGTAAGTTGGACTTCCGCTGGACAAATGGGTTAGGTTTGCTTCGTTTATCAGTTTATATAACTCTCTACCTTTGGACTCAGTATAGATGGTAAACAGTTATGCCTCATTGGAGGAATTCTGTAAAATTTACCTGTTCACTTCTTGTTCATCAAATGTAATAAAATTGGCTCATAGAATTTGTTACTGCTTTGTAATTTGATTTGTAAGTTTTGAATGCCGATGGAAAATAAAAAAAAAATAAATAATAAAAACTTTTTTAAATAGTAGATAATGTAGTTAAGATACATGTGTATCAAATTTCCTAAGGATATCTATATCTTTTCTCAAGATAGAGGTTTTTCTTAACAAAAAATAAAATGGCGTCCAGACAGAAAACGAAACATTTTTGGACCTATATTTAATGGAACTTTTCATTTAATTTTGATGTGGGGAATCACGCCCTGACGTCTTGGTAGCCTTTTTTTAAATACCCTGTATAACAGGTTTTATTTGTTTCCAAGCATAGGACAACCTCATTGATTTCTCCTCGTTCTTCTTTTGTTTTCAGGACCATTGATACTTGACCTTTTGCAAAATATTAATAGACATCAAAAAATGCATCTCTACGGCACTCATGACAATATCATCTGGTCGATGCTCTTTGCCCTAGAAGTTGAAAAACCGAAAGAAGTTAATTTTATTTCCACTATAGTATTTGAATTGCATGTGGAAAATATCACATTGACAGGTCATGCTCCGAAAAAATATATTAAAGTATGTATAATTAAAGCCATTCTTTAACAACCTTTTTGAATCAATGCTCATATAATTTGACACCCCTATACCATAATAGTCAAAAACCTGAAAAATATACTTTTGGGCCTCACTAGATATTGAAACATTTGGTTAAGTAAAACTAGTAACTTTATTTCATGACAATCATCTATTCTCTTTATCAAAAGACAAATCTCCATTAAATATGGTAATGTTTGGTTGATTATTACCATAAAAAGTTCATTAGCTAACATAGTAGTTAATTTAAACATCATGTGAGTGTTCTCTATTCCCTGAATACAGCCTTCTGACATGTAATAAAAATTATCTATAACATTTCGAATTCAGTAGTGATTTTTCGAGTTATTTATTTTTATTATTATTTTTTAAAGAAATTAATTGGATTTCACTTTTTTTTAGAAAAGCTATTTTAGTCTAGAATTGAAGCATTTTGAGTTTTTATTATGTGATTAATTTTATTAAGAGTTGAAATTTTATTAAAATCACACATAATTAATTATTTTTTAAACACGAACAAATAATATAATAAAACTTCGACGTTTCGACTTCGACTTATTTATTCTGCGATCGTTCTTAAATAGGTATGAGACTGGACTCTACACTAGAGTGGTCCTTATTTTGGGTATTTTCGAATTTTTATGCTAGACAGAAGATCATATGGTTCGAAATAAATAAAAAAAAATCCCCCAAGTTTCAAGTCTCTATCTCAATTTTAACCTGCGCCCCAGCGATGAAGTTTCCCATCTAAATAACATGGTGTCTTTGGCATTGAACGATCAATTTTTTATTCCGGCTAAAGAGTTCAAAATATTTGAAACTTTGTATACTTTATCCTTATAATAATAGTAGCTATCCTTCGGAATTTTTACAGATTATTAGCTATTCAAATTTTGGAGTTACAGCTAGATAAAATACTGCTAAATCTTAGTGTTAATAAGTTATATATTCCAAAACTATAATAGCTAAAAAACTGTAAAAATTCTGAGGATAGATACTATTATAAGGATAAAGTCTACAGAGTTTCAAATTTTTTTAACTCTTACTTTGGCTGGAATAAAAATTAATCGTTCAATGGCAAAAACACCATGTTATTTAGATGGGAAACTTCATCGCTGTGCGCACAGGTTAAAATTGAGTTAGAGACTTGAAACTTGGGAGATATTTATTTTAATATAGTTGTTCTTTTTTAATTGAACATAGAACTTCAAGATCATCAAAAATTTTATAATAAAAAACAGTGTAAAAATTACTTTAATCATGTATCATTTCAAATTTTTTAAAAAACAAACAAACTGAAAAACTACTGCGATAAAGTTGTCTCAAAAAATAACTATAAAAATGAGTCTCGTCAATTATATTTTTATATCTTTATTTTTTTATCAAAACTTTTATAAATTCAAGATGGATAATATTATGAGTAGTCTAAGATGAAAAAATAGTTACAAACAATCAACTCATACACAAATAGAGACAGTTCACAAGAACACCCTTTTGAGTTCAGAACCCCTTGAAAAGTAAAAATTTGTTAAAAATTAGCTTCGAATTTTTCTGACAATAAATAAAGAATAAAAATGTTTTATACAGGGTGGGGTATAAAGATCTACCAGATTTGAAGAGGTATAAAAATGAAAAAATTTTACTAGATAAAAACTGAATATATTTTTGATAGAACATAAAATAGTTTTTTTTTAATGTGTATTAAGTATATCAGACAAAAAAGGTCGGAGGAGGGGGGGTCAAAAATGCAAATTCTAACCCTTTCGACCAAACTCAACCAAATTTAGTATACATATTCTGTGGACTCCAAAAAGGCTAGAAATTTAAAAACTAACCACCTAAAATAGGGGAGGGTGAAAAATAAAAATTCTAGCCCTTTTGACCAAACTCATTCAAATTTTGTATACTTATTCTGTGGACCACCAGATTGCTAGAAATGCAAAAACTAACCAAATTTTGTATGCATAGTTTGGTCGAAAGGGGAATTTTCATTTTTGGCCTACCTTTTTTTTCGTTTGATATAATGTTTAAAATACATTAAAAAAAAGCATTATTTTCTTTTCTTTTCAAAAATATATTCAGTTTTTTTTCAGTTAAATTTTTTCAATTTTTATACCTCTTCAAAATGAAGTAGATCTTTATGCCTCACCCTGTATAATAATAAATAATTTTTCAACAGTAGCTGAAACAACTTATAAGGCCATAGAGGATAATTATTTGCTTTTGATTTTCTAGATTTTTCATATAAACGGTCCATCAGCACCTGTTCAAGTGAAACGCCTTCCAGATTGTGACGAACTATGCCCATTGGAGAAATTTGAAGAATTTGTGCGACCTCTAATCGTTGAAAATTGGTACAAAGAATGTCAAAAAGATGTAAAATAAAATATTTTTCTATAAGCTCCTTTGTTTTTATTTTGTCATTAAACCTATCGAGTAGAGTGATTTGAACATCACAACCCAACTCTATCTACCCTAGAGAACATGCGAACTTAAAATAACCACAAGGCTCGACGTGACCTGTCAACTCCAGCTTCCCTTGACTTTATTTTCGACTATTAAAGAGAGAGATTACGAACTGAAATTATTTATTATTCAAAAAACATTTTTTATAAAAAAGTAAGTAAAATTTTAAGGTATGTTACACAAAATAAAACATAATATATTATGTTTTGAGTTTTTTCTCGAAATTATTTATATGTATATTTCGATATAAAACTCAAAACATACATATATTTGTTTTATTTTGTGAAAACTACCTTGAAATTTTACTTACTTTTCATTATTAAATGTTTCACCTGGAAACTCGACATTTAGCATAATAGAATTATTATTATATACAGGGTGAGGCATAAAGATCTACCATATTTTGAAGCGGTATAAAAATTGAAAAAAATTTAACTAAAAAAAAACTGATTATATTTTTGAAAAACAACAAAAAATAACTTTTTTAAATGTGTTTTAAGCATTATCAGACAAAAAAAGGGGGGGGGGTATCAAAAATGAAAATTCTAGCCCTTTCGACCAAACTCAACCATATTTTGCATACATATTCTGTGGACCCCCAGAAGGCTATAAATGCAAAAACTAACCAAATTTTGTATACACAGTTTGGTCGAAAAGTCTAGAATTTTCATTTTTTACCCTCCCTTCTATTTTGATGGTTAGTTTTTGCATTTCTACTCTTCCGGGGGCCCTCAGAATATGTATACAAAATTTGGTTGAGTTTGATCGAAAGGGCTAGAATTTTCATTTTTGAACCCCTCCCTTTTTTTTCGTCAGATATAATGTTTAAAATACATTAAAAAAAAAAATGTTTTATGTCCTTTTCAAAAATATATTCAGTTTTTTTTTCTAGTTAAATTTTTTCAATTTTTATACCTTTTCAAAATATCGTAGATCTTTATGGTCCACCCTGTCTGTATTTAGACAATTCACTTTTCAACTAGAATTTTTTTAGTGAATTTCGAAATAAAAGTGTGTTTAAAAAAATATTTATATTCATTTGGAAGTGCTGAAGTTACCAAGCCAAAAATATATTGAGTCCTTACAATTAAAATTACAAATTTTTGACACTATCGATCTTCAAAAGTCAATTCTGGAGTTTATAGACATAGAGACACGAAAATTATTTTCAAAAATTAAAGTTGTTATTTTTTAAAATTGAAATATCTATTCTATTTTCATATAAATTGAAATTATTTATAAGTTTACAAAAATAAAATCAATATTCGATTAAATACTTTTCGAAGAATAAGCCAGGTTTTTGTTTACTTTCAATTTTCAAAGTTCAATTTCCTAGTATCTTTATTTTAAATATTTTTTGTTATAGTCATAAGAAATTTTCAAGTTTTAATTATCAATTTTTCAAAAGAAATAAAAAAGAAATTAGTCAAGAAATTGCTCAAGCTAAAATAGTGTTTAATTATAAACAAAAATTTCTGGACCCCCCCCCCCCCTCCTTTTACTTATACTAGAGCAGAGGTTTCTCAGTCAGGAGGAACTTATAGTGTAATGAGCTGAAATATCGAAATAAATAAAAGAGGTTTAAATAAGAATTTGTTTTTTATTCTAGTATATTTATTTAGTTTAAAAAATTTTGTTTTTAGTCGAGAGAAGCAGAGTTGTTGATTCATGAACAAAAATCATTGACGTTGTCCTTTGCTTGATGCGAATAAACCTATATCTACACATATACAACGTATATAAATATAACTTATTTGATAGACTAGAGCAGAGGGTTCTCAGTCAGGAGGAACTTATAGTATTAAATATGATGAGCTGAAATATCAAAATAAATAAAAGAGGTTTAAATAAGAATTTGTTTTTTATCTTTACCATAAAGAGTATGGTCAAGTATTGTAATCGTGCATGAGAAAAGGTGGTTTTTCATTATTTTTTTCGAAGATATCTCAAAAACGGCTGAAACTATTTTGATTGAAAAAATTGAGCGAAACTATGGCATTTCGGTCTACAAAAAAAGCTCTAATAAGTGAATATCGAAAAAATTATATTTTTCGAGATAATAATTGTTTTGTCAAAATGTCTGTTATTCTGGTTGTCTCTGTTAGTTAGTCTGTGCGTTACCAAATTTTCATGGACGAGCTAGATCAAAACCAGTGTGAATATCGAAGCCAAATTTCCCACATAGTTTTCGTGTATTGATTTTTCGTTTATTGGGCCACGCAGGTGGGGGCCTCCACTAACAAGAAATATTTACATAGTCTGGGTGAATTTAATTATAGAGTATTTGCATAATTATAGGAACATTTGCATAATATATTACATTTTTTCTTTATACAATTTCTAGCGCATGGCGATTTCCCTATAAGCTCTCCTGTTGAAGCTGTAAAAATTCGATCAAAGAACCCCTCATCGCCCTGAAGGTCATATCACATAAAGTTCTCTGGGAAATTCCCAGGGCGATAAGTGGAGTCACCGCTTTATGCCACCATACTTCCCTTCCACGAGAGTGTGATGGCTTCAACTCTCACTTAGAACCCGAGCCCACCCCAAACCTTGCTGCAAATGTTGCTCACTCAGATCTGGAGTTGCCCTTATAATAATTGATTTTGTTTCTGTGGGCAACGCCCATTCAGATTTAAGAGCTGATTAGATTTTGGCATATCGACCCAAAATTAAAGTGGAGAGGGGTTAAAAATTAAAAATCTAGGCCATTTGAGCAAACTCAACCAAATTTTGTATACATAATCAGTGGGACCCCAGAAGTTTAAAAATGCAAAAACTAAACGCACAAAATGGGGGGGGGTAAAAAAATGAAAATCTATGCCCTTATATCAAACTCAAACAAATTTTGTATACATAATCAGTGGGCACAGAGTAATCTAAAAATGCAAAAACTAACCGCCTAAAATGGGTGGGGTGGGAGTGTAGTGGTCAAAAAATGAAAATATAGGCCCTTGTACCAAACTCAACCAAATTTTGTATACATAATCATTGGAACCTCAGGTTGTATGGTAAAGTCAAGTGGATGGCCACATAAGAACACGTCAGCTTATTTATTATAGTTTCGAAGGTTTTATCTTCATCATAAGTCTTTTTTAAAAAGAAACATTTTAATACCTTTTTTTTCATGGCCTCAAATACCCGATTATTTCTGGCAAAATGGGTTTGTGCCCGATGCCAATGGATAGTAAAAAAAAATACCCGACTGGATGTAGAAAATTTTGTTTTGTTGTTATGCCAAGCTGGTCACATAACAAACGATTGTAACTTTTTAATTTCAAAAAACTGACGATGAAGGTCAAACTATAGAAATTATATCTCTAACAAATAAATTATATATATATATATATATATATATATATCATCAATGACGGTTAGTGACTTTTCAACCAGAGGATGCTGAACAAAAAGTTTTTTTTTTTGAAATTTTATTTTAATCTTCGCATTTTTTGTGCAAATTTCATCGAATACGGCATCATTTTTGTTATTTTTCAAATTTATACATTAGATTTTTAAAAAATATATTTTGTGACCTTCGCCCCAAACGGATATCGATTTGTGTGAGTGAGGGTTGGAGTCAGAAATTAATTCTTGTGACTTAAACTCAACAGCCCTTGAGATGGAAATCGACCATCTTCTACAATGAATAAGCCTGTACTATAAGAAAATCTTAAATTCCTGCTAATTCTAATGCTCTAAGCAAGCAGATGTGTCTATAGCACTCTTAGTTATTTCCAATCTTATATATTGAGAGTTAAATGGATTAGTCCAAAAAATCTCTCTATTTATTCTTTTTTTGTATTATTCATTATAGTTCCTCATAGAGAACAATTTTTATTCGACTAAAACTCGTCTGGACTTGTATTTAACATGCTTGAACTGGAAGATATACCAGGCAGGGACTTCAAACCATATATCCGCACCCTTTTCGGAAAATCATTCATTTTAATTGCCCTTGAAACTATGCAACAATTTTATTTCATTTCGAGAACCAATATACTTTATAATACATTATTTTATAGAAATATTTGAAATAACGGATAATAATTTGATAATTTAAAGATATTCCTGCAATTTTAAAGTAGACCTTATATATTTATGAAAATACTCTAAAAATGTTTGAAATTTTAGGGATTCGCCGCATCCACAGCATCCATGGACCGCACCCAACTGATATAGGTGCATATTTATTAGATATATTAATTTTTCAGAGGAAGAAGAACAATAATAAGTGATATATTAAATCATCAATTGCGACGTTTCGTTGTTTTATTACATCTTCCTCAGGCCTTTTTTTAAATCATTTGAGAGTTTATAAAGTTTCTGTCGCTTCTCTAAATAAACATTGGTGTTGTGCGAATAAAGTGTGTTCAAATTTCTATTCTGTATAAATCCATGGCGAAGCTAAATGAACTGACAAAGTGTTTAGAAAAAAAATTAAGGTGATTGTATGTATGAAATGTTTGAATTAATTTGAGAGTGTAATTGTTTAGACTGTATTTGTTTCTTTGTAGAGCCTGAGGAAGTTGAAATAAAATAGCGAAACGTCGTAATGATGATTTAATATAACACTTATTAATGTTCCTCTTGCAATGAAAAATTAATTAGTTTATTATAATTTGAATAACCAAAATGAAAAAAATACCTACATATTTTTATTCCTTATCTATAGTAGTAAGTATATGTTTATTTTCATCAAACAGAGGACAATTTCATTTAATTGAAAAGTTTTTGTTTTGCCGAGAGTAGCGGAGTTGTTGATTCACAAAGAGAAACAAAGAGGTTGTCCTCTGCTTGATGCAAATAAACATACACACATATATCGAGATGATATATCTGTATATGTATTATTTATTTGTTTGAGACTATAGTTTAGAAGACTTGGTCTTCATCATCAGTCGTTTTTAATTACAAATGTTTTCATGGAGTCAATATCGTATGGATATTGAAAATTTGGATTTTCAATATCCATACGATATTGACTCCATGAAAAAACATTTGTAATTAAAAAAAGACTGATGATGAAGTCAAGTCTTCTAAACTATAGTCTCAAACAAATAAATAATACATATACAGATATATCATCTCGATATATATGTGTGTATGTACTGAAAATTTGGTTTTCAATATCCATACGATATTGACTCCATGAAAAACATTTGTAATTAAAAAAAGACTGATGATGAAGACCAAATCTTCGAAACTATAGTCTCAAACAAATAAATAATACATATACAGATATATCATCTCGATATATATGTGTGTATGTTTATTTGCATCAAGCAGAGGACAACCTCTTTGTTTCTCATTGTGACAATATCATTGATTTCAATTTATAAATTTATTTATTTAGCACTCGGTGTGCAAGTCCTAATTACACTTGGCCGATTTTATTAGTTTTTTAGAATCAACATTTAGTAAAGTGTTTTTAGGGACTTGTTAATACCGAATTTCAAAGTAAAATTAAATCTAAGATCACTAGGTATAAAAAATTAAAAAGAGCTCTAAATTTCAATATTTTGCAGTTAGATATTTTCAAATATATTTAGAATTAAATTTATAGATAATTTATTTTTTATCCGGAATGACACGAATATTTTTTTCTTAATATATTTGTTAATTAATAAAATTACAGCTAAAAACTTTTACTTAAGCTTTAGTTCTATGTATTTTATTTTTGCCATATGCAATTCTATTATTTAAAATAACCTATTTTAATTCAGTATTAGAGCATTCACGTTAAAGAAATCAACCTATCAACATGGGTCGCCAATTCTTTATCGCTGGGATTCTTTTATCCTGTTATATTTATTGTTCTTATGGAGAACCTACCTTAGAAAAAATCGCTGTCGTGAGTATTTTTTTTAATATTCATCTGTTAAAATTTGTATTTTTGGTGGTCATTTATTGTGCTTTTGATTAGAAATGAATTTAAAAATAATTTTTGAATTAAATTCGGGTTATTATGCGTTTTGAAAAAAAATAGATCTTAAGGCCTAAGAGTGAAAACGTTTTCAAAACTCGGTATACTCTGTATATATTTTAGATATTTTTGTGTTTAGGATAGGTTTAGGCTATCGAGATGAAATTGAATACACTTGTATAATAATATAGCGTAAATAATACAAAATTTGATGCTAGATTTCGTCTCATTAACTACACCTATTCAAGATAATATAATATTAATTAATTTAAATAATTAAACCACGAAAGTTACATAAATTCGATAATTTAAACGAAATATTGATCTGCTTGAAAAAAATTATCTAATTTCCTATTAATATTCAATTTATTTCTTGTTTTAATATGAAGTTTTGAAAACTAGAATGGCTGAAATATATTACTCGGTACGTCCGGGAGGTAGGCGAAGCCTGCTTTCCGGGTAAGTCTAGTATTGAATTCAAAAATTTTCTTTTTTTTTAACCGATTTCAAAAAAGGAGGAGGTTCTCTATTCGACTGATTTTTTTTTGTGTCTATGTTACCTCCTCATATCTCCGCCAATTGTGAACCGATTTTGAAATTTTTTTGCATTGGGTTCAGTCTAGCTTCCGATTGGTCCCATTTTTTTTTATTGGTATTAGACGACCTTTTTTGGTAGGTTTGTTCAGGCCTAACTTATTTGTTTATGAACCAATTTCGATGATTCTTTTTTTATTGGAAAGGGGCTATCTTAGGGATGGGGCCATATTAATTTGGTCAAGTTCTGATGATATTATCATTATTAATAACATCACTAAAAAGAGAAAAATAAAAATAATTTTTAAGAAAAAATAAAACCGACATCAAAAAATTAAATGCAGGAAATAAAATACACTAAAAGGTATAAAATAATTATTATCTTATTTAGTTACAACTAAACGACGAAATATTAACATGAAATTACTTTTTGAAGTCGGTACCAAACAAACTATACCTATAAGCGAGCATACCCTACAAACGTACTAAGTAAGATCCGTAGAGTGCGATTCATAAAAGGTATATGTTTGGCACCGACTTCAAAAAGTAATTTCATGTTAATATTTCGTCGTTTAGTTGTAACTAAATAAGATAATAATTATTTTATACCTTTTAGTGTATTTTATTTGTTGCATTTAATTTTTTGAAGTCGGTTTTATTTTTTTGCTTAATGTTTTGAAAAATGTCTGGAAAGTGGAGAAAAATTATTTTCAACCATGATTATCTACGTTATTTACGCCTCTGCCTATCTAAGATTGGCGTCGGGGCGGGCTCGGTCAGGGTCGAGGCCATCACACTCTCGTGGAAGGGAGTGTGGTGGCATAAAGCGGTGGAGTCCCTCATAGTCCTGGGTATATCCCAAAAACAATAAACGATTTGACATATAGGGCGATGAGGGGATCTCTCCTTAATTTTTACACTTTCGGCAGAAGAACATATAGAGCTGGTGGCGTATGATTATTTTTTGTGAATAAAAAAAAAAGAAATGTGAAATGTGAGCCAGGATTAATCCTGGCTCTCTCAGCCACCCGCTCTGAATCTGAATTAATTTGTCCTGAAGCTGAAAGTGTGAAAGATGTGTAAATAAATTTGTCTAATGCTCTTTTGTCTTGTAAGAGGCGGCCCGCTCCTCGGAGGCCCAATAAACAAAATAATAGGCCTTATCAGGCACAAGTAGGCCCAAAATTATCACTTTTAAATTTTACAATAGCAAGATAGACAATTGTGCCCAGTGTAGCCAGAACAGAAGAATTTTTTTTTTCAAAATTACACTGCTCCAACAAAACAACATCAGTAAAAATAACAATGGATCGTAGGAGAGTTTTATATGCTGGTTCTCATGGGATTTTTTGAGTTTACGTTTTTGAGTTATTTTTGGTCAAAACCCTGAAAAAAGAAGTTTTGACCTATTTTTGAAGCACAATGTAGTAATAATTTACTAATGCGTAATTTAAGAGAGCAGTCTCTAACATTAATACTAAAAGTAATTTTGTAATTTTTTTATTTCTCTCTTTAATAATGAAATGTTTTCTTTCAGGTATTCCGTCATGGGGAACGTAGTACTCTTTACGAAGGAACTCAGAAGGCGATTGAAAGTTTGCAACTAACCAATTTAAGTATAAAAATTCACTCTATTCAATCTTCAAAACGGCATAAATCAAAATATTAATTCATTAAAAAATCATTTATTAGCTCGTTACAAATTATTTGTGAAATGTGCCAGAAATATGTTAGATTATATATACCAACATTAGCTATATGAAATTTCAAATTTCAAATTTTTGATGATAGTGAAATAATAAGTGTGTTTTCTTTTAATAAATCTGAAGTGTTATGGATGATTTTTATTACATGTTAGAAGGGTTGTATCACCTCCTCAATATTTATACTTGAGTACCAAAAAAGTCATTGACTCGGATTCCTTTTTGGCAGCTGGTTTCGTTCCTGAGGGCGTAAATACAATATTCTTCTGATATGTAAACAAAAAATTATCCATAACACCACAGATTTAGTAAAATATAAATATGAAAGTAAAAAAGACAATCTCTCGGGATTTCTTTAGATACCTAAATAAAATTATTTTAAAAGATTTTCTTTTGCAGAGAGTAGCAGAGTTGTTGATTCATAAAGAGAAATCAATGAGGTTGTCCTCTGTTTGATACAAATAACATAATTGAATATTTTTCGTTTTGTTGTAATACCGAGTTGCTCACACAACAAAATAATAATTATTATAGATTAGGTATCTATAATTCTATATCCATGATAAATTACAGGAAAATTTTTCGAATTAAAAGGCTGATGATATAGGTCAGACTTAAGAAAAACTATAGGTACTTTCTAACAAATATATTAAATATATACATATTTAAATTCGGTATATCTATATATGTAGATATATATTATGCTTATTTAAATCAAACAGAAGACAACCTCATTGATTTCTCTATAAGAAATAGAATGATGTTATAATTTAAATTAATTTATATAAAAACATGATCTAGATCAGCGGTTCTAATTTTCATTTTCAAAATATATTAATTTTACAATTCTAAAAATAAATATATATAGGTATATAGAGTATGTTAATTTAAAGGAAAAATTAAAAAGAAAAACTCAAAAGAAGTAAAAATAGATATATTTCTATAAATGAAAAAATATCGTATGTAAGGAAATTTAAAATAAAATCTAAGAATAAAAAAAAATAATATAAGTTTTTGAAAAATATAAAAAGTTTCTTTAATTTAAAATCAAAATTTAATGATGGTTTAGGCAAATTGAATTTAAATTAACTTGAGGATAAAGAAAAGTTCGTTTTAGTCTCAAGTAAATGACACTAAAAAGATCCATGGCCCTACAACTTTGAGATCTTCCATCTTGAGAACCGCTAATTTAGAATTTTAGTTAGTAATCAGGTATGCTGGGTCAAACAAAATGTGAAGACACGCCTTGACATATATTTCTTAGGCCCGTTTATCCTTTTTAAAACGACTTCAAAAATGAGGAGGTTCAACTGAATTTTTTTTGTCAATGTACCTGATAACATCGCCAATTGTGAACCGATTTTGATGATTTTTTTGCATTGGGTTCAGTATAATTTCCGATTAGTCCCGTTTTTTTTCCATTGGTATTGGACCTTTTTTGTTATTGTTTGTTCAGGCATAACTTCTTTGTTTATAAACCGATTTTAATGATTCTTTCTGCGTTTGGATCAATATAGCTCCAAGATAGTCAAGATACCTAACTACTTATTTATTTATTTATTTCATGTATGTTCAGCGAGAACTTTTTGCCAGGTGGTTCGATGATTCTTTTTTATTGGAAAGGGGTACCTTAGGATGGTCCCATATTAATTTGGTCAAGTTCTGATGATATGATCAATGACAAAATAATTTTTATAAAAAAAATTAAAACCGACTTCAAAAAACTTAAATGCAACAAATAAAATAATAATAACTTAAAAATCAAATAAAATACACTAAAAGGTATAAAATAATTATTATCTTATTTAGTTACAAATAAACGACGAAATATTAACATGAAATTACTTTTTGAAGTCGGTGCCAAACAAACTATGCCTATAAGTGAGCGTACCCGCCAAACGTACTAAGTAAGATCCGTCAAGTGCGATTCATAAAATGTATATGTTTGGCACCGACTTCAAAAAGTGATTTCATGTTAATATTTCGTCGTTTAGTTGTAAATAAATTAGATAATTATTTTTTACCTTTTAGTGCATTTTATTTTATTTTTATGATATACGCATTACAATTCTAGCATGGCTTTAAATCCAAAAGAAATTAGTCCTTATTTTAATTTTTTTCCTACAGGCTGGAAAAATGCAAGGATTCATGTTCGGCAAATGGCTTCGTGAAAAATACCCCACTCTTCTTAGAAGACACTACGATAATGAAGAGATTTATGCTCAATCCAGCAAAGTGACTCGATGTATTATGACAACCCAAACTGTACTAGCTGGTCTCTATTATCCTTTGGATTGGTTGGATCAATGGTCTGGAGATTTTAATATCAATTGGACACCCATCCCGGTGAACAGTTATGATGAAAATCTTGATCACGTGAGTCGATACAATGTTTTTTTTTTCGAATTACATGGATGGGTCTTGATATTGGTTTAAATTTCACTCAGTGGGACAAATTCTAAATTTTTTTTAATCAGAATCCTAAAATTTTATCAAAATCTTGAAGATTACCAAGTCTGAAATCTTTTTTAATCTGTTATTTAAAAAATAAAAAAATGGGAGAAAAGTACTTTTATTTAAAATTAAAAGTGCAGGGTAGTGAGGCATCACGCGTAACATCACTGCTTCAGAATTTGATGACAAGGTAGGAGCTGGAGCCCCAAGCTCAAGCCCCGTATAAAAATGTGTCAGGTTAAAATTCGGTCCCATCATTATCCCTATTAACACATGATAAATTTATCATAATACTATATACCCACTAGCTGAATGTACTATAAACTATACTGATAAAAAAAATTGTAAATTTACTATACACATATTCTTACAACACAACTAGTATAGATAGGAAATTTACAAGATTGCCTATAGTAAAAAAAATATACTACTCGCATATTCTATTGGTAAAATCACATTAACTCATTGCAAAAATACAAAAATAAATTGTAACTTTACTTTGTACATGGGGCATAAAGATCTACCACATTTTGAAAAGGTATAAAAAAATGAAAAAGATGAATATATTTTTGAAAATAAAATAAAATATTTTTTTTAATGGGTTTTAAACATTATCAGACCAAAGGGAGGGGAGGGGGGGCTCAAAAATGAAAATTCTATAAGGACATTTTCATTGATTGGTTTCCTCTAATAAATTAAAAACTTTGCTAATCTGGGCAATATAATATTTTCAATTTTGTTGATAGATTATCAAAAAGATTTGCATGTTATATTTTATTTAAATTTGTACAATAAAAGATAGCGTTTTCATTCTGGGAATTGGTTAATTTTAGTGACATTTGATATCGAAATATTCATATAAATAATATTTATAAAAATAATAAAGATTTATAATAATAAACTTTAGTTTAATCAATTTGTTCTTACCTTGGAAGAATGGCTGCCGGTGCGTCGCGTCTGCTCTGGGCAATTCTCCTCACTCAAATGAATAAAATCCCGTTTTTCGTTTAAATTATCTATCATGTATTCTTCTGGATGGGCTCGATTCTCTAAAAAAGAAAAGAAACATATTAAGTAATTTATTTATTTTAAAAAAGAAATTTTCAGTGATAATATTATAAATGACGATTTCGGTGAATCCTCGGAAGATAATAAAAATATATTTTTTATCTAATTAATTATTCTAAAGATGAATAATAAGAATTGGTCCATAAAATCGTTCTTTCTTGAATTATACAGGGTGGGGCATAAAGATCTACCACATTTTGATGAGGTATAAGAAATGAAAAAATTAACTAGAAAAAAACTGAATATATTTTTGAAAAGAACATAAAATAATTTATTTAATGTGTTTTAAACATTATCAGACCAAAGGGGGGGGGGGGGGTCAAAAATGAAAATTCTAGACCTTTCGACCAAACTCAACCAAATTTTGTATACAAATTCTGTGGGCCCCCAAAAGGCTAGAAATGATAAAAACTAATCACCCAAAATGGGGGGAGGGTCAAAAATGAAAATTCTAGCTCTTTTGACCAAACTTGACCAAATTTTGTATACGTATTCTGTGAATCCCCCCAGATGGCTAAAAATGCAAAAACTAACCAATTTTTGTATACATAGTTTGGTCGAACGGACTAGAATTTTCATTTTTGACCCTCCATTTTTTAGTCTGATATAATGTTTAAAACGAATTAAAAAAAAAATATTTTATATTCTATTCAAAAATATATTCAATTTTTTACTAGTTAAATTTATTCATTTTTTATACCACTTCAAACTGTGTGTTTATGTACATATTTCACCATTAATTGAATTTATTCATAAATAAATTATTAAGCCCTTTAATTTCTTAAAGCTAATAAGAGCAAAATATAAGCTTCAGTTCGAAATTCTTCAAATTTAATGACCACTATACATCTATAAAATAAATACCAGTACTACTAATTAAATAAAATAAGTTATAAATTATAAAATATTATGAGAAGTTCTAATGGTCACGGAAATTTTTTCACTCAAATAGGGGTTCGGGAATATGACTAGTTAGTGCATTATTGGTCAAATATTCGGCAATTTTCAAATTAATAATTCTCTCATTTTCAGATGCTATATCCATTCCGAGCGGCCAGTTGTCCAAAACTCAATGAAATTGCCAAAGAAACACTGGACTATACTGGAACTACTTATCCTCACATAGCAGATTTGATTGATAAGAATAATAGCCGTAATAATATAGATAGGCTGATAAAAACATTTTTAAATGTAAATTATTTACATATATTTTTCTTAAGTTTTAATGAAAAATAATTAATCTTATAACTCACTTTTTTAGGGATACTTTTCTACACCCGAAGGGAAGAAAATTGCGACTGATGTACTTGAACATATCTCCATAGAAACGCCATCTAATAGATTATATACTGGTAGGTACCATTTTGTGGTACTTAAATTTGAAAAAGAGATATCAATTATGTCAATTTATATAAATAAATAAATAAATATATAATTTTAGAAGTATTTTTCTATGGAGTCTTGGTATTCTATGAATTATTAAAGGCGTCCAAGGATAATCAAAACCACAGATTCGAATAAATCAACTTTTTAGAATGGAAAATTTTTTATTTTGCCGAGACTAGCAGAGTTGTTGATTCATAAATAGAAACAAAGAGGTTGTCCTCTGCTTGATGAAAATAAACATACACACATATTATCAAATAAACATATTAGGGTGGTCCTTATTTTGGGTATTTTCGAATTTTTACGGTGACAGAGGATCATATGGCTAGAAATAAACAAAAAAATATCCCCCAAGTTTCAAGCCCCTAACTCAATTTTAATCTCTGCCGCAATACGATGCAAGTTCCCATTTAAATAACATGGTATTTTTGCCAATGAACGATTAATTTTTTATTCCGGCAAAAGTAAGACTTCAAAAAATTTGTCATTGTCTCTTTTAAAACCTGAAGAAGGAGGTGAGGCTCCTCCCAAATTTTAGTTTTTAAAGAGGATGAAATTGAGGTTTTAATGAATTGTTTTATTCGGAATTTGTGGTTTTAATTTATTCTTAAAATATCGTACCCATTGGACGATTATCGATCGATTCGAGCCGTTTACCGAACATAAATATAGTGAAACCCTTCAAATCCGAACCCCAGAAATCCGAACGCAAACAATAGAAATTTATTTATTTAGTCATAAAACAATTATGTATATATTCTACATTATAACCTTATTTTACATAGTTAGTTGAAAAATTAACAAAGAAGAACAGTTAGCATACCTAACAAAGTGTAAATGTGTCTACATACTTATGTCTTCCACGATTGAAAAACGGTAAAAGTTGGTTATTCAAATTCTTTAGATTAATCACTTCTCAAAAAAAAATGAAATAATAATAGAAACACACAAAATATCACTTGATATCAGTTATCTCCAACTGTGGAAGCTGCTTTCGGCTAATCCGAACAGGCTACAGCCCCAATTAGTTCGGATTTGAGGGGTTTCACTGTAATACAACACCTTTGATTTAATTGAAAAGTTTTTGTTTTGCCGAGAGTAGCAGAATTGTTGATTCAAATAGAAACAAACAGGTTCTCCTCTGCTTGGTGCAAATAAACATACACAGATATATATCGAGATGATATATATGTGTGTATGTTTATTTGCATCAAGCAGAGGACAACCTTTTGTTTCTCTTTGTGTAATACAACAACCTACTATCGTTATGTGAAACCTACCTCGTAATTTTACTTAATTTCTTATATTAAAAAATGATGCATCTTGAACCAACCCCTATCTCCTTAAGAGTTATTGATAATCGTCAAATGTATACGTAGCTTTTGGATGCCTTTCTACCATTTAAAATTAAATTTAAAAATATTTTAAAATATATATATAGCTAAATATAATTGTTTTTATTTTATCTAGGTATGTTGTTGAAAGATATTCTAACTGAATTCGATAACGGCACTCGAAAAATGACCATCTATGGTGGTCACGAATCTACTATTATATCTTTGCTTTATGGAATGGAATTGATGAAACCACAAAAAGTTCCTTATCTAAGTGCAGTGATTTTTGAACTATATTTCGATGAAGAAAATTGGCGACATTTCATTAAGGTAAATTAATTCATTACTTACATACAATAGGGTTTGTGAAAAATAATTTAAATTTAAATAAACGTTTTATTATTAATTCTTTGTTTATTTAAAAATACTGAATAAGTAATTTTTTTTTTTTTTTTTTTTTTACTTTTTGAAAAATATTGAAAAATAAAAAGTTAATCAGAATTAGAACCAAAGTCCAATTTAAAAACATAGAGTAGAAAATTAAATGAATTTTGATGAGGCAGTCCAAGGTTCAAAAAAGAGAGATAATTTTAACTATCTTTTTTATTCAAAGCCGACGTTTCGGAGGTTTATTCCCTTCTTCTTCAAGGTTTTGAAAGGTCAATGAAGAAAATACAATGTGACATTCCCCTCTGTCTCCTCTCTCAGTGGCAGTAACAATATTATACAGTATTTCAATTAAATATTATACAGTATTTCATTAAATATTATACAGTATTTCATTGAAATACTGTATAATATTGTTACTGCCACTGAGAGAGGAGACAGAGGGAATGTCACATTGTATTTCCTTCATTGTCCTTTCAAAACCCTGAAGGAGGAGGGAATAAACTTCCGAAATGTTGGCTTTGAATAAAAAAGATACTTATAATTATCTCTCTTTTTTGAAACTTGGACTGCCTCATTAAAATCCATTAAATTCACTTATCACGTCCGACTCCAAAAACTACTTCAATCGTATAATATACGGAAGAAATTTTCAAATGAGCAAAAAAGGATTAAAATAAGTAGATATATTTAGTCTAAGATCCCGACTTAGGTAAATCTTCACCTATCGAGTTTCCTAATGAAATTAATATTTTGATAATATAATGTATTATAAACAAAACCTGATAGGGTCGACATCCAATTCCCCTGCATAGCTATTTTTAATAAAAAATAAAGTTGTTAATTTTATTACATAAATCGAGTTTCCGGATAAATATCTTACCAATCGAGAGTAAAATATGTATATAAAATGCCAAAGTTGGGTCGCCATCTTTTTCCCTACATAAGTCTAGGTAGGCAGGGTATCAACAGGTAACTTCGAATTAGTATTTTGTAGTTATAGAGTTTCCTTTATTGTTATATATGAAAATGTAGATAATTAAAATAAATAAAAATAAAATAAATAAATAAAAAATAAATGTAATAAATTAGATAAAATAGCTATGCAGGGAAATGGGATGTCGATCCTATCAAGTTTTGTTTATTAATACTAATATTATCAAAATATTAATTTCATTAGGAAACTCGATAGGTGAAGGTAGATCGAAGTCGGGATCTTGTACTAATTGTCTTTAGCATAAGAACACAGAGTGGGTCAGTGATTTTATAAATAGTATAAATTAATAAGTATTTTATTAATACCAAATAAAATAGATTAAATAGAAAATCGTATTGAGGGTACTAAAAGCTTTATTTTCTGAAAATAAATTCTCTAAGCCAAGTCGCTGATTTCCATCTGGTCTCCAAAGAAGAAGTAGCATACACTTTGTTCAAGGATATTTGCGCTCTCAGAAATTAAGGGATTAATTGATATAAAAAATATAGTATTTTATTTACAGTACTAGATACAAAACCCACCCCTTGGACCCGCTCTGCTCAAAATTTGTCTTAGAAACATTTTAAAAGTAATCTCCTAATCAAATTTCGAGTTGACTCCAGTAAATTCTGAGAAATCAGGAATTTAGATTGTTTTTTCAATAATGTACTTTGAAATTTAAATTAATGAACTTGATCCTTTAAAGGAGTGTTTCATAACCTTTTCAGTTTTATCACTCCAATGACCAAACAATGTCTTTTTATCCCTAGTTAAAAAAAATATTAAAAAATAAAACTAAAAATTTATTAAAATTATTGATTGATTTGTTTTTCTACTAAAAATTCTCAATATTCTTTCAGTTTCAATTTGTAGAACTAAGATGCTATAATTACTATTTAAATATGAAAATTAGCTAAACATATGACAATAAAAACAAATATACTTTGAGAACTAGAAAATTTATCTATATTTATATATATATATATATATATATATATATATATATATATATATATTGAGTCTGATTACCCTTCAAATAGCTAGTATACCTCCACGGAGTAGTTACCCCTAGGTTAGAAACCGCGGCTTTAGAGCATAATATATTATATATTTTAAAACTAAGCTTCATACAAAATTTCAAATTTCTACCTTCAGTGTATATTTTGGATTTTAGTGAATTTTTCATTGTTTTAGCTATTTAAAATTTGAATATTTTATAAAAAAAAAATCAATCTTAACAAGCATTTACATCTTACTAGTGACCTCTCTAAAAATTTTCAACTTATTAGCTCAAGCCGTTCCGGAGAAAACGAGATGATACTTTTTTTTCCTTTTTACGCTTTCAGAATGTAAATTTTTTTTAATATTTCATTCCAATCATTTAATAAGTAGAACTTTTACAAAATTGAATGATTCTGGCTTCAGTAATTTCTGAAAAATCGTGATATCATAAAATGAAACCGGAATTATAAAGTATTTTTTTCTTTGTCACATCCCTTAAAAACTTGAATTTAAAAAAAAATCTTTCTTAACGATCATCTACTATGTCTTAAAAGTAGGCTTTAAGTGAAATTTCCAATTCCCCATCCACTAGTTCCAGCAAAATTTTGATGAATCAATAATTATTGGTTTTTGGATTGTTATTCAGATCTATGTTGATAAATATTTTTAAAAATAATCTGCTTCCCTGCACACTCTTAACATTTTCAAAAATTAAATACAATTAAATTTTTTGACGTATTTAATTTTTTTTGGGGAGTCGTGTTGTCCGAGCTGGCTAAGGCGCTGGGTCCGCTTCAGCATCAATGATGACGATGTTCAAGTGGGAGACCCGGGTTCGAGCCTGGCTAGCATATAAAATTTCAACCGGCTAAAATTCGACTCCCACCCTCACTAACCCTACTAACACTTTACTGATGTGCTGTCTAAACGGGCTTTGTTCCCGATCAAAATAAATAAATAAAAAAAAATATTTTAATTTGAAAATTCTTAAAAGTAGGTAAGTACTTTTCAAATAGGAAAAATTAGTCCAACCTGACCTCAGAATTGAAGTCATTTAATTAGCTTTCTGCTTTACTTTTTTTTTTAACTATTTTTCAAAACAAATATTATATAGGTTTTCAACAACTATCGATTAATATTAAAAATTTTCAATTTAATTTTATACAAACAGTATTGTTTGAGAATTGTATAATATTTTTCTTATTATAACTAATTGTTTTTAGGTCTTATATTTAAATGGTGAAAATATTCGCACTCTAAAACTTGACGACTGTGATGAGTTCTGTCCTCGGGAAGAATTTGAAAAGAAAATCAAACACTTAATCCCAGTAGACATCGAAAAAGAATGTCAAGCTGATTCTACTAGTGCTGAATAATCTATAAACTTTGTATACTATTATTTTATTGTAAAAAAAATTATGATAAAATCACTTAATTAACAAACATTAATTAATGAAAAATAGTAAATAATTTAATTTAAAAAATACTTTATAAAAAATATTATAAATATTTAATTAAAAAAAATTAAATAAAATTCTTTAAAACAAATTATCTAAGTTTTTTTTTCAATCTACTTAAATTGTCCTTTTCTGTTCAGTATCCTTTACCTTGATAGTATTTGTTTGAAATTGGATGGGGCTGAAACATCGCTAGTTTGAGAAAAAATTAGGTTAGCATTTTCAGTCTGATTTAGCAGGGCTGAATGCAACAGTGAATTCTTGTTAATATTTTTGAATTTTCAATAAAATAGGGTTCATATTTAAATATCATTGAAAATATTTATTTTACCGAGAGAAGTGGAGTAGTAGATTCATAAAAAGAAATAAATGAAGTTTTCCTATTTTTGATGCAAATAAACATACACATATAATATATAGTACCTGGAGGCACCGAGCGATGCTCGGTAACTTCAAAGGTCGATTTTTATTTGAGAGCCGTTTTCAAATTAAAAAAAATACAAATATATATAGTATTCGCCCACTGTACCTCCACCCGCTTGACCCAACCCCCGAAACCTCGCCCTACACCCGGATTCCCCACCACTGCACCCCACCTCCTGCACCTGTTTTGATTCAACCATATGATTCATTTTTATTCATCCAATTGTTAATAAATAAAACCTATCAAAATGTGTTGTTTTTTCAGAAAATTGAGACCTGCTTATGCGAAATATATTTTTAAATAAATTCTTGATTATTTTTTATTCTATTAAATAAATAAAGTTCTTTATAAAAACAATTATAAAACGTTTATTAATATTTCTAACGTTTATGGAGAACAAAATATGTTAAAATCCACAATCACAATACTTCTTCAAGGCCTTTTAGAACAATGAAATAAGGCAACCCATTGTCTGCCTGGGTACAAAAGGAAAAGGGAAACCTTTTTAAAACCCTAAGAATGGGATTTGTCTACCTGAGAATAATTAATTTGATTACGAAAAACCCCATCAAAAACAATTTTGTCGAAGTTGAGACCGTGATAGATCGAATTGTCACCCCAAAAACCCCCTAACCAGTGAATTTCATCAAAATCGGTAGAGTCGTTTTCAAAATATAACCAAGATACAAATATATAAACAAACAAATATACATACAAACAAATAAATATACAATTTTTGCTCGTTTAATAAGAGTATAGATATATATATATATATATATATATATATATATAGATATATATGTATATATTTAATTTATTGCCAGAGAATATAGTTTCGAATGTTTGACTTAATTAAAAAGACTGATGATCAAGTTGAAACCTTCGAAACTCTATTTTCTAACAAATAAATTATATATAAAGCATATTTATATTAGTTATAATCTGTATGTTTATTTACGTCAAGCAGAAGAAAACCTCATTGATTTGATTTTTTGTATTATTTAATTTGGTAGATTTTACACTATATTCAGCGATAAAAGTACGCTATATACTTTATTTAATATACCTACTTTCTTAAAAAACCTACCTATCCATAATCTATACCTGTTGAGACTTATCGGCTGCCTCACCTAAAAAAACTTGGTTCCAAAATTATATCAAATTATGGACAATTCTAGAATAATTATATATTTGATTTAATATACTTTCTTAAAAGACCTTTCCTTTATCTATACATGTTGAGACTTGTCCGCTGCCTCCACTAAAAAAACTTGGTTCCAAAATTATCTCAAATTATGGACAATTCTAGAATAATCAAAATACTAGCTACAGATTATTGAAGAAATAAGAAACGCATCTAAATAATACATTCAGGCTTAACACATCATTGATTTTAAACACCTAATAAGGATAATTTCAATGAAAAAATGGAGAAAAAATTAAAAAATTTTCAAGACTCGGTACGATTGGCAATTAGAGCAGCCCTAATAATAATTATTAGAAATGTATTTTTTTATTATATGTAGTTATCTTGAGAAAAAGTAATATTCTCTGCATTTATGAGCCGTAAGTTATATAAGCTAGAGGCTTCCCCTATTATAATTACAATTCAGAACGAATTTCTTATGACTTTTGTTCTTGTGTTATCGTGCATATTGTAATCCAGACACAAAGAAAAATAATTATGGTTGAAAATGACTTTTCTTTACGACATTTTTATCAACAATAGGCAAAATAAAAATTTTCTTGAGTGAATTCAAAGCTAGTAGGCCCGACCAAAAGGCAGGCAAGGCATATACAGAGTTGTAGCTTATTAATTCAAACCTATGCTCATTAGCTACAATCGTTTGATAACTATCGAATTACAATTTTTTTTTCTGATTTTCCGTATTTTTCAACCGAAATTTTTAATTTTGTTAAGGGAGAATGGTGTAGGTTCTTGGTGAAACATATTTAAAGAAAAGATAATTTAAAAAATTTAAAAATATAAAATTTTAGGTAGGTTTCATAAAAATAAAAGACAAGATGCTTGTTAGCATGACTATAATATGGTTGATGCATAATTATGGAACGTTTTTTAAAAATATTTTTATTCAGCAAAAACAATAATAAAATTTAACCAAAACATGTTTAAATGATTATTCGGGAACGTATTCACCATCTACTTCAATAACTGCTTCCCATTTGCTTGGCAGTCGTCGATTCCACGAGCGAAGAAGTCACGATTCTTGGAGGTAATCTACGCTTTGACATCGGCCACCAAGTCATCCAAATCGTCGTAGATCTTAGTCTTTTGCCAGTTTTTCAAAGAGCGGTTGATGTGATAGTCCGTCGGTGAGTACGGCGAATGTGGGAGTTGATCCCAGCCCTTATTGGCGATGAATTCGACGACCCGGCGCTCAACATGTGGACGTGCGTTATCGTAATGGAACACGATGTGATTCTTTTTGGAACACGATGTGGTTCTTTTTGCGCGCTCTTTTCGCCTCGATTGCACAGTGAAGACGGTCAAGCTGTGCCAGGTAGACGTCGCTGTTTATGTTGAATTGCCGCTTGCCGTTTTGTCCAGGATTCGCCATTGTTGCTGTTCATCCGCGTCGTTAAACCAATAACAAATGACATTTGAGATGATTTCCCAGTGGATGATTCCGCTTCTGTCTGAAGTGCCTGATCATCAAAATCCGATGGCCGACCTCTTCCTTCCTTATTCTCCAAACTAGTGTCACCTGATTTGAAATGAGCAAACCACTTTCGTACTGCAGTATCAGTAATTGTTTTTTCGCCAAAAAGTTGTTTGAGATCGCGAAATGACTGTGCTGCCTTCCATCCTTTCTCGTAGTGGTAGAGCATAATATGACGAATATGAATATGGTTTTCGACACGCATTTTTATTAACTATAAATAGAGAACATCACCACCAGCACCGTAAACATTCTAATACTGAATTATGTAGCTATTTATGTATGTTTCTCTTCTATCTTTTGCTTTTCATTCATTATTGTTTTCTGTATGATTTTCATGGGATTTTTCTTTTATTGTTAATTATATTTATTGTTCATGTATAGATTATTGTATTTTTTTGCATTGTTTATATATGATTTTGATGTTTTATTTTGTAATTCTTCGTAATTTTTTTGTTTTTTTTCTTGATATAACACTCATTATACAAGTATTTGACATTTTTGTAAGTGGACTACTAGTCCGTAAAATTATCTAAATAAATAAATAAGATTGTTTTTATAAAAAAATAAACAAAACGCTATTTTTGGCTAAAGAAAAACGCGCCAATACAAACGTTCCATAATTATGCATCAACCTAATGTTTTGGGGTACCATTCCATATTCTCTGTGAACTCCTGAAGATAGGCTCGTACCCCTAAATATATATAAAGTCATGTTAACAAGCATCTTGTCTTTTATTTTTGTGAAACCTACCTAGAATTTTATATTTTTAAATTTTCTTTATTTTATTACGTAAATTTTAAGTTTTTTTCCATCCTCTTGGGCTCGGGAACTACTGCCCATTTAGCCATAGTTTTAAATTAAAATGTCAAAAATCTAGTCAGATTTTCATTTTCGAAATAGAAACATTTTGGCATCCGAATTTGCTTTCTACGACATCTTGATCTTAAGCTATCGTGGATATTATAATCCAAATAAAGCTAAGAAGACAACATTATTTTTGCCCACATTTCAGACATATAGAAACATAATAAGCGAAAAAATGAAAGAGTTTCAATATTGGGATATTTATATTTATAAAAAAAAATATTATTAAAGTAATGAAAATTTAAAAATTTAAAAAAAAACCCTAAAAATTCTAGGTAGGTTTCACAAAAATAAAAGACAAGATGCTTATTAGCATGACTATATATATTTTAGGGTACGATCCCATCTTCAAGAGTTGAAAGAGAAAACTTCATTACATTATTAAAATATGTTTGACTAAGAACCTACATAATTCTTCATTAACAAAAAAAATATTATATTTTACACAAGGGGTTGATATTAAGATATTAATGATTGTTTACCTTTGTTTCTCTGAATGGGGTCGTCGATGTTGCCTCGATCATTTCTCATCACCAAATGAAATGAAAAATAAAAATTCAGACTCGATAAGATAATTTGGCTGGCCATTATTCTCTGGAATATTACGATATGAAATCATTTAAAAAATTCTCAAATACATTTTTTATGCAATTTCTTGTTTTTTATCATAAATATGTCAATGAAAGAAGATAATTAATTATTTTATACCTTTCGTTAATGAATTATATTGAATATCAGAATCAATATATACCTATAAATAGGGCCAGTCATTTTTGTTATTTCAATTCGACAATATATTCCAATTTCTACTTTCACATAAATATTCTATATCATGTAATGCTATAGGATATAATGTGAAGTTTTGCGATCGCCTGCCAGAGTCTTGACACTTTGAGAACTTCCAATGTGAAAAAATTAATAATAATTAATTTCAATTTTTGACTTCCAGGTGGAAGGAATCAATGTCCTTATAATATGAAACCGGATTTAGAACATAAAACAGGATATTGTGGTCCTCAGAGGCCCAAAATTGACCTAAAATCCATTGACCAGTGCGTAAACCTCTGCGTATCGCAACCATAAGTCTTAGAGCTACGAAATTCGAAACTTGAGTTCGATATAGGCTAAAAGCGGTACAGAAGTTTTTGGTTAAAATCAGAATATTGTAATTTAGAATTTCCATGAAAGATTTTTTTTGTGTTTGTCTCAAAATCGGCTCTAATGATTTTTTAAAATTGTTGAATTTATCAAGGGTTATAAGTTGTTTATAAATTTTAATTAATGTATAAGAAAAAAATAATGAAGTTTCGAATAATTAAATATTCTTTTTCCTCTCATATTTTCATTTATTTATTATTGCAGTAATTTATATGCTACGACACTAACAAATTCTATATTTATTTCATTCTAGTACAAGAGAAGACAAGGAATTGGAGTTTTCTAGAATAATCACAATTAATTCATAATTTCTCTCCTGGACTAAAACTTATCAGGACTTGTCTTTTAGATTTTTGCACGTTCTTACATGTTAATAGATAATGAATAGTCAGGGATTATTATATCCGTGACCCTTTTAAAAAATAAATTATCAATCCTCATATCCTTCTTTAATCCCATTCGATTTAATCCTAGGCTCCTTCCATCCCGTGGCCCAATAGTCATAAAATTCCTTAAAACATTGAGATTGATCTGTACATACTGGAAACACACAACAATTTGGCCTGATAATTTTTTTCCCTAAAATAAGTAATCTGAAAATCTTCTGTGAAGTTTTCGAAAAATAAAACTGTATATTTTAAATTTTGAATTTGGAACTAGATTTCAAGAATTCCGAAAAAATAATCATCATTTTGGTCTATTTTCGACTCAATTTTCATTAGAAATAAATTTTCTGCTTGCAAACTTTCTGATTGAATGTTATAGAACAACAATTAGATACCGATCTGAAAGAAAAATTGAATATTGTCTCTTTATTAGAATTTTATATTAATTATCTAGTCAGGAAAAAATATAAACAAATACTCTACTAATACATGATATCACTTTTTGTAAGTATGTAGTTATGTATTTACATATGGTATAGGAGAAGCTATTTTCAGGTATACAATTTACGATAATACGTAAAATTAGAAGCTCACTCACTATGAGATAATAAAAAATATAAAGTTCTTATTTTTACATTATTAACTATCTTTTTTGAATACCAAATATCAATAGAATTATAATATTTTATCCGCGGTCTAAGACAATTTGTTTTCTTCGAATGTGGCCTGTCTCAGCCAAAAGGTTGGACACTCCTGATCTAGAGGCTAGAACAAGTACCTCGACATTTTGTCTAAAATTGAAGTACAAGTTTACTTGAAGAGGTTTGGTACTTTTTTTATTAATCGGTACACTTATCACATATCTTAAGCTCTTCAAATAGTAGGTATAAGTTCGGATTGGAATCAAGGGAAGGGAATAAATATAACGCCATTTTCTTGGATAGCACATCTTTGGGGGGAGCTTGAGCTATCTTGAGTGTAGAAGAATTATGCCAAGATTTTGGTTAAAATCAAAAGACCGGAATTACATGTTTACTTGAAGATTTTTGGTATTTTGCAATTTCATCTTTTATTCGGTTTACTCATAACCAAAATTAAAGTAATTTTAATGAAGAAAATGTGTATGTTGATTTTAAAAAAGGGAGAAAATAATGTGAAAGTCGTGTGGTGCCCACACTAGATGATGATATAATTCATATTGATCTTAAATATAAAAACTGCAATTTTGATATTATTGTATGATAAAGTAAAGATAAAAGTAAATAAAAATTTTTATGAGATATTAATTTATTTTGAGTTAGGTTCTCTAGGTCACTTGTTTCACATTGCACCAACACCACAATCTCTATTAATTATTGTATGATAAATGAAAAATCATTAATCCAAAATCTGAAGTTAAAAAGATTTTAATGATATTTTTTGTTATACGATCAGAATTTAATTATTTTTTCAATTATAAGCCTTTTTACTTACACATTTGTTCAATATCCAGTTTCTCCCTTCCACTTACCTTTAAATTCAACCACACAAATTCTTTGTCTCACCCCTCCCCCTACTCGCCCTGTACTAAAATATTAACCACCAGACTGTAAGATCAATACAATGTAAAAAAAAATTATATTCAGTTTTCTGTTAAACCTCCTGATGAAGGGTTCATAGCCCGAAATATGTATAGAGATAAATAAAAAAAATCTCCAAAATAATTTAAAAGATTTTTTAATTTTTTAACTTTATTTCCACTTTGTGAAACACCACTATATCCGTTAAATAATCTCTGTGTTTAATGTGTTTTACTACAAACCAACACCGCTTTCCTTAAACTTTATACATATTGTATATTAAATATAAATATATATATACGAGCTTTTCGTGCGTGCCTTCGGCACGCCCTCGAAGCTCGGCCCTCCGGGCTGGTATCCTGACGGGAGGCGTCTCGGTCCAAAATTGTATTCCTCTTAATTAAAACACCACACTCCAAATGTATACCTGTAAACTCCCGAAAATACATAGTCTCTTAAAAGTTTCGCCTCATTTTCGTCCTGACATAGCTACAGAAATGAGGCTCTAGATATGAATCTGGAAGTATTTTTTTTTTTTATAATCTACAACATTGTGATATTTTTTGTGTGGAAATAGATTTATTTAAATAAGTGGGATCGTGTGAGGAGGAGAATTATATTATACCATTTTTTTTTAAATTTGGGATCGATAATAGATATAAGGCTCCAAATATTTAAAAGAGATGTCAGGTGTTATTTGTATGATAGGCTGCTCCATCCACTATTGAGTATGAGAAACTCATATGGGCATGCGTGTCTTAAGTCGTTCAATTTTGTAAAAATCCAAAAATAAGGATAACAAATTTTAGATATTTAAAAAATTATAAAAAAGTGACAGATTATTAAAAAATAAACAAATAATATATAAAATATAAATCAAATAAGATGTGATTAATTTATTTTTCTGTGTGCAAAGAAAAGTGAATTGAATATTTAATTTTTGAGTGGTGAGGGGGGGGAGGAATAATTATCAATATATTTAATGTTTCTTAATTTAAAATCAATTGGAGTTTTTCATTTCAAATTACAATTACAATTATATTTCAAATTTGCCGCAAATATACCGACGGCATCAGCGCTCCCTGTAGGCAGCATTCTCTTAGCGTTGTTACAAATTAATCTAGGCTCTTATATATAGTATAATTTATTTGTTTAAGACTATAATTTCGAAGGATTGACCTTCATTATCACAGTCTTGTTAATTGTAAACATTTCATCTGTTATTTCTCATGGAGTCAATTACCGATTTTAAAATTCGTTCTATTGTCATAGCAAGCTAGCCACATAAACAATGGTTTAATCGGTAATTAACTCCATGAGAAATAACTAGATAAAATATTTCTAATTAAAAATAATTATGATGAAGCTCAAAACTTCGAAACTATGGTATAGTCTCAAACAAATAAATTATATATATATAATATATATATATACCTAGATATTTATATTTGATGTATATATAATATACCTATCAGTGGCGTGTAGTACATGGATGCTGTGGATGTGGAACATCCCACAAATTCCAAAATCTCAAGAATATTTTCATCCGTGTCGTGTAATATTTGAAAATTTATAAAAGAATTTTAAAAACACTTTCAATAAATACTATACAACTAATTCATTTAAAGTTATATAAAATTTAAGATTTACTGTGCATTTTAAAGTTACCAAATTTAAAGAATATGAAAAATATATTCCAGATTACCTATTTTAATCACTTCTGCTATCTTGTAGAAAATACTTTGATTTTATGAGTTTAAAAAGTGAAGTAATTCACATGTAATCGTCCCGTGAATTTCATTTAAAATCTATAAATTCGATTTAAAAAAAATAATCGTGAAAGATGAACTAAAAGGCCATTCCTAGAATAAGAGAAATTAGGAATTTAATCTCTAATAGTCTGAAACAAGTCTGAACTTGTATTAGTCAGGTTTAAACTTGTATTAGGCATCCTGGCAATACCTTAAAAAAAAGGAAATTATTCTATCCGAGCTCTTTTTAGTTATTTTCATCCATCAGATTCTAATGAAAGTGTCGCTCACCCGCACATTAAATAATAAAAAAATGAAAACTGTTTCAAGACTTGGTACACTAGAGCTGGCTTATTAATGATTAATAAACTTAATTATAAATTGTTCATTTATAGGTATACTATGGTATATATAACATCATCTTAAAAACTCAATATAATAATTCAAAAAATATTTTCTGCCGTTTGAACTAGATTTTGCAAAATCTAATCAGTACAATGTTTTGATACAAACTAATTTTTTGATTTTCCGTTCTTGCGTTAACGTGGGTATCGGAATTCAGAAACCCAAAAAGAAAAAAATCATACTTGGAAAATATGTTTCTCCTCGTTTCAGACATTTTAAAACATAATGAGCAAAAATTCATTTTTATGCGTGATTTAATTCATTTAATTTGCATTATGCCTTCTACGAGTGTGTCAGTCAGTTTTCTAAAATAAAAAGAAATTGAAACATCACCAGAAGAAGCTGAAGTGAATCTACTTTTATTAAACGAGCAAAAATTGTATATTTGTATATATATTTATTTATTTGTTTATATATTTGTATCTTGGTTCTATTTTGAAAACGGCTTTACCGATTTTGATGAAATTCACAGGTTAGCGGGTTTTTGGGGTGACAATTCGATCTGTCACGGTCTCATCTTCGACAAAATTGTTTTTGATGGGTTTTTTCGTAATCAAATTAATTATTCTCAGGTAGACAAATCCCATTCTTAGGGTTTTAAAAAAAGGTTTCCCTTTTCCTTTTGTGCTCAGGCAGACAATGGGTCGGGTAAATCCTTTATTCTCAAAAGGCTTGAAGAAGTATTGTGATTGTGGATTTTAACATATTTTGTTGTCCCTAAACGTTAGAAATATTGATAAACGTTTTATAATTGTTTTTATAATGAACTTTATTTATTTAATAGAATAAAAAATAATCAAGAGCAGGTCTCAATTTTCTGAAAAAACAACACATTTTGATAGGTTTTATTTATTAACAATTGGATGAATAAAAATGAATCATATGGTTGAATCAAAACAGGTGCAGGAGGTGGGGTGCAGTGGTGGGTGATTCGGGGGTAGGGCGAGGTTTCGGGGGTGGAGTCGATCGGGGTGGGGGTGGGGGGGGGGTACAGTGGGCGAATATTATATATTTTTTGTATTTTTTTTTAATTTGAAAGCGGCTCTCAAATAAAAATCGACCTTTTTATCAGAATTTTAAATTAATTTAAAAATAATATTAAAATAAAGCTTTTAACTGAAGGAAGAAGTTACCGAGCATCGCTCGGTGCCTCCAGGTACTATATAGATTATCCGCTCTGATCAAATATCAATTGATAAAAAATCTAATGTTAAATTTGAAAAAATAACGACAAATTCTATGATGCAGTTATCGATAAATTTTGCAAAAAGAAGCGAAGAATAAAATAAAATTTAAAAAAATGAAGGTATATATTTTTGGACAGGATCCCCTGGTTGAAAAGTCACCGACCGCCACTGACATGTATGTTTATTTGCAACAAGCAGAGGACAACTTCTTTGATTTCTCTTAATGAAATAACAACTCTGCCAATCTGCAAAACAAAATCTTTTCAATTAAATAATGACATTTGTCACTTATTAATCTGATTTTTTATAGCTCGTTTTTGAATTGCATCCAGGCAGTTAAGGAACTCAAAAAATTCTATCTTGATTACAAAATGTATCATAATTTCATAATTTAAGCTATAGATAATTTATTTTTTTATCTAATTATATTGATAGAAATTAATATTATTTTTATCTCAAATTTATTTGAAAATTAATAGTAACTATAGTAATAACAGATTAGAATTAGTACTTAAGCTTTCCTTCTATGTATTCTATTTTTGTCATAATATAATTAATTATTTTATTTAAAATAAATTATTTCCTGTTTGTATGAAAAGCCATTATTCACTTGAAAGACAACAAGAAATCATGGCCAAGTTTTCTCTCTCTCTGGTTTTATTATTATTATTTTATATTGGAAAATCCCATGGACTTTCCCGTTTTAGAAAAAGTTTCGATGGTTCGTATTCTCTTTCTTATCAATATTTATAGATATGGAATTAAAATTTAATAAATCATCGAGGTTTTCATTTTTGATGGTCACTTTGAGGATTTTGAAGGTTTTTGCTTTTCACTTGCTCTAAAGCTTGAAATAGATCGAGATTATAAAATAACATAAAAAAATCAAATCTGGCTGAAGCAGTGGCGTAAATAACTCCCCCAGCCTAATAAGAAATTATATTTTCTTATAAAAATCGAGAAATTACTAATATAGGAACCATTTGTAAAATCATTCCATTTGATAAAAGATACAAAATAAATAGTTTTTTCAAAATATTGTACCGAAATTATATTTTCTCATTTCTTATATAAAATTCTAATTAGAAGCTTCTTCCAAAACTTAATTATTTTTAAATTGAAAGGTTTTTTTAGTCACAAACTAATAAAAGACAATAATTTCACTTAATTATTATAATTTATTTTATTGATTCTCGAATATAAAATTAAAGGGTGAATCAATAAAATGAATAATAATAATTAACTGAAATTATTATCTTTTATTAGTTTGTGATTAAAAAACCTTTCAATTTAAAAATAATATAAAATTCTAATTTAAATAAAAGACTAATTTTGCTGAAAATTAAATTTTATTGGAGAAATGATGGAAAGGCAGCCCAAGGACACTGAAAAATAAAATTTTATATAAAATAGTTTATTGGACCATGATTTTAATTCTCTTAAAAAAAACTATGTTCTGGGGGATCTTCTCTCTTTGTAAGGGTTTAAAAAGTTGCCTAGAGGAAACATTCAAAAAACTTGCTTCTTTTTTTTGTTAAACATTGCTCGAATATTGTTATTTCTTGCAAGTAATACCAAATTCTACCAGTAGGTCTCAAAAAAAATATTTCTAATTTATTAAATTTTATTTTCCAAATGAAATTGAAAAGGACCTTTTTTTTAATATTTACTCTTTTTTGAAAGGGTAGGAAAATAGATTTTTTCGGGATATTTTAATGAAATTATATTTTTTCATCACTAAATAAACATTTTTTTTAAGTCAAGTTTAATATGTACCTCTAAATACATAAATTAACTTGGAGGAGGGGCCTCTAAAGATTTTTTAACAGATGAACTAAGTTACGACACTAGGCTGAAGCATCATTCATCGAAAATGTATATAAAAAATTATTATTATTAAAGAAATTATCTTTTTCATTGATCTCGTAAATTAAAGGAAAATTTATAATACAAGTGATTAATAATTAATATAAAATAAAAATAATTTTTTTTTTAAGTTCATTCAACTTCTTGAATTTACTAGATTATTTTTGTACAAACTAGTATTGAATTCACTTGAATTTTTTTCTTATCTTTCTTAAAAATGTCTGAGATTGAGAAAAATAATTTGAAAGTGGAATTTTTTCCTGTCTGTCGGTGTTTGTTTGAATTAAGATACTTCAAAGACTAAGATCGTATCAAGTTCGTTCTGATGTCAATAGAATTTGAGGTTTCTAGTTCCAGAAATTCCATTTTAAAAGTTTACAAAAAAAAAATCGAATTTATAAATGAGAGCTATCAAAGGATCGTAGTTAATTAGCTGAAATCTGGCTTATAAACTTTGTATTAATAAACAACAGTTCCATGCCAATTTTCAAATTTCTATCCTAAGTTGTTCACTGGCAAAAACTGACAAATCGCTAAAATTTGTGAAACGTTTAGCAACTTTATCTTCTAATCTTGAATTCTAAATAGATGTAGGTATAATTATATTAGGTTGGAGTTGGTGGTGTTTCACAAGAAGAAAAAATTAAAATACAAAGATTTTTTTAAGTTTACTCTATATATTTCGAGCTCTTAACTCATCATCTTAAAACACCACCAACTCCAACCTAATATAATTTTAATAATGTTTCACTATAAACCAACACCGCGTTCCCTAAAAAATTAGATGTAGGTATAGTGTATACTTGTATTTTTTATAAAATAAAATAAATGAATGCATTTTGTAGTTATTGAGAGCCTAAAAAGTTAATTGAAAAGATTTTGTTTAATGGAAAATGATGATTCATAAAGTCAAATCAATTATATTCACAAATATAATTAATATATACATATATTATATAGTATAATTTATTTGTTTGAGGCTATAGTCTCGAAGGTTTGATCTTCATTATTAGTATTTTTTAATTAGAAATATTACATATGTTATTTCTCATGTGTATAAATACCCGAATGGATGTAGGTAAATACGTTTTATTTTTATTGGTGGCCAAAAATATAACTAAACTTCTCGGGTCAGCTGCACAAACTATCAATCATGCTGATTATAATTTTTCAAAATTGAGATGCCGAAGAATATTTCAATAAAGCACTCAATATTGCATAATGATAGTAAAAACAAACTAATAATGTATCTCTTGTTTGTTTTTTAATAATTTTCTATATACAATAAAAATAAATATAACCCGAATGTGTTAGTTTTTATTTTGACCACCAGTCTGAGCTAATTACCAACGGACAGATACCAATAGTAAGCTGGTGCTTCAATTAATGCTTATTTGTATCAATCCGGAGGACAGCCTCATTTATTTATTAGCCTAAAAAGTGTTTAAAATGCCTTTGGTCCACCTATTTGTCTGTCTGTAGTATTGACAAAACAAACAAAAAGGTAGGTCTTAGAGAAGAAAAATTATAACTAGAGTTAATCATTGAAGGAGACAATAAAAGAGTGTGTCTCCTGCTGGAATTATAAATTTTATTTATTTATAACGAAACTATAGTAATTTATAATTCCAGCAGAAGACACACTCTTTTATTGTCTCCTTCAATATATAAAAATTCTGCTACTCTCGGCAAAAAAACTTTCAAGAGTTAATTATAACCGCGAGTTAACAGAACAAGTTTTGAGTTCAAATCCGCAAGGCGAAAATACCCGTTTACTTTCAGAGTTTTGAAGATTTTTTTAAATTCATATTTAAGTCATTATCCTTTATAATTCAATCTTCTCTTCCAGGTGATTCGTCACGGTGAACGTACTCCTCTCTTTTATGGAGCCATAGAAGAAGGAATAACGGAGTTGATTCTAACCAATTTAAGTATACAAATTTAACAAATACTTAACTTTACTCTAGCTCGGCATTTATTGGATGTGAATATATTTTAAAATCGTATGTTTCGATTTTAGAGGAAAATCATTGATTTCATCTCCTTCCTAATAAACTTCATGGTTTTATTGATAATAATATCAAGCCAGCGAAGTGAGAGTCAGACCGCATACCGAAAATTTCGTACTTTGTAATTTCCAAAATACTTTAGATATCAAAGCTATTCGTCGTATTTGTCGATGATATTTAAAGAATGAGAGAATTTGTGGAATTTTTTCATAACTTTAAGTTAAGCCATTTTGAATAACTGGCCAGTATAAAAATCACTTAATTTAGAGGTGTTTCACATTGTCATTTTAAAGCATAATATATTTTTTAATTAATCCTACCCTAGTAGCACAATGTTTCAAACCATATAGATTCTAATTAACTGACTCCTTGACTCCCTAGCCCATCGTAGATCTGCCCCGCCTATCCCTTTTTTATAGATATTACCAGGCTTTTGTTCTGACGAAATAAAATCGATAATCCCACCAAAGGCCTCATTTGCCTGAAATACACGATTTTCTAAAATTCAACACCCCTACGCGCTTAAACTAGATACTAATCGAACAAACGCATCTGCCAATTCATTTATCCCTATGACATCTAGAGACTGGAATTCTCTTCCCCCCCGTCTTTCCAGCACTTATAACCTTCAAACTTTCAAGACCAGCATCCAAGATACCTTCGACCTCTACCCAATCCCTAAATCTCCCCTTATCTTCAGTTAGCAAGGGTCCACCACGGATTCAGAGGTTGTACTTCTTGTGCAACTTCTTCTTGTATCAATATCATTAAAAAAAAAAGTAGCAATATAGTGCCCTTATAGATTCTGAAAATCTATGTAGGGACAATATAGTTACTATATAGTTTGAAACATTGTGCTAGTAGGGTAATTTTACTTAAAGAGATCTTTATAAGGCTTCACCCCTATGGTAGAATTTTTATTGTTATTTTTTACCCAACAAAAAATTCATCGAATTTGATTTAATTTAATTCATTTAAAAATTCATTAAGGTAGTTCTTTCACAAATGCAAAAATTCAAGAAGTCTTCGAAACTTGGAATATAAGTAATTAAAAGCATAATAAACGCACTGTTAAAATTTGAAGACGATATACCACACCAAACATGAAATAATTACAATTAAAAATGAAATTTTTTACATATGGTAGATTGGGAAAGGGTGGGAAAATGATCATTATTTTATTTCTTTTTCATTGAAGGACTTTCACCATCTTGATGAAAATCTAACATTTGTTAGAATAATATATTCGGAGTAACTTAAAAAAAATTGAAATTATTTACCTCGTAGTTTTGATAAAAAAATATAAAAAAAAAACATATTTGGCCGATTATTTTTAGTGGAAGGGATATAAGATCAATCGCTTGGAAACGATCCATTCATAAAGAGGATCTAGTAGTGTGAAAAGTACAGTCATGTTAAAAAACATAACCTAAAATTTTAGCACCGTTCATATGTACTAGCTGTGATGTTACGTGACTAAGACTTTTTGTGTGGATTGTCGCGAAAGAACTACCTACCTTAAAATAAAATTTTAATCCAATTTTTAATTTTTGAGAAAATTAATACATATAAATAAGTAGTAGATTTGAAGTTTATATATTTTTTTACCAGTTACAATTATTCGGGCAGAGTGACAGGGCAATGACGACAACAGGGTTCCGTTTTACTTTTGAATGGAACCCTAAAAAGGAAAGGCTGGTTACGAGTTTCAGCATGTGTCACAGAGTGACAGTGTAGTGACGAAAATAGGGTTCCGTTTTACTTTTGAATGGAACCATAAAAGGGAAGGCTGATTACGGTTTCAGCATGTGTCACAGAGTGACAGTGTAGTGTCGAAAATAGGGTTCCGTTTAACTTTTGAATGGAACCCTAAAAGGGAAGGTTAAAGTCTCAGAATGTGTCATGGAATCGAGTACGCTAGATAGGCGGAATCTCCTAGTAATCTGATTGTAATCACTAGTTTATTATGGTAGTTGATTCACTTGCTCATTTTTTATTCAAAATATTTTTTATTTAATATAATAATTTTTTATTAAAAAAGAAAAGGTCATTTTCTCACAAAATGGCAACAGTTACTAGTACTTCGCTATCATTTGCATAGGCCTGGTTACTGATTTCCAAGCTTCAGTAAAAATACAAATCCAATTATTATTTTTCTTTAAAAAGAACCGTGTTTGGTGGCCCTATTTTATTTACATTGAATTGGCTAAGGGGCCAGTAAGGGGAAAATAAAAAGTTGAAATAAAAGTCAACTTCTATTTGTTACTTTATTTTGGGCAGACGCAATCGATATTTTAACAACGTTTCGAGCGCTATACCGCTGCTCTTCATCAGTGCACGTCAACTGGAAAAGATCATTGCATGTTTTAATTTTTTTGTTTTAACATTTATAATAAATTTTTAAAGGGTGGAAATGAGGATTATATACTACTCACCCAAGTCACAAAAACACGTAAAATCTATCTTCCAGCAGACGTTTTATTATTTTTCATTTTTATTTTTTCCAACAGGCTGGAAAAATTGCAAGGATTTGCACTTGGTCAATGGCTTCGTGAAAGATATCCTACTCTTATTAAAAAAGAATACGATCATGAAGAAATTTTGGCTCACTCCAGTCAAATAGGTCGATGTATCATGACGATCCAAGTGGTATTGGCTGGCCTTTATCACCCTTTTGGGTGAGATGGATGACTGGTCTGGAGAATATAATATCGCCTGGACACCTATCCCAGTGAATATTCTTGACCCAAGAGTGGATCATGTAAGTCAAAATAAATTAGAAACAAATTACGGTTTGGGGGTGTAATTACAATTAATTTTTATGTTATTTTATTAAAACACTTGTTTTAATAATATTTTTCCATAGGGTGGAGGCTGCAGAGCCTTTATGGTTGGGAAAATTCATGAGATTTTGAGGGCTTTGGAATGACAATGATTCGATCTGTTCTAGTCCAAAGTTTATATTATTATCCTTTTTACAGGTGGTAGTAGAGATCTTAGTTTATTTTGTAAGGTAATATTTTTGGTAATTCTATTTAATCAGTAGCAAGTTTTTACTTCCCTATTTCTTTGTTTTATGATTTAATGATATTGATAGGAAGAATAAGGTTGGTCAAGTTGTTAGATTTCTTGACTACGAATCAGCAAGTCAAGATTCTAGCCCGGGTCATAGCAGGGGCTGGACCGGCTATAATCTGGCTTATATATCAATTCACATAAACATAAATATATATTGAATGTAATGGAAGGCAGCCCAGGAGTAGTGAGGAAAGAAAAAATTAACACATATCAAATAAGGTGTAATTTATTGGAAGGAGGGAAAAATCCTCCGAAACGTCGTTTTGAAAGGAAAGAAGGAAGGATTCCAATAAATTACACCTTATTTGATATTTTGTTAATTTTTTCTTTCCTCACTACCCCTGGGCTGCCTTCCATTACATTCAATTAAAATTTCTACCAGTCTGTCTCTCTTCAGAGAAAATTTCGTTGCAAATAAATATATATTATATAAATGTTATTGATACTAAAAGTTGCAATTCCCGTAGTTCAAAATAGATCCCTGCACAAGAAGAAAAAGAGTCAAAGTTGCACTGAAGGACTGAATGTTGTATGTCACGTGAAAGACAAAGAGGGGAGGGGGAGGATTTTCAGTCTCTACTAGTCATAGGGATAAATGATGAGAAGGTGAATGAGTTCTACTAGTATTTCATTTTGAACTCATATTAGTTAAATGTGCCATATTTTTCATAGTGAACAAAAAATCTGATTTTATAAGCAAATCGTATTAGAGATAAGGTGTTATGCAAAAGCAATCAAAAGTATAGCTTAGGGCAGTGTTTCTCAACCTGTGTGCCACGGCACTCCAGTGTGCCGCGAGGCTTTTTGACAAATAATTAAAATTGCATGGGTTTTGTAACTTTGAAATAGTATTTGTAATTACTTCAATTTTTTTTTGTATCATACAACTTTAACATTTTTTATATTCAGGTGTGCTGCAAATGAATCCAGATATTTTTAGTGTGCCGTCAACCAAAAAAGGTTGATAAACACTGACTTAGGGGATATTTGAATCTTTCATAAATACAGCTAGAGAATTTAAAAACTAATATCATATACATCAATAATAAATAATTGAAGATATATGAAAGACCTCATGCATAGTTCTTGATAAATATTGTTTCGGACATTTAAAGGTTTTTTCATAGTATTATGCATTTTTATTGATATGTATCTTATTACTTTTTTTATTTTTCATTTGTACTGATGAATATTTAAAACAAACCGAAATCTTTACAATGTTTTGAGTGGTTTTACTCAAAGCCTCAACACCGATATGGGGCCGTCCATAAATTACGTCAAAGGAATTTCAAGATTTTTAGACCCCCCCCCCCCCCATGTGTCACATTCTATCACATTTTCATTGAACACTCCTGTATTGTGACGTCACACTATCACTTTTGTACCCTATAATTTTTAAATTTGACTTTTATGATATCACAATTTTTAAGATTCCCGGACTCCCCTGTCACATTTTGTCACAAATCTGAGATGTCCTTCCCCTTACTATGTGACGTAATTTATTGATGGCCCATTTGATCTGTTTATACATTATAAAAGAAGTTGGATAACCCCATTACAATTCATAGATATTCTTATCTATATTGCAGGGTTGACGATTTAGAGAATTTATTATTTATTAATTTTATTAAAAGTGAAGTTTTGAAATAACGATAATGAATGTAATTCTCATAGTACCAATAGACAATTTTCGAATAAATATTTTTCTCTCATTTTCAGATGTTATATCCAATTCGAACAGAAGTTTGTCCAAAACTCGAGTATATTCTCGAGGAGACAATGGTCTATATTGAAAAGTATTATCCTGATTTCAAATCATTAATGAATAAAAATATGGACATTCTCATATTAAGGAGGGCTCTTACTTCTTTTATAAAGTAAATTAACTACATTTATTTTTTTTGAGTTTAAATGAAAATTGAATAAAATTATAAATCTTTTTTTTTTAGTTATATTATTTAACACCTAATGGAAGGAAAATGTTATCCGAAATTATGGAATATTTTACGGAATATACCGATATTAATAGATTATATACGGGTAGGCATACGAACACATACATACAACTTAAATTTGGAAATGAGATTTCTAAAAACAATATGACATTCATTCATTCCATATTTAACAAACACAGCATAAGAGCCAGGGGCTTATCTTAGAACAAGTTCTTTTCTCTCTTTCTAATCGAAACCAAGCAAGACTAAAATGTTTCAGAAGAACAATTATCATTTTCCTGAAGCTGTTTAAGAAAGTTCATCCTGAACTGTTTGCTCTTTAGAGACCCAATTAGATCTTTTAGCATGTTCATCTGTTCATCATGAACTTATTTTTTTGGCTCATGTGGATCCGACTGGTGTGGTCTAAAATGGGATTTTGATAAAAGTATCAGCCATAAATTCAGTAACTGCCAAGTGGGGGACTAAGGCTTCTAAGTAAATTCGCTTTGAATAGCTCGTAAATCAAAATACAGTCGCTTTCGATAATTCGAAATCCAAGGGAATACAAGAAAAATTCGAATTATCAAGACTTTGAATATCAAGAAGTTTGAATTATCAAGAAGAAATAAAAAAAATTCGAATTATTAAGAGTTTTTTTATATCTATGAGCTTAAATAGATTTTATATATAGCCTCAAGTAAAAGAGTAAAATTAATGAAAACGATAAAAAAGAACAAAAAAATTACATATGTATTAACATTGCAATAGATAATAACATACCTAATTAAAATAAAATTAAGAATAGTTTTGCTAGGAAAAATTCGAATTATAAAGAGGGGAAGTGGCCTAGTTCGAATTATAAAACGTTCTCTCCTTCTGTTGTTACGAAAAGGATTTCGAGTTATCGAGTGTATCAAAATACACAGCATTTTTTCGATTTACCGAAGTTCGAATTATCGAAAAATTCGAATTATTGAGAGTCAGATTGTATTAGCTTTTTATATAATTTATTAAATATTTATTTAATCTAGTTAAACTGAAACCGAAATCGTAGTTATGTATATTTTACGTTAATTTCTGAAATTGCCTATTTCTGGAGATAATCAGAATTTTTTTTTAATGATATTGATGTGAGAAGGAGATACACCAGAATGTTCATCCCCTAAAGGCCTGTATGGGCTGGCCCCTCCATCGTGAAAAGAACAGTGTAGAAGGAAAGAAGCCGGGATCACGAGCCAAATCTCAGAAAGTTAGATACAATCCAATATCCAATTTACTAAGTTTTTAGGGGTTTCGAGCAGTGGTAAATTCTCCGATCGATAAATTAGTTGTTTTTTTTAATTTATCTCCCACTTAAAAAGAATTAAGAAAATCGTTTGCTGATTTACGCAATTAAGAAATGTCATTGATGATTTTAGGGAATAAATAGAGAGCACAACAAAAATCGCCTAAAAAGTCTCGCTTTTTGCATAAATAGTCTGCAAAAAGTCTGTTTTTTCAAAAAAGTCTCTAAAAAGTCTGTAATTGTGAAGATAAATAATCTCTGAATAGCTTAGTCAGTACAAAAGTATGTCTACATTCACGAATTTCATGTATGTTGACAAAGAAATTTCCATATCATCTGATTAAAAACAGCTTCTATCTTCTAAAATATTGATCTGATCAATTTTAATTTAATAAAATTTCTTTTAGCATATTTTATTACTAAATAACATTTTTTGATAGGATGCTCAGTTTTGCAGATAGAAGCGTTAAAATAATAAACATATATATATAAATTTCAGATTTAGTGCTGAAAATCGGTGGTCTCAATTATTTCCAATAACTATATTAAAAAGTATTTAATTTCAAACAAAAAAGCATCTTTTTGATAAATCGCTGAGAACGTTAGTTTAGACGTTAGAGCTCGCTTAAACATTTTCCATTCGAAATAATAATATCGAGAAAATTTCTCGAAAAAGGATTTTAATTCAAAAAAAGATTAAAACAGTCGATTGCGATTTTGCTGAAAATTGAAAGATCATTATAAGAAAGTGTCTTATAGAATTAGAGCCGCTATAAAAATTAAGATTTAGAAAAAAATTGGCAAAAAATTCCCGACTTTTCTCAAAAGTTCTTGGAATCCGTAAAAGACATTTTTTAAAATCCCCAAATGTCTTGTTTAGATCGGTGGACATATTAAAAAAAAACTTGTTAAATTCCAAAATTGAAAAAAGACGAAAGACTTTTTTGTGTTCTTTAGTAATAAGCAAAATGTATTTATTATTTAAAGCCTATTTCAACTTTAAATTAATAGACCAGTAAGTGGCAGATATACGTCGGAAAAACAAAATATAATCTTTAGAAAATATATTATATCCTTAATAATTTTCATACAAAGATGTATTTTATAATTAAAAAAATACTTAATTTAGATATTGTACTTTAGTTAAGCTTAGGTCTAGTTTTAAAAGTTCTTGGTTCAAAAAAATATAAAAGAAAAATTTTTATTGAGATTTTTAATGCCAAGTCATATCAATGAGGCATAAAAAACAATTTATATTAAGTTTATTATTAATAGCTACGGCATATCTAGCGACCCGAGTTTTTGGAAAATTTGTCACTTTATATTTTAATTAATAAATGTGCGGGGGGGGTCGATATCTTTCATTAGAATTCGATCGAGGAAAATTACTAAAAAGGGTGTGGCTAGAATTATCTAACTTCTTCCTTTATAGCGAAGGAACTGTAGGGATCCCAACTATTACAAGTCAAGACTTGTTCCGGACTATTAAAGATTCGATTTTTAATTTCTATTTTTCTAGGAATGGCTTTTTGCTCTTGTATCAAAATTATACTCGTTATAGAGAAAGCAAATATTTAATTGAACTTCAATAAAATTCAGACAATAATGTGAAAAAAAATACTTGTTCTAACTGGCGAACGTACTGGGTCGTGAAAAAGTTTTACTTTTTTCTTCATTTTTATCATTCAATAGAAAAATTAAATTCATAAAAAGAAATCGTCTTAGAAAGTTTGTTCTGTAGCAAAATTTTTGTATTTTCAATGCGGAGAACTGTTTAGATTTTGGGCTCTCTAAGCCAGTGTTTCTCAACCTGTGTGCCGCGAGAGATTGTCAAATGTGCCGCGAGCGTTTTTGACAAATAATTAAAATTGCATGGGTTTTGTAACTTTGAAATAGTATTTGATAATTACTTCATGTTTTTTGTATCACACAACTTTTACTTTTACTTTATATTTAGGTATGCCTGCGATAATTCCAGATATTTTTAGTCGTGCTTGTCAAACCAAAAAGTTTGAGAACACTGGCCTAAGATTATATAGATATTAAATAAAATTAAAATTGAAGTAATTTTTGGAGACGGATTGAGTTAGAGAATTAGAGTGTTAGTCGCATGAGATCAGTCCAAAATTCAAATTCAAATAAAAAAGATAAATAAACTATCTTTTTATTCACTAACGACAGACGTTTCGAAGCTTCTTCCCTACTTTCTTCATCGTGGCCTTTCAAAACCCAGAAGAAGGAGGAAATAAGCCTCCGAAACGTTGGTTTATGAATAAAAAGATAGTTTAAATTATTTTCTTTTTTTGAATGTTTGGACTCGTTTCATCAAAATCTACTTAAATAAAATTGGTTTGGGCTATCACTAGATTGAAATCAATCAGACGGCATTTCTAAATTTCGAAAAATCGGGAAGCAATTTGGCAAAAAATGTTGCTTCTATTTCAGAAATAGAACAATTTCCACAAATTAGGCGAAACATATAGTATATCGTCGCCTTAGAGTGTAAACCTGCTAAATTCTTTTTTGCTTTGCCATACCATACAGCTCTAGGAGCACGAGTTGAGATTTTCGGTGAACATATCGACCCAGAATTCAAGGGGTGGAGGTGGGGTTAAAGATCAAAAATCTAGGTTATTTGAGCAAGCCTGAAACCCGATTGCTGTATACATAATCAGTTTGGTACCCCAGAAGTCTAAAAATGCAAAAACTAACTGCCCAAAATGAAGAGGGGTGGGGGTGATGTAGAGTCAAAAAATGAAAGTCTTTGGCCAGATCACCACCACGACTCGAGCTTCAAATTTTTGTATGCATAATCAGTGGAACCCCAGAAGTATAAAAATGCAAAAACTAACCCCCCCCCCTACATGATTCAAAATACATTTGCTAGGGTCCGAGGTTGTATGGTAAATTCCAGTGGATGGCCACATCAGAACACGTCAGCTTATTTATCATATATGTGTCATATTAATACCGTTAGAAAGAAAAAGAATGCAGCGATGTATGCTATTTAAAATTACGACCCAAAGTTGTAGAAAAAAAAATGTGAAAAATAGTTCCTTTCCATAACAACAATATTAAATTTTGTTTGTTTTTCTCTGCTCTGTAAAATTTCCTTGTTGTGAGTTAGCAGGTTTACACTCTAAGGCGACAATATATTGTTCGGGATAGAGTATTTTATATTATTTAAAATTTAAAAATAAAATTTTCGAAAGTTATTTAAATAGTAGATATTACTAAAAAGTTTGTTTCTATTTTAAAAGGATTTTCGCCCATTTGGGAATTAAAATCTATTGGTTAAAAATGGTTTGCAATATATTGATACCTTGGAAACTCATTGTGAGATATATAAGGGATAGCTATTTAATTTAATTTATTAATTAAATTAATAAATATTTGACTTGAGAACTCTTAGTTCTAGAATAATTTTAGGGAAAAAAGATTTAGAATTTACCAGTTACTTTCTCGTCTGGTTATATATAACAATTAATAACAAATAAATAATTTTTTTTGGCTTTTCGGCCTTTCTAGCCATAAGCCAATTTACGATACTAATTATATTTTTTCTAAATTTGTCTCTACCCCCGGGGTCAGATTTTAGCTGGATGCCTCGAGTCGGATTCGAACCCGGGACCCTGGTTAGCAGGCTGGCACGCTACCACCTAGTCTATCTGACCCCCCAAATAAATAAATTGATCCAATTCCAATACATGAAATAAAGTAGCTATACATTAAATGGGAGGCTTTTACTTCTGAGATTACTTCCCCACTATCGACTGTACTTGATATTCTTTTAGTTTGCAATATCTTTTTAGTCCGTGTACTTTATATAAAGTTTAATAATTAAACACACATTTTTCTAATACAATTAAATGAAACCAATTATTTTACATGAATTCATGTATACATTTGTATTTGAGCTTAGACTCCGGAGATTACTTCTCCACCAACGACTAGTCCTTGATCATCCTTTTAGTCATCGTTTTTAATAAGAGGAAAAAACTAATTAAATAAAAAAACCTCTTTTCCGATAATTATTCCAATTCCATATTTCACTCTTCCTCCAATACACTTAATGTATACATTAAATCAATTATTTTACATGAATTCATGTATACATTGTATTTGAGCTTCGACTCCGGAGATTACTTCTCAACCATCGACTGTCCTTTGCACATCTTTTTAGTCCTTGTTTTTAATAAGAGGAAAAAACTAATTAAATATAAAAACCTCTTTTCCGATTTAGTTTCCATCCGATATCAATCCAGATTCCTCTCCTCGCTCTCCCAATACAATTAATAATAATAATAAATTTATTGAAGCAATTATTTTACATGCATTAACGTATACATTTTATTTGAGCTTCGACTTCGAAGATTACATCCCCACCATCGACTGTTCTTGATCTTCTCGTGCTTGCGATAATGTTTTTAGTCCATGTTTGTAGTAAGAGGAAAAACCCAATACAATTAATTATATCGAAATTTTAAATATTGACATTGAAAATATTCCGATTGTGAAATTATTATAAAAATCAAAATAAAAACACAAAAATACATTTATTTAAATTAAAAATATATTAATTTATTTATTAATTCTAGGGATGTTGTTGAAAGATATTGTAGCTGAATTCAATAATGGAACTCGAAAAATGACCCTCTACGGTGGTCATGATTCTACTCTTTTTTCTCTACTTTATGGAATGAAATTAGCTAAGCCCCAAAAAATTACTTATTTAAGCACATTGATTTTTGAACAATATTTCGATGAAGAAAATTGGCAGCGATATATTAAGGTAAACGAATATGATATTAATAATTTAGAAATTTAATAATAATTAAAATAATAATAAATTCCAGCTAAAATTTAAAAATATCGAATCCTGTTGGCTTAGGGCCAGTTGTAATGTCGGTTTGTAAGTCTTTGCTAAACTTAACAAAGTGTGAAACCTGAGGAATTTCACCTTGTGCCCGGCCGGACGGCCAATCAGACGACGCGCACTTTCATCTGATTGGCCATCCCGTCGGGCACAAGGTGAATTCTAAGGTTTCACCCTTTGTTAACTTCAACAAAGACTTTACAAACCGACAGACAACTTTGTGCATTTTCAGAAAAAGTGCTGACCTTGGGCGCTTCAAAGAATGTGCTACTAGATGCGACGTGGAAAGGAGCATTCTCCATGTGAACTGACTTCATTGAAAAAAAAAATCCGCTTATATATAATACCCACGAGGGAGAATGGTGTAGGTTCCGGTGAAATATATTTTAATAAAATTTTAAAATTTTAGTATAAGTAAATTACAAGGTAGGTAAATAGAAACCTACCTTATAATTTCTAATTTTTTAATTTTACTTCAAATAAATGTCTGACCCCCTACAAGCTGTTTATTTTAGATAGATTTCAGAAAGCCCCCCCCCCCACCCATGAGGACGTCTATGTAGTTTATCTTATCACTTCCAATCCACGAACCATTTCGAGCCAATTTCGACCTCCCTGCAGCTTGGAATCCATTTGATATACAAAGCTGAAATTATACATATATAATTATGTAATCCATCTTGAAGAGAGTACTAAATTTCAATAATATAGCTTAAATAGATTCTGAAATATATTGACCTGAGAAAATAGCTAATTTTGGGATTCATTCACTCACTGACAGATCATCAAAACCTATAGGGTAATTCCAATCATTCCTGCATCAATAAATTTCGCAGGCTAGTAGAGTTTGTGACACAAACATAGGAAAAATTCAAAAATCCAAACTTTCTATCTTTCAACCCCTTGAAAATGAGGGGAGTGTCAAAAATGAAAATTCTAGCTCGTTTAACCAAACACAAACAAATTTTGTGTACATATTCTGTGAGTCCCTTGAAGGCTAGAAATGCAAAAACTAACCACCAAAAATGGGGGAGGGGGAGAGGGTCAAAAATAAATATTCTAGCAAGTTGAACAAAACTCAACCAAATTTTGTATGACAAATTCTGTGAATTCCTGAAGGCTTGTAAACATATTCTGTGAGTCCCCAAAGGCTAGAAATGCAAAAACAAACCACCCAAAATAGGGAGGGAGGGTCAAAAATAAAAATTCTGTGAAAAATTTCACATGGCGTTTTTTCACGTAGCTTAAAAAAGAATAGAAATCTCAACCAAAACATTCCGTGAAAAAGGCCAAGTTCGAAAAAGTATTAAAATCTAGTAGGCAGCCAAGCTAAATTGCTAAGAATAATTACATGAGTTTTTTGACGGTTATAATGGTGTTTCACAAAGAGGTGAGAGTCTTTGTGAGACACCACTATAACCGGTCAAAAACCTGTAATTAATATGTTTCACTATAAAACCAACACCGCTTTCCCTAAATGTTAATAATAATTAACGTTGAGAAAATAGTACTTTCAATTAAAATGCATTATTTCCATTTTTGAATAACAATCTAGATTTATGGATTATAAATTTTTAATTTAGATTATTTTCATGAAACTTGGCTGGTCACAAATTATACTTGTAAGGGTTAATGAACTAAAATTCGTGACCAGCCAAGTTTCATGAAAATAATCTAGATTAAAAATTTAGAATCCATAAATCTAGATTGTCATTCAAAAATTCAAATAATAGATTTGAATTGAAAGTACTACTTTCTGAACTTGATTATTCTTGCCGAATTTAACTTGGCTGCACACTAGATTTCACTACTTTTTCGAACTTGGCTTGTTTTTAACCGACTTCAAATAAGTAGGAGGTTCTCTATTCGACTGATTTTTTTTGTGTCTATGTTACCTCAAATCTCCGCCAATTGTGAACCGATTTTGAAAAAAATTTTGCTTTGGGTTCAGTCTACCTTCCGATTGGTCCTGTTTTTTTATTGGTATTAGACCTTTTTTGTTAGGTTTGTTCAGGCCTAACTTCTTTGTTTATAAACCGATTTCCATGATTCTTTTTTTATTGGAAAGGGGGTATCTTAGGGATGGTGCCATATTAATTTGGTCAAGTTCTGATGATATGATCAACGACGAAATAACGTAAATCTCCAATTCTTATGACCAAATAATCGAAATTATAATAAATAAAATCTTTTATAAAAAAATCTTAAAACATTCATTTAAAACCCTCAAACGTTTCGAGAGAATTTCTATATTTATGATTTGAATTTTATTATCATTTTCTGATTCATTCGCCCGACCCTTTCTCTTACGAGATGCATGCAAGGTATTATATTAAGTCACTATTAATAACATCACTAAAAGAGAAAAATAAAAATAATTTTTAAGAAAAAATAAAACCGACTTCAAAAAAATTAAATGCAACAAATAAAATACACTAAAAGGTATAAAATAATTATTATCTTATTTAGTTACAACTAAACGACGAAATATTAACATGAAATTACTTTTTGAAGTCGGTGCCAAACAAACTATACCTATAAGCGAGCGTACCCGCCAAACGTACTAAGTAAGATCCGTCGAGTGCGATTCATAAAATGGTATATGTTTGGCACCGACTTCAAAAAGTAATTTCATGTTAATATTTCGTCGTTTAGTTGTAACTAAATAAGATAATAATTATTTTATACCTTTTAGTGTATTTTTATTTGTTGTATTTATGCGATGTCGATTTATTTTTGTCTTAAAAATTATTTTTTCACAGAATGTTTTAGGTTGAGATTTTATTTAGGAGTCTAACGCAACCTATACACTGAATGCAGAAAGAAAGCATTGGATAAACCAAAGGAAAACGCTATTAATATTCTCATTCTGATTATTTCTATTTGTTTCAGATCTTATTTCTAAATGATAATCGAATGACTTATCTAAGACTGGAGGGTTGTCCAGATCTCTGCCCTCAAGAACAATTTGAAACTAAAATCAATTACTTACTTCCAAGTGACATAGAAAAAGAATGTCACGTTTATGAGAAAAGTGATGATTCCATATAAAAATACATGGTTTTACTCTTCTTATTTTATTGTAAAAAAAAAAAATTATGATCAAATCAATTTATTAATTAAAAAGGATATAAATAATTTGATAAGAAATTATAAATAATTTAATAAGAAAATTGTCAATAAAATTCTTGATAACAATTAAAATATGTTGTTTTTTACTCCTTTTTTACTTTACCATACAGGGTATGGTCAAGTATTGTAATCGTGCATGAAAAAAGTGTTTTTTTTCCTTCTTTTTCGAAATATCTCAAAAACGGCTGAAACTATTTCGATTAAAAAAATTGAGCGAATTCATGGCATTCCGCTCTACAAAGAAAGCTCTAATAAGTGAACATCGAAAAAATTATATTTTTCGAGATAATAATTGTTTTGTCAAAATGTCTGTTAGTCTGTCTGGTTGTTAATTAGTTAGTTAGTCTGTGCGTTTCCAAATTGTTGTAGACGAGCTAGCTCAAAAACTAGTTTGGATATCGAAACCAAATTTCACACGTAGTTTTGGGTCCATTGAGATTAAGAGCAGATTAGATTTTGGTGTATATCGACCGAAAATTAAGGGTGCTGGACGGGGGGATTAAAAATTAAAAATCTAGGCCGTTTGAGCAAACTCAACCAAATTTTGTTTACATAAATCAGTGGACCCCCAGAAGTCTAAAAATGCAAAAACTAACCGCCCAAAATGGGGGGGGGGTAGTATAGGGTCAAAAAATGAAAATCTTGCCCATTTACCAAACTCAACCAAATTTTGTATACATAATCAGTGGGCCCCAGAAGTCTAAAAATGCAAAGACTAACCCCTTCCCCTACATGATTATAAATCATTTTATTAAATATTAATTAAGTGAGGGGCCAGGTTGTATGGTAAAGTCAAGTGGATGGCCACATCAGAACACGTCAGCTTTTTTTTTATTTATTGTCCTCGGGAACATAGCCCATTTAGACAGCACATAAGTATATAACGTCAGCTTATTTTCTCTATTTTTCACAATTTGTTGTATTGTCTTCAGTGTATGAAATTTTTTTCGGATTTTCAAACATTTCAAAAACGGCTGAATTCAATAGAAAAAAAATTGAACTCAACTTCACAGTATTTTCGGCCGTCTACACAAAAATTTATATAGTAAGCCTCGAAAAAATTTATATTTTAATTAATTAATTCGTCAAACCATCTGTTTGTGAGTTAGTAGGTATTTTACAAAATTTTGTGTATACTATAGCTTAAAAATCCAATGAAAACATCAAATTAAAAATTAAGATTTAGATATTATATATCGAGTTAAGAGCTTATTAGATTTCGATTAAAATCGGAACAAAAATAAAGGGGAGGGCGGGAGGTAGGGGTTTTAAAAATATGAATCCTTTTTTCCGACACGGGGTTTTGTAAGATCAGCGACGATATGTACATTATATTACTCGGTACCCTCATAAAACTGCGTTGAATATACTGGTGATCATGTTTAGAAATAAAAGTAGAAAGTTCGTTTTGATGCAAGAATGTAAATTCTTTATTCATAAAAAGAAACAAAGAGGTTGTCTTCTGCTTGATGCAAATAAACATACACACCTATATTCCTATATATATCAAATAGATATGTTTATATATTATTTATTTGTTTGAGACTATAGTTTTGGCCTTCACCATCAGTCTTTTTTAATTAGTAAATATAATTTTTCATGGAGTCAGTATCACGTGGAAGTTGAAAATTTTTGCTCTTACTTGACGGAAAGCCAGTAAGAAATTAATTAGAATTTAAATTTAAATTCTAACTGGCTTTCAGTCAAGTAAAAGCAAAAAATTTTCAATATCCACGTGTTACTGACCCCATGAAAAATTATAAAAAAATATTAAAAAATACAAATCTTTAAAAAAACAATCAAGAACACGATCATTCGAAACCAAACTTTTCTCCGTTTTTCAATAGTAAATTTGTAAAAAAATTTAAAAAAATATCTTTCTCTCAAATTTACCAAATTAAATTCCTCTTTAATTTACTATTGAAAAGGGGAGAAATTCTCCCGAAATGTTTGATTTCAAATAAACATGTTCTTGATTGTTTTTTTAAAGATTTGTATTTTTTAATTTTTGATACTTACAATCAATAAATAATTATTTTTTTTTTGAAAAATATTATTTATAATTTAAGAAGACTGATGATGAGGGCCAAGCTCTGAAACTATAGTTTCAAACAAATAAATAATATATATGTTGCTGAATACAAACATACAAACAATTTCTCAAACGAAAATGTCAAAAATTACATCCCCTAGAAATTTTCTTCTAATTTTTGACATTTACGTTTAAAATATTTTGAAATAAACACACGAAATGAGGCGGAAGGTCAAAAATGAAGATTCTAGACATTTGAACCAAACTCAACCAACATCAGTAAACTCTAGGTGCCATTAAGTTGGTATTCAGCGAAACGCGTTTTTACTGCAACATATATACATATACATATATTTTATATATAATTATATATATATATGTGTGTATGTTTATTTGCATCAATCAAAGGACAACCTCTTTGTTTCTCTTTATGAATCAACAACTCTATAACTCTCAGAAAAATAAAATCTTTTCAATTAAATTTTTGATCTTTCACAGCTTTCTTGAATCAGATTCATATTTATTTATTTATTTTTATTTTTGTTATTTTTAATGAGATTTGATTTAATTTTCGAAAAAATATCTTGATGATTTAATAATTTGTTAAATATGATAAAGGAGGTTTCGGGGAAAAACAAAATTATCTTGAGTAGCGTTGGACTTTCATGGCTTGTTATTATATAAGTGACCCTGATGTCTAAAGCGAGTTTAGTTTAGTTCTGGAAGAGAGAGAGTCAAGAGTGCACAACTTAAATACACCATGCTAATACGTGCCCTTGTCATCTTGGGGATTCTGTGTTATTTCGGAGATGGAGCAACAACAGAGAACAAAACAGCCACCACCATAGAGCAAGTGTTCGTTGTAAGTTTTATGACATTACTATATTCCCAATTTTTATGATTTAATTTCGTAATTATAGAAAAAGATTATGAATAAGGAAATAAGCCGGCCATGAGCTGTAAATCTTCCAAAAGTAGTTAAGATAACAAATTCTATTTTATTTGTTGTTGATGAGAAGCAAATGAGGGAATTTGTGTTTAGAATTCTAACTTCTGAACGCCAGGGTGAAACGAAAAATACAAATTTTTATTTTTTTTATTTGTAAAGCGAGGAAAAGTTTCCTTTAGTAGTAGAAAAGACGGAAACAAAATATAAGTCATTTAAGCATGTCTTGAGGTACCACAAGAACGATAAACTTTAATAAATTAACAGATTTAGGTAAATTCTTATTGATTTATTTTGTTTGTATGTAAAAACAAAAATTGTTATTGTAATACCATAATTGATGTAAAAAAGGGATAAAATTTTTTGAGACTGTGATTATGGCATGTCTTGAGGTGCCGCAAGAACGATACAATTTGATAAAGTCAATTTTTTACAATTATTTCGAATAATTTTTCAATAAGTTGCTTTTTTGTAATATAAATAATTTTTATATGGTTTTCTTGTCTTACAACTAAATTTTTGTAAAGCAAATATCACGTAGAAGAAAACATTTTAAACATTTTTCAAAAAATAATTTTTTCAAAATTTTTCAAATTTTTGACAATATTAAATATCTTTGTGGCACCTTAAGATATTGAAATATAACAACTAAATTTTTGACCTTTCTTTATAAACCTAAAATGCAAATTTTGGGCACTATTACAAATACAAAATAAATAAAAAAAAATTAATTAAAAAAGGACATTTTCGTTCCACCCTCTAGATTACTGGTACTGGAAGGCCAAACCGGAAATAAAAAAATATTTTAATCCGAAAAATCCTGAATAAAAAAACTAAGAAAAAAATTCCATTTTAATCATAAAGATAGTTATTGATTTATTTTGATTAGATAATGTAAAATTTTTAAATAATATTAATTTCATATAGCGTTATTTAAATAATTCTCAACTTTAAAAACTAAAGATAGTAATTTTATACACATTTTGATTTTAAATATTTAATATATTCAAGAAAATAATGAAGTTATACAATTATTAATAATAGCCAGTATTTATGGAGTGTGATTTTTAAGGGGGATAAAATTTTTGGCCGTATTTTATTAACTCTAATATTTTTAAAATGACGTAAGGAACTTTGTTCTGATTGGGGTTCCCCGACCGCACACGTTTGATTTTTCTTAATGGATGCATTTTCAAACAGAATTTCTGAAGATAAAAATTCCGAAATCATATCAGTTCTTCGTTTCGAAAATCCAAACGTTTTTGCTTCAAAAATATCTTTTGGCGAGATTTCAATCTTGAGTATCAGAATTTTATCATAAAAGCAAAAAAAATTATCCTTCAAATTGATATTACTCTACTCTCAATTAATATTTCAATTTCACCCTGAGTAATTCCAGCCGAAAAAATATACCAGTTCATTAAAGTCTCAAAAGAAAAAATGTTGAATGTCATTTATCTAAGAGTAGCATAGTTTTATTTATTTGGACTAAAGTATAGGAATGTATCTTCTGCTTAATATAAAATTTGTGGCTCGATATTATTTCATATAGTTTTATCTTGGTCAATTCACTACACACTTGCTGATCACATTGCTACGGTTGCATTGGAAACCTAAATAAAAAATAGTATATAGGAGCAATGAGATCAGGATACTTGTTCATATTTCACTGGAGCCTAACAATCATTGGTCTACTTCTATTCATCCTACAGAAATAAATTCATTCACTAGTAAAATTTTAATAAATATCAAAGTTAAATCTTAATTCTAATCTGAAGATCAAACAAAGACTTTAAACTATTGGCGAAAATCACGAGAGACGTGACATCATTTCGAAAATTAATAGTTACATGTAAAGCCCCATTTGAATAGCCATTGGCAACCGATTGGGGCGACACTTTTTGGAGTAAAAGTAAACAAACCTATTCTAATGTATTTTTGTTCCTCGTTAACAAGCATTTCTAATTTTCGCCATTAATGTATATTAAATAAAAAATTTTGTATTAAATAAAAGACATAATCATTAATTGATTCATTATACATTAAAATCTATACTATAAAAATAAAAATTCTAATTATATTCAAAAAAAGAAATATTTGATTAATAAAGTAAAGCTAATATTTAATTTGTAACAGAGCAAGATTACGAAATTTGAAATAATAAATATTTAATTAAATTTTCCATGTATCAATATTAAATAAAAGAAACCATATTTAATTAGAGGCCCCTCTAAATTTGTCTTGCCTTCTTTGGTAATAACAATATTAATATATGAAAGATATTAATTTGCCGATGGTAATAGATTCAAATTTACTAGAAATTCATAGATACAAAGATGGTGTCATCTATTAATTCCGACGGAGTGGAATATTTTTAATTATATGTCAGAGGGGCTGTTTTCACCCCCTCGGGAATCGAACCCGAGGTGCCAGTATACAGCAGATGAGCCAATGGCCCGGATTGCTGTTACTGGCACTCGGGTTCGATTCCCGAGGGGGTGAAAAACAACCCCTCTGACATATAATTAAAAATATTCCACTCCATCGGAATTAATAGATGACACCATCTTTGATCTATGAATTTCTAACGATATTAATAGGACCAGGATAAACGTTTATACTGATTGTATAATATTTAGCACTTTAATAGTCATAAAAACATGACATTATTGTCTATTATTCTGACTTTCACACAATGGACAATAAAATTTACCGTTTCCTTGAAGCTAAATTTTAGTCAATTAATGAATTGAAAACTCACATGCAGGAACATGTAAGGAATTAAAAATTGTCGGTTTTTTTTTTTTTAAATTGGCACTTATTCAAAAACAAAGATTTTCTCATTTTAGGTAATATTTATAATTTTACTAAGTGTATTTATTTTATTTTCTAAATGATAGCTTCAAAACAAAAACAACAATAATATAAAATCAATTGCTTGTTAATATGATTTGAATGAAAAATGTGAATACTCATGTCAATACTTTTCCTTATCTGAATTAATTTTTATCTACTAATAAAAAATAAATGAAAACAAAAACAAATTAGATTTGAAAACCGTATACAAAACAAGTTCATTGAATGGTTAGCAAACCAAGTAGGAAAATTATAGGAGCCAAGCAGGTCGATTATTCAATTAAGACCACATATTCTTAATCCACTCAAGGTCTTATTGTTCATCCCATTTAAGGGCCATTTGGTGTGCTTACTATCCTCTCAAGATAACATATCGTTTAATATGGTTATTGAAATTAAAAGCTTTATTGGATATTATCATTTATGTTCATTTATAATAGAAATATGTAGTATATTATACCTATGTGCGTAAAAGTATTAACATTTGTCGATATTGAAGGAGACAATAAAAGAATGTGTCTTCTGCTGGAATTATAAATTTTATTTATTTATAATGAGACTATAGTTTCGAGGACTTTGCACTCTTCATCAGTCTATTACAATGGATTCACAGGAATTTATTTATAAATTCTGATGAAGAGGGCAAAGTCCTCGAAACTATAGTCTCGTTATAAATAAATAAAATTTATATTTCCAGCAGAAGACACACTTTTTATTGTCTCCTTCAATATATTATAAAAATTCTGCTACTCTCGGCAAAAAACTTTCAATTTAATTTGTCGATATCTTATATGAGGCGTTTAAAAGCAGACTAGGCAATACCACTTTTGGTTTGTTACGAGAAATCTAGCAAAATAGAGGGAAAGGTTCGAGACAAAAGTGGTACCTGTGCTGTAATCTAAAAAAACTTTTAAAAACTAAGTTTGGACCACTCTGTATATTTAGTTTTATCAAAAACCTACTTAATTATAAGAGGCCTATCAGCGAAAATGAGAATTGTGGGTTGGTCCACACTGCTTTTGAACTCCTCATTTATAAGTAGTGAGTGTGTATTTTCATTTCGAAAAATATAAATTCACTAAGGGGCCGTCAATAAATTATCTAACACAGTAAGTGGGGAGGGAGCATCTCAAATTTGTGACAAAATGTTACAAGGGGGCCCAAGAATCTTAAAAATTGTGATTTCACAAAAGTCAAATTAAAAAACTAAAAAAATTAAATTAAAATATATTAAATCCCTAGTTTAATTTATAAAAAAATGTCTACAATTATTAAATTACAGTGTATAAAAGTGATAGTGTGACGTCACAATACAGAGGAGGCTCAATAAAAATATGACAGAATGTGACACAGGGGATGGGGGCTCTCAAAAATCTTGAAATTCTTGTGACGTATTTTTGGACGCCCCCAACAATTTCGTCTCTTTTAATTAATCTTTCCAAATTCAGACAGATTTTAATTTAAAAAATATTTTGTTAATTATAATTTGATTAGATATATTGAAAATAAATACATAGGTACTTAGTACTCAATTTAAATAAAAATGATCATTAAATAACTTATTTTCATATTTATGCTTATTTTATTTGGAATTTTTCTATGTAAGCTTCTTTAAATAAATTTTAAAATAAAATAAAATAAAATAAGTAAAAAGTCGTAGGAAATATACTAATTATACTTGAAAAATTAAATAAATAAATACATTTATAAATTTAAAAATTCTAAATTAGGAAAATAAATCTAAGATTAAATTACTTGGCTGTTGATTCGATTCCTATTTTCTAAGTCTATTATTCTACTGGCTTCAGGCTAGAAGTCAACGTAAAGTTTCATTTGAAATTTTTAACATTTTCAAATAACAAAATTCATGTTTTTGTCAGTTTTAAAATTTTTCTCAAAGGAAAACTCTACTGATCTTGTTAAAATTCGTTGAAGTTATCACAAATTAGTAGAGATTTAAAATATTAATTGGTTTTTCACAAAATTTTTTTGAAAGAGATTAAAAATATATAAGTATATTTTTTTAAATTAGAAAAATTATAAAAGATTATTTTGATGCATTTATTTAATTTTAAAAATAAATTATATAAAAGGGATTTGATTAATAATTATTATTATTTCTTCTAAGTCGAGTAAGTAATTCTACTTCTTAGGTGATTACTTACTAAAGATTTATAATTAGAATGCTAAATAATGGAAATCTGAATCACAAGAATATTTGAAGCTTGCTTTAAATGTTTATATATTTCAAACGAATTAAAGAATTATCTTGTATTTGAAAATCGACTTCCTGGGATCTCCACAGGATTTTTAGCAAACGCTGATTATTTCTTATCACACCCTACTAAAGGGCAATTGACCCTGTGTCTGTTTATATATACATATATATGCCCCCCTCCCCCCAGTGTCTGTGTTTCTGTCCACCTAGGAATTATTTGATTATAACTCCTAAACTATTTTCTCATTAGAAGCAAAGTTGTAGAAGATGTAATTTTTGAAATTTTTGTTTAAAATTTTTTGAAAATAGCCACCAAAAATGGGTGGGGGGGGTCAAAAATGAATATTCTAGACAGGTGGTTCCCAACCTTTTGTGGCCCATCTCCCTTTCTGGAGGTTGACTAACACCTATCGCCCCCTTTTCATTTTCATTGTATGCCTAATTTTAATTTGAAGTAAAGTGAAAATAATAAAGCAGTTTTATTATTTTAAACAATTTTATTACATGTATATAAAAACAACCAAAGCAGTTTTATCCGGTCACTCTTAAATAAAATAGAAAAAAAATTAAAATGTACATTTTTTACAGATTTTTTTTAAGAACAAAGAAGTGAAATAATTAACTAAGATCATTGACGTACATTTAAAAAACAGGAGTACATGTTTTCATTTTTAAATTGGAATCTGGAAAAATTAAGAAAGTTGACAGTTAAAATTTGAAAAAATAAATGAAAGTTTGAAAACTTTGTTATTGTTTTATTTTACCTTTTCAATGGCTGCCACCAGTGACGAAGGAACACCAAGTTTTCAATATCCATATGATATTGACTGCATGAAAAACATTTATAATTGAAGAAAGACTGATGATGAAGACCAAGTCTTCTAAACTATAGTCTCAAACAAATGAAATAATATATATACAGATATATCATCTCGATATATGTGTGTATGTTTATTTGCATCAAGCAGAGGACAACCTCTTTGTTTCTCTTTGTGGGCTGCCTTGTGCTTGGTGGATTTTAGTTAAAGCTTCAATATCCGGGTTTATGTTCGTCAAGTTCAGGCGCAAGTCTCCTTTGAGGCAAATGTCCAACATATGTCTTTGTTTTGTGAGGAGTTGGACAACAGAACTAAATCCTTTTTCAACTAAATATGTACAGGGAACGAGATGAGAAGTGGTTCAGTTTTTCCCCACAGTTGTGGATAAGGTACCATAAGCTTCACCCAGTCTAACTTGCAACCGCTCTGCTTTGCCTCAAATCTTGATTCCATGTCAGTTTTTAACTGATCAAGGTGATCAGTAAAAATTAGGATTTCTGGAGTTCATGAGTCTCGTTTTCTGAACTGTACTATTTTAATCCCCCCCCCCCCTTGAATACCTATCGCCCCCACATATTTATTGCCCTCTGATAGCCCAAATCGCTCCCAAGTTGAGGAGCCACTGTTCTAGACCTTTCAACCAAACTCAACCAAATTTCGTATACATATTCTGTGAGACCCCAGAAGGCCAGAAATGCAAAAACTAACCACCCAAAATGGAGGGAGGGTCAAATGAATGTCCTTTGGCAAGAAGCTTCTCATCCTTTAAACATTGCCGGAGTCGCAACTAGTATAATTATTAATTCAATATAATTTTTAAATAACTATACAAAGTAATATTTCTTTGGGGTTTCAGGTATATCGTCATGGTGCTCGTCTTATGGTTAATAAAGATGATATTGCTAATGTAGATCTTGTCCCTCTTACCAATGAAGGAAAAAAAAGTATGTCACAAAATTTAAAAAATATTAGTGACGTATAACCTTCAGAGTTCAAAACTCGCACTCAGTACCTCCAAACGCTGAGATTTTGTTTTCTTATTCTTTTCACTATATGTAAGGACCACACTAGACAGGGATTTACTGGAGTTATTTGATATCTATTAAAAAAAAAAAAAAAAAAAAAATTCGACTCCCAGCGCAAAGCACATAATATTAATTTCAATTATTTCTAAAAAATGAATGTGGTTATTGGTTATTATATTTAAATACTAGTAGTTATTATTTTTACTATACTAGTAGGCAAACTAGATTTTCTTAGAATAACGAGCCAGATTGCTAGAAATAAGTTATCGAACTGATAACTATGTGCTTGATAACGACTTTTGCTTATATACAGGGTTCATCAGACACTTTTTTTAATATTCATTTTATGAAAGAGTTTCATAAAAAATTCCTGACTTATTCGAAAATCAGTTTCTAGCCCTAAGATAATATCTAATTAATGTTCAGGATAGCCCGTTGAGATAATAACGTGGTAATTGCTTAAAATTATACTTTATTATAATTTATAAAAGTAGTTAAAAAATAATAAATTAGCTACTAATTTTTTCAATAAATGCATAAATTGTGATCCAAAAGTAAACTATTAAGAACATGCAAAATTAAATCATTTTTTTTTAATCATTAATTTACACTTTCAATCAACCTATTCTTTCTAAATATGAACATCTTTTAATTCTCTTTAGAAATGGTTGAATATGGCCTAAACATCAATATCGAATTGCTTTTCTAATTGGTTCTTTCAAAATATTTTAGACCAGCAACTTGAATTTTTTTTTACTTCTTTTTAACCACCCTGTAGCAAATTTCGAACTAATTTGTATCACGTTTATTATTTTTAGCTACTTAATTCAATATTCTGCCTTATCAATTAAAAAAGATAATTTTAGAGATTTCCAGACTATTGATATTTATGTCATAAGTCATAAGGACTTCACTGTGATGCAATGTTTTTTCAGAAATTTTGGCGCTTTCATCAGAATTGACTCTCGAAGGGGGTCTCCCTTTTGATACGGAAATCTAAAAATATTTAAAATAAGCACTTTAATTCAAATCGCAATAAATAATATTGTTGTTATACAATATTTGTACCAACTTACACATTTCATTTAAGAATCTCTCTCCATGTGGATAGCTAAATAATAATTGGGAGATTTATCGAAAACTATTTATCAATATGATATTTGAACATGAAGACTGAAAATGCAGAGAAAGTTCAGAATTAAATTGACGAAATGTCAACAAAAATTAATTAATTGTATAATTATTTCTTTGCATAACATCCTTGTCAAAATTTACAATACTTTAAAAACTACCATGGAAATTAATCAGAAGGAGGGGGGAGGGTTACGAACTTCTCGGGTTAACGAGTCAGATCAAGAGAAAAAATATTTATAAATAATTTTTTTTTTTTTTTCTACCCTCTTGGCCTCGGGAACTAGTGCCCATTTAGCCAAAATAAATAATTAAATCATTTAAAAAAAGCTATTTTCTTCATTTTTGAGAGGAAGTTAAAGATATTTCCTCAAGGACAATACAGATAGGTATTTTGATTTTAGAAACAAACCGTTTTGACTTTTTGTCTCTTGAATTGTCGTGGAACACATAGTCAAGAAAAAATATAGCTTGAAAATGATTTTTTTTTATATCTTTCGACATTTTTAAGCAAATTGAACAAAAAGATGATTGAAATGGTAACTAGGGTTGTCAAGGTAGGTACTTCGGCTACCGTAGTACGGTAACGAGAAAATGTTTTTCCGAATAGTAAACTAGATTATAAATATTTTACGTATCATTGAAAATTTCTCTTTAAAATTTTCGCAACTTGATAAGTCACAAAAAACTAAATCTAATTATAAATTAAAGAGTCTGCTAAATTAAATATAGATTTAAATTCTAGAAAAATAGTAATTGTATTATCAATCCACGAACGTCGATTTAATTTCATTCATAGAAAGCAACGTGTTAATTAAATTTTTGTATAATATCGAATCTAATGGTTATTAATCAAATATAATGGAAGGCAGCCTTGGGGTAGTGAAGAAAGAAAAATGAACACATATCAAATAAGGTGTAATTTATTGAAATCCTTCCTCCTTTCGCTTTGCAAACCGACGTTTCGGAGGATTTATCCCTCCTTCTTCAGGGTTTCAAAGGGTTCAATGAATAAAAACAAATAAAATGTTTCCTTCTTCTCTCCACAGCGGTGTTCAAAACCTTCTTCATTTTTAACAAAGGCATAGAAAACAATTTTTTTCCTCCTTTTCTTAATCTGATTCAATTCTTCTCTCCATAGCAGTGTTCAAAACCTTCTTCGTTTTAACAAAGGCATAGAAAAACAATTTTTTCCTCCTTTTCTTAATTAGATTAAGAAAAGGAGGAAAAATTTGTTTTTCTATGCCTTTGTTAAAAATGAAGAAGGTTTTGAACACTGCTGTGGAGAGAAGAAGGAAAACATTTTATTTGTTTTTATTCATTGACCCTTTGAAACCCTGAAGAAGGAGGGAAAAATACTCCGAAACGTCGGTTTGAAAGGAAATGAGGAAGGATTTCATCTAAATTACACATTATTTGATTATGTGTTAATTTTTTCTTTCTTCACTATCCCTGGCTGCCTTCCATTACATTCAATTAAAATTTCTACCAGTCCGTCTTCTCAGAGAAAATTTCGTTGCAAAAATAATATTTATTCTCTTTTAGAATTTATTAGATAAATTCAAGAGATTCGATCACCATAATAGTAATTGAACATTGTGTATTTCAGGAAGGAAAAACCCAGGGGTATGAATTAGGTCAATGGCTTCGTCTTCATTATCCTGATTTGTTGCATCGCAAGTATAAATCGGATGAGATTTATGTCCGGTCCAGTGACGTCGATCGATGCATTATGACCAGCCAAGCACTTCTTGCAGGGCTTTATCATCCCATCGATCCAACAGACAGATGGAATGAAGAAAGCGATCTGCAATGGACTCCAGTGCCAATTCATACCGTCCCGAAAAATCTGGATGATGTAATTTGAAGATATTTTTTTAATGGTTTTAAATATTTGCATAAAAATAATCGGACGGTCGATAATTTTAAAATCAGATAATTTTTTTTTTTTTTGCTTTTCGGCCTTTCTAGCCATTAGCCAATTTACGATACTTATTATTTTTTAAATTTTGTCCTCTACCCAGGGATCAGATTTTAGCCGGATGCCGCGAGTCGGATTCGAGCAGGCTTGTACACTATTGCCTCGGCCAACCCGACCCCCATGAATAAATATTTAAAGTTTATTTTTTACTTTTCCGATTCCCTAGTAAACCAGTTAAATTGCACATTTTATTTTTGCGTCCAATGGCATAACTACACCTTTATTTCAGAAAATATCAAGTTAATTTCTAGAAAATTCCAATTTTAAGAGTGAAGTAATTTTTGGAGACGGACTGATAAGTGAATTGAGTGGATATAAATGAGGCAGTTCAAAATTCAAAAAAGAAGATAATTTAAACTATCTTTTTATTGAAGGAGACAATTAAAGAGTGTGTCTTCTGCTGGAATTATAAAATTTTAATTTATTTATAACGACACTATAGTTTACTATACTATATGTACTTACATAGATTAATTCCTGTGAGTCAATTGTAATAGACTGATGAAGATGGCAAAGCTCTCGAAATTATAGTCTCGTGTTAAATAAATTAAAAATCTATAATTCCAGCAGAAGACACACTCTTTTATTGTCTCCTTCAATTCATAAAAATTCTGCTACATTCGGCAAAAAGAAACTTTCAATTTATCTTTTTATTCATAAAGAGACGTTTCGGAGGCCTATTTTCTTTTTCAGGGTTTTGAAGAGTCAGTGAACGAATCCAATGTGGATCCGCTTCTGTCTCCTCTCTCACTGTTTGTGTTACTGCCACTATGGGAGGAGACAGAGGTGAATTCACATTGGATATCCTTCACTGACCTTTTCAAAACCCCTGAAGGAGGAAATAAGCCTCCGAAACGTCGGCTTATGAATAAAACTTTTTTTTATATATTTTTTATTTTTTTTATTTAATGTCACCGGGAACATAGCCCATTTAGACAGCACATAAGTAAAGAGTTAGTAGGGTTAGTGAGGAGCCGAGTTTTCAGCCAGCAGAAATTTTTATTTGCCAGCTAGGATCGAACCCCGGCCTCCCACTTCAACATCGTCATAATCGATCGATGCTGAAGCGAGGCCAATGCGTTAGCTGACTGAGCCAACCCGACTCCCCAATAAAAACTTAGTTTAAATTATCTTCTTTTTTTTTGAATTTTGGACTGCCTCATCAATATCCACTCAAATCCCAATTGTATTTGAGAATTCTCAATTGAATAAAAGAAAATTACAATTGTATTTCAGAAATCTCAATTCAATTTCAGAAAGTCTCAATTGAATATTAGAAAATCTCACTTGTATTTCAGAAAATAGACAATATAAAAATTAACTAAACAATTGACATTTTTTGAAATACAATTGATGTATTCTGAAATTGAATTGAGATTTTTGAAATAGAATTAAAATTTTATAATATTCAAATGAGAATTCTGAAATAAAATTAATTGCGGTTTTCTGAAATACACATGGAAAAGGTGGTGTAGAATTATTTTCTAGGGTATGCATGGACCTGATCTCTACTTCACATTAATTCTTTGAGATTTAATAATTCAATTAATTCGAATTCACTCTCCCATTTCAGCTTTCTCATGAAATATTCACAACCCTTTTTAAACAAGATCCTCCTCCTGTTAAATTTAGTTTTCTGGGGTTGGATATTTTTTTTAATTCCTCTCCAGTATTTTGGGACACCTTTCAAATAAAGGCAAATAAATTCCTTGCTAAATTACAAGTTTATTCGGAGATGAACAAAATGGCAATAAGACTAGCATTATACAATTTGATTTGGTATAGAACCAAATAGAAACAAGCAGTTGCGCCAAAACATTTTCCAGACTGATAGCTTCAAAATGATTATGTTTATTTTTACTATTTCTAGATGTTATACTTAGGGTATGTTGATCCGAAATGCACCGAAGTAAAAACTCTTTTAAAATCAATAATTTCTTCATGGAGACAAAAATATCCAGATATTTTAAATCATTTTGAAAATTCCTCTAAATCCGAACTTGATACTAAACATGAAATTCATATTTGTATCAATGAGGTAAGATATTTTACATTCATTTACTTTAAAGACTTATTATTGGATTCAAGCTAATGAACAATTCCTGACATATCTATTTTTTTTTAATTTAAAAGTATGATAAAACAAATATGCCATCTACAATTACTGATGAACAAGTAGAATCTTTTATCAAAGAGGCCCGGAAAGGATATTTTGGCAACGAGAAATTAAAAGGTTTAAATACAGGTAAGAGCAAAATTATCATCATCGCCTGCATTATAAAATTCTAATTTGGTGTAATATACATTTTAATATTCGGCATGATTATTTTGGGTTTTATAGGGTGTTTTTTTAGAGGTATAGAACTTCGAATTGAAATAAAACACAAGAAAATCGTTTTAATGTCCATCAATTTGGCTTTATTGGAAGGATAATTTTATGCCATTAATGTTTAAATATGATTTCGGGCATGTGGCCGCCGCGGCTGGCTCGAATAAATCCAATTCTACAGGTCCAATTTTCAACCACTTTTTCGAGCATATGGGGCCGTATGTTGGCAATAACGCCACGAATGTTGGCTTCCAAGTCCCCTAACGTTTCTGGTTTGTTGGCGTAGACGAGCGACTTCACATATCCCCAAAGAAAATAATCCAATGGTGTCAAATCACACGATCTTGGTGGCCAATTGACAGGTCCATTCCGCGAAATTATGCGCTCATCGAATGTTTCCTTCAATAAATCGATTGTGACGTGCGCTGTGTGGCATGTAGCGCCGTCTTGTTGGAACCACAACTCATCCACATTCATGCCATCCAATTCGGGAACAAAATAGTCGGTTATCATGGCTCTATACCGGTCTCCATTAACGGTAACTGACTCTCCAGCATTATTTCGGCCCAATGACTCCACCAGCCCATAGAGCACACCAAACAGTCAGTTTTTGTGGATGTAATGGCGTCTCAAGGGTCTCATGTGGATTCTCTTCACTCCAAATGCGGCAATTTTGCTTGCTGACGTAGCCATTCAACCAAAAATGAGCCTCATCACTGAACAAAATTTTGCGATGAAAATCAGCATCGAGATCAATCTCATTTTCGGCCCATACACCAAAATCACATGCCCGAAATCATATTTAAACATTAATGGCATAAAATTATCCTTCCAATAAAGCCAAATTGATGGACATTAAAACGATTTTCTTGTGTTTTATTTCAATTCGAAGTTCTATACCTCTAAAAAAAACACCCGTTACTATTAATAATAATAATATTAAAATTAAAAAAAATTAACCTATTGTGTGTTTTACAATTTTATTTTTTATGGAACGGATTAAATTATTCTACATTTTAAACATAATCAGAATGTCAACTGATAATATCTTACATTATTAAACGGCTCTAACGATTTCACTAAAAATTAGTGTACTTATCAAGTGTCATGAGTTGTGTCAAATTTTTAATTCTATTGAATTAAAGGAAGGGGTTGTAAATTAGGAGTGTCGTAAAATAAATATTTTAATCGTCATATTTCGTCTTCGGAAAGTCTCAGAGCCTTGAAATTTGAAACTTAAGGTATCTAAGGCTACAAGAAGTATAACAAGATTTTGGCTAAAATAGAAAAACCGGAAGTTGATGTTTACGTACGTAAAAATTTACCCCTCCTGTGTTTTGCAACCATAAGTCTCAGAGATACGAAATTCGAAACTTAAGCTTGATATAGGCTAGGAGTACACCAAGCTTTTGGTTGAAATCGGAAAACTGGAAGTGGGGATTTACATGAAAGATTTTTCGTTTTTTTTGATTTTCTCAAAAACAGCTCTAACGATTTTTTTAAAAATTAGTGTATTTATCAAGTGTCATGAGCTAATAGTTGTGTCAAATTTTTAATCCCATTGAATTAAAGGAAAGGGTTGTAATTTAGGAGTTTCGTAAAATAAATATTTTAATCGTTCATATCTCATCTTCGGAAAGTCGCAGAGTCTTGAAATTTGAAACTTAAGCTATTTAGAAGCAAAAAGTTACCAAGCATCGCTCGGTGCTCCAGGCACTTATTATTAAAAAAGGATTGGGGGACGCTACCAATAATAATGAGCGGGGATTTCAAAGTGCAGTTCTCCAAACCTTAAAATCAACCCAACCAACCAAAATGGATGGAGGTCAACAAATTTTAATTTTAAGTAGTTATTCTTTAGCTTGAATTAAATAATAGATGATTAAAAAAAACGAGTGAAAAATATCTTAAAAGAATAATTTTACATATTATCAATTTTATATTTAAGATCAATTTCAGATTAGGGTGTAAGGAGAAGGCTTAGATTAAAAATTGAATCACAAGTAATGAAGAATATGGACTATAGAAATAGCCATTTTGTTGAACTCTGATAAAACTTTTGGATATCTTTGACTACTAGCAAAATCACTTAATTGTTAGGTTTGTGCGCAAACACCTAAAGTTAAAGGCAAAAATAACAGCAATCTGTCAGCTATTGTAAATTGACTGACTCATTTTATTTTATTTTATTTTATTTATTTATTAGTCCTTGATTAATGAAAGAAGCTGGCCCAGCATCAATAAATCACTTCTAGGCAAATTGGACCTATTTTCCTTAGCAAACCCTGCCTTCATGGCTAGGTTGCTTGGTTATGTTTTGACAACACAAAAGTCGGCAAACGCAGCTGATATTTCGTCTGCTCGTGACGTCAGTCCTGCTTCTTCGCTCTGATTGGTGTTCAACCCAAAATAGCGGATTGGTGTATTTTATAGTTTTATTTTATCAAATAAATAAACAATCTCGCTAATAATATAAAAATAAATACGTTTTTGTAATCTATGAATCCTATTTCATTAGATAAATACATTATTTTAGTGATTCTTGGTTACTGTCATCATGCCTGTTAAAATTAGAATTTTTAGTGAATTCACTCATAATTAATTATAATTATTTATTGAACACGGACAAATAATACAATACAACTACGACGTTTCGATTCACTCATTCAGCGATCGTTCTCAAGTATGAGCAATTGATCACCCACTCCGATTTTAGATTAACATGGGTGCTCATACTTGAGAACGATCGCAGAATAAGTTGATTGAAACATCGTAGGTGTATTGTATTATTTGTTCGTGTTCAATAACTAATTATAATTATTTGTGTCTGATTTCACTAAAAATTCAAATTTTAATCAAATTAATCACAAAAATAAAAGCTTCAATAGCTTCATTGCTAAACTAAATAATGTTTATTTTTAATGTTTATAGATGTTGAACCTTGGATATGATGATCCTGAATGCCCAGAAGTAAAAACTTATTTAAAATCAATTGTTGCTTCATGGAGAAAAAAATATCCAGATTTTTTAAGTAATTATGAAAATAGTACTAAATCTGAAATTGATACTAAAAATGAAATTCAAAATATGCTCAATGAGGTTAGATAAATTTTATTTGAATTATCTTATTATTTGATTCAAGCCAATAAACTAAATACTGACCAATATATTTTTTTAATTAAAAAGTATGATAGAACAAATTTGCCATCCACAATTACCGATGAACAAGTGGAATCATTTGTCAAAGAGGCCCGTCAAGGATATTTTGGAGACGAGAAATTAAAGGGTTACAATTCAGGTAAGAAATTATTAAACTTTGTCATATAGTGAAATTGTGTTTTGACAAAGAGTGATAAAATGGGCCACTGAGAAAGTCAAAATAAATGGGCCACTGAGAAACGTCTGGCCCATTTAATAAAAACTCTGTGTTTTTAATTTTTATCCAACTCCCTGCTATTCCTGTTACAAATTTATTATTGATGCGAATGATACAACATTAAGGTAGTTGTATCACCAAATTTATTTCCCTAGGATTTTTTTGAAATTTAGACAGATTATTATTTAAATAATTCTGCATCGATTGGTGCAAATTGAAATTTATGAACAATATAGTTCCGGAGATATTACATTCCAAAGATAGAGTTTTTCAGACTCTGATACATTGCACTATACGGGATACCGGAAAGTTTACATACATGTATAATTATAATTAAGAAAATCTTCTTACGATTGCATATATAGTTAATTTGTTACAAGCAATAGTTTCGAAGGATTGACCTTCATCAACAGTGTTTTTAATTATAAATATTTTATCTGTTATCGGTTCAAAATACTAGTAAATGTAGGTGAATTCGTTTTGGTATAATACTAAGCTGATCACCCAACAAACGAATTATATATTAAAATTAATATATCACTTTATGTATCAACAACTCTGCTACTCTCGGGAAACAAAATCTTTTCACTTAAATTTATTAGAGCTTTTTGAAAAAAAAAATGTCCAAATGTTTAAATGTTTTGACTTATAACTCTAAATCCGATCTTAAAAGATGAAAGAATGAAATAGTTAAATTACAAAACTCATCAATAAGCACGACGTTTCGAAACCTAGCTCTGGAGTCGTTTTCAAGTGCTGGAGACAAGTCTATTAATATAGTACCTTTACAGGATTTCAAATCCCTAGATTTTGGCATATCAGCCAGACTAGCAAAAGTGCAAACTATTCAAACCAGAATGTTCCAAAAACAACTCGAGCTTATAAAAAAGTACAAGGACATTCGAAATGACTTAGAATCCCTCAAGTTATTTTAAAAACTGATATGTCAACAACGTTCGAATGTGAAAACTTGTAAAAGCCCTCATTCAATTAATAGACTTCTCCGGACTATTAGAAAACTACTCCATATTTAAGTGTCAAAAATCAAAATGTACATTCTGATTTTATCTTATTAGCAATATGCAATCTAGGTGATTTCAGTCGAAATTTCTATTGTGATGAGCAATTCAATCACCAAAAGATCAAATTTGCAATAAATCGTTAGTCCCAAACAAACTGATTCTCTCAGTTCAGATTTAAAATCAATAAAATCGCGTTTCTAAATTAATATGTAAATCAGTGAGGTCTAGAAAGATTTCAAATTTAATTTCATAATATTAATTATCCATGATAAATCAAAATATACACAAAAATTAATTGAAGGAGACAATAAAAGAGTGTGTCTTCTGTTGGAATTATAAATTTTCTTTATTTACTATAGTTTCGAGGGCTTTGAATCCATTGTAATAGACTGATGAAGAGGGCAAAGCCCCTCAAAACTATAGTCTCGTTATAAATAAATAAAATTTATAATTCCAGTAGAAGACACACTCTTTTATTGTCTCCTTCAATATATAAAAATTCTGCTACTCTCGGCAAAAAAACTTTCAATTTAACAAAAATTAATTATTTGTAGTAATTGTAATGTTGCGTCCGAAATATGTAGCTTGAGTCTTATCTGACTATTTTTTTTTTAATGGAATTGAATGCAAGAAGCCCGAGGCGCACCACGGAAATGCAGCCCCCAATGGATCTCGAAAGACCATTGAATTATCGGAAACAAGAGAAAATTGTGAAAAATATGTGAAACATACCTAGAATAATATTTTACTAATTTATAAAAAAAATTATTTTGTTTTAGGGGCCTTTCTTCGAGACATTTTAAATTATGTAGAAACGAATAAAAAAGCGCTTCTTTATAGCACCCATGATAGTTTTTTCTGGGCGATTTTTTATACATTAGAATTGGAAAACCCAGCAAAAATTAATTTCATTTCTACATTACTTTTTGAAATACACGTCGAAGAACCGACCGCGGGTCAAACTCCAAAAAAATACATCAAAGTTTGTAAAATAAATATTTCTACTTACTTATAAGATCTATTTATAATACTATTTTTTTTCGTTTTTAGATTATTCATAAAAATGGTCCAGGGGCCCCACTTGAAGTTAAACACATTCCAAATTGTGATGAACTTTGTCCTTTGGAAAAATTTAAAACTTTTGTAGAGCCTATAGCTTTTAGCGATTGGCCCAAAGATTGTAAATAATTGTATTTTAATACAATTCCACAAGAGGAAATGTTTTTAATCGTATTATTTAAGGAAATAAATTTAAGTAGTATTTTAATTCAACTTGAAAGTAAGAATTTAAATAAAATTAAATTATACAATTACTATTTTTCTTTTCTTTTTTTTATGATATAAAACAAGTTTATTTACGTTCTATTGAAATAAATTTTGTATTTAATTTTAATAAAGTTAAATAAATTCCTGAGGGATGAATCCCTCTGATATCGCAATATTTCTAGTAAAATCCTAGAATTTGTCCTAAAAATTAAATTCTTTCTTTTAATATACAGATTGCATTTTAACCCGAGCTGATTTTTGAAAAAAATTTCAACTATTTTCAGAAAAAAGATGCTCAAATCTTTAGTTTTATATTTAAATAAATTTGTTTAATTAAATATATTTTTGTTTAATTAATTAAATTTTTAGAAATTATATTAAAGATATCTTCTGATCAGTAGATATAAATATTTTTATATTTTAAGGTCCCGAAAAAATATAAAAAGGGCCTCTTTTTAATTACCTACGTTATAATATAAATCTGCGCCTGTGTCAGATCAGTCAAGAAATCAGATACGAACTTGATTTAGTTTTTACTCTGAAATAACAAATTGCATTAAAATTTTAATCCAATTGTTTTTTTAGGAAAGCTCGAATTAAAAAACTACATAATATTGATGGTAAAATATTATAATAAAGATCTCATTAAATGAAATAAGTTTAAATTTTCATGAATTTAATTCACTTTTAAATGAAAAGTGGCACAAAGTAGCCGTTTTTAACCGACTTCAAAAAAGGAGGAGGTTCTCTATTCGACTGAATTTTTTTTTGTGTCTATGTTACCTCATATCTCCGCCAATTGTGAACCGATTTTGAAAAAAAAATTGCATTGGTTTCAGTCTAGCTTCCTTTTGTCCCGTTTTTTTTTATTGGTATTAGACCTTTTTTGTTAGGTTTGTTCAGGCCTAACTTCTTTGTTTATGAACCGATTTCGATGATTCTTTTTTTATTGGAAAGGGGAGATGGTGCCATATTAATTTGGTCAAGTTCTGATGATATGATTAACGACGAAATAACGCAAATCTCCAATTCTTATGACCAAATAATCAAAATTATAATAAATCAAATCTTTTATAAAAAAAATCTTAAAACATTTCATTTAAAACCCTCAAACGTTTCGAGAGAATTTCTATATTTATGATTTGAATTATATTATCATTTTCTGATTCATTCGCACGACTCTTTCTCTTACGAGATTCATGCAAGGTATTATATTAAGTCACTATTAATAACATCACTAAAAAGAGAAAAATAAAAATAATTTTTAAGTAAAAAATAAAACCGACTTCAAAAAAATTAAATGCAACAAATGCAATACACTAAAAGGTATAAAATAATTATTATCATATTTAGTTACAACTAAACGACGAAATATTAACATGAAATTACTTTTTGAAATCGGTGCCAAACAACTAACCATACCTATAAGCGAGCGGACCCGCCAAACGTACTAAGTAAGTTCCGCCGAGTGCCATTCATAAAATGTATATGTTTAGCACCAACTTCAAAAAGTAATTTCATGTTAATATTTCGTCGTTTAGTTCTAACTAAATAAGATAATAATTATTTTATACCTTTAAGTGTATTTTATTTGTTGCATTTAATTTTTTTGAAGTCGGTTTTACTTTTTCTTAAAAATTATTAAAGGATTAAGGATATTATTTTCAAATTACATAATTTATTTAGTCCGATGGAATTTCCAGTGTAACTTTTAATTAAACTAAGGGATGTGGTGTTGGTTTGAAGTAAAACATTTGGCAATTAAAATGGGTTGAAGATTTTTTTTCGTAAATACCACAAGTCTTCATCCCTCTTTAATTATTTTTTATCTTTTGATTCTTGAATCAGAAATTTGAATTTGACAAACTAATTTTTAAAATTATGTCATATTAGGAAAAGTTTATATAGACAAACTTTCAAAATGCTTGGTACATAGTTAATAGAGGAGTATTTAAATTGTCAGTTTTTTACTTTACCATACAGGGTATGGTCAAGTATTGTAATCGTGCATGAAAAAAGTGGTTTTTCCTTCTTTTTTTTCGAAATATCTCAAAAACAGGCTAAAACTATTTTGATTAAAAAAATTGAGCGAAACCATGGCATTTGGCTCTACAAAAAGCCCTTATAAGTAAACATCGAGAAAAATTATTTTTTTCGAGATAATAATTGTTTTGTCAAAATGTCTGTTAGTTAGTCTGTGCCAGTTACCAAAATTTGTGGACGAGCTAGCTCAAAAACTAGTGTGAATATAGAAACCAAATTTCACTGTAGTTTTGGTCCATTGAGATTAAGAGCTGATTATATTTTGGTGCATATCGACCCAAAATTAAGGGTAGTGGAGGGGGGGGGGGGTTAAAAATTAAAAATCTAGGCCATTTGAACAAACTCAACCAAATTTTGTATACATAATCAGTGGGACCCCAGAACTCTAAAAATGCAAAAATTAACTCCCCACCCCTACATGATTATAAATAATTTTATTAAATATTAAATATAAGTGAAGGGCAAGGTTGTATGGTAAAGTCAAGTGGATGGCCACATTAGAACACGTCAGCTTATTTGATTTACATATAATGTGGGTTAATTTTTCTTTAAACAGTAGTAATAATTTTAATTAAGTTTTATAGTACCTAATGAATAATAATACAGTATTTGCTTCAAATATAATCATTGGACGCTTATTAATAAATAAAATAAAGAATTGATTTCAAAATATAGATGTATGGTTATATGAATAAATCCTATAAGGACATTTTCATTGATTGGTTTCCTCAAAAAATTAAAAACTTTGCTAATCTGGGTAATAAATATTTTCAATTTTGTTGATAGATTATCAAAAAGATTTGCATGTTATATTTTATTTAAATTTGTACAATAAAAGATAGCGTTTTTCATCCTGGGAATTGTTTAATTTTAGTCACATTTGATATCGAAATTATTCATATAAATAAAATTTATAAAAATAATAAAGATTTATAATAATAAACTTTAGTTTAATCAATTTGTTCTTACCTTGGAAGAATGGCTGCCGGTGCGTCGCGTCTGCTCTGGGCAATTCTCCTCACTCAAATGAATAAAATCCTGTTTTTCGTTTAAATTATCTATCATGTATTCTTCTGGATGGGCTCGATTCTCTAAAAAAGAAAAGAAACATATTAAGTAATTTATTTATTTTAAAAAAGAAATTTTCAGTGATAATATTATAAATGACGATTTCGGTGAATCCTCGGAAGATAATAAAAATAAATTTAATGCGATATCGATATTTTTTTATCTAATTAATTATTCTAACGATGAATAATAAGAATTGGTCCAGAAAATCGTTCTTTCTTTAATTATACAGGGTGGGGCATAAAGATCTACCACATTTTGAAGAGGTATAAGAAATGAAAAAATTAACTAGAAAAAAAACTGAATATATTTTTGAAAAGAACATAAAATAATTTTTTTTAAATGTGTTTTAAACATTATCAGACGAAAGGGGAGGGGGTCAAAAATGAAAATTCTAGCCCTTTCGACCATACTCAACCAAATTTTGTATACATATTCTGTGGGTCCCAAAAAGGCTAAAAATGCAAAAATTAACCATCCGAAATGGGGGGGAAGATCAAAAATGAAAATTCTAGCCCTTTTGACCAAACTCAACCAAATTTTGTATACTTATTCTGTGGACCCCCAGAGCTGTAAATACAAAAACTAACGAAATTTTATATACATAGTTTGTTCGAAAGGATAGAATCTTCAATTTTGACCCCCCACCCCCACCCCATTTTGTCTGATAATCTTTAAAAGACATTAAAAAAAAATTATTTTATATTATTTTTAAAAATATATTCAGCTTTTTTTTAGTTAAATTTTTTCATTTTTATACCTCTTCAAAATGTGGTGGATCGTTTTGTCCCACCCTGTATAAGCTATGTTAATTCGTCTGTAAAAATCCTAATAATTCTAACTGAGTTTTGTAGAAATGTGGAGATATAATTAAATTCAAATTAGAAATTATTGAACTTTTATTCATTTTTATTATTTTACTCTTTTAGCAACAAGTCATGAATATATAGTTACAAAGATGTAATAATTTATTAATTGTTGATTTTAAATCGGATTTTTTTTTTGTTTTAAATGACATATATGGTAAATATTTTTCTATTAAAATTTAAAAGTTTCTTTTTGCCGATAGTAGCAGAATTTTTATAAATTGAAGGAGGCAATAAAAGAGTGTGTCTTCTGCTAGAAGAATTCCTGTCTAATTGTTCTACTAGAGGTAAGTTGCTAGGGAATAAAGGGTAGAAATGCTGAAAGAGAAAAATCCTAAATGTTTCTATAGCTAAGTGTAAACTCAATTAAATTGAAAAACAATTTAAAAAAGTCCGAAATTGATTCTTTTGTATTAAATTTTGAAATTGACACCCAGAACTAATTCGCGCCAATGCATGTGTACTTGCGTTTTTTTGTCCATTTGGATGTATGAATAGATGCTTAGAAGGGAAAGCGCAGTTCTCGAAGTGAAGACTAGATGCTGGCTTGTAGTAGATCTCGACGAAGATGGGAGAATTACGTATGTTGAACACTGGAGAAATATATTGGTAGAAATCAGATTTTAGCTTTTGATTATAATAGTTAAATAATAAAATAAAAACCAGAAAGAATTTATATTTTTAGATCAGTTTCTAGGATTATACTAGAGAGCAGTTGTTAACTACAGCCGAGATAGGATGTTAGTTCTCGGGTTCAACTCCCGAGGGATGAATCCCTCTGATACGCAATATAAACAAATGCTCTCTAGTAAAATCCTAGAAACTAACGTAAAAATGTAAATTCTTTCTTTTTTAATATAAATAGGCTATTCGCCCAGAGGTGATTTTTTTGGAAAAACTCTATCTGGTTTCAAAAGGAAAAATACTTAAAATCATTAATTCATAATAAAATTAAATTAAAATAAATTTTTAATAATGGAGGTATCCAGTTTAATATATTTTCATTTTCAAAATATCTCAAAAAACTCCTAAAACTATAAAAAATAAAAAATAGATATGTAGCTGTTAAAACTTGTATTTTTGTGATTAAATATATTAAGGGTTGAAATTTTGTTAAAATCACACATAATTAATTATAATTATTTATTGAATGCGATCAAATAATACAATATAACTATGACGTTTCCATTGAGTTATTTTGCGATCGTTTTCAAGTATGTTAGTGTCCTAGGTTTCTCACTGGACTGAACTCGCAACCTATATTGGTCAAAGGTGCAGCAAACTCAGTTACCTAAAATCAGAGTGGTTGCTCATATGGTAATTGAGAAGCGATCGCTGAATATAGTAAGCCGGTTGAATGCATATAGTGGAACCTCAAATCCGAGTCCCGGAAATCCGAACGCAAAAAAAAGAAACTTATTTATTTAGTCATAAAACCATTATGTATATATTCTACCTTATAACCTTATTTTACATAATTAGTTGAAAAAATAACAAAAAAGTACCGTTAGCATACATAACAAAGTGTAAATGTATCTGCATACTTGTGTCATCCAGGATTGAAAAACGCTAAAAGTTGGTTATTGAAATTCTTTAGGTTAATCACTTTGCAAAAACAATGAAATAATAATAGAAACACACGAAATATCACTTCACTTGATATCAGTTATTTTCAATTGTCGAAGCTAGCTATCGAACAAATTGAAATCAGAACAGGCTAAGGCCCCAATAAGTTCAGATTTGAGGGGTTTCACTGTAGTTATATTGTATTATTTTTGGTCGGGTTCAATAAATAATTAGAATTAATTATGTGTGATTTAAATAAAATTTCTACTTTTAATTTATTTGTTTGATTTTCCCGAATCTTAAGTATAATATATAGTGAGTACTGAGTATATTATAGAGATGAAAAAGAATCTGATGACATTAGTCACATACATAGATAGGATTGTCTGATCTTATCTATTCATTAGATCTCGCGTGAGCCCCTAGAATCTATGCATTCAAATTAAATGTAAAAAGTAGCATCTAATCTACCCTAAAGGCGGCGCTGCTTCGATATAAATTCAATTAACCTAAAAATCGTATTGGGTGCTCAATGCTCATTCTTGAAAACGATCGCAGAATAAGCCCATTGAAAAGACATAGTTATATTGTATTATTTGTTTGTGTTCAATAAATATAATAATAAATATAATATAATATAATAAATATAATTAATCTGGGATTTAATCAAAATTTAATTCCTTAAAAAATAATAAATAAATGAAATTGAGGCCTTATAAATTAAACATAGTGAAAAATATGTTTTAAAATATAATAATTATTTAATATTTACGAAATTTCGATGGTTGCTAATTAGTTATTACAAATAAAATAAATACAATAATTTAACAAATTATTATTATTCTTTATTCACTACACAGTTTTGGTCATCACTTGTTGATCATATTCAATAGTGAATATTCAAAAATAAAGGACGTTATTTATTAATAAAGATAGTCATCCAAAACTGTAAAGTGATGATAAAAGAATAATAATTTATTAAATGTTATGTTATTTAATTTGTGAAAAAACCCTTGAAATTTGAAGGATATTAAATTCATAGTCTCTTTAGTTTTGGAAGTAATTATTTTGTCGAAATTCCTGTTGTGTACGCATCATTTAATCTTGTGTGGTCTAATTTTTAAATTCAAAAAAAGGTAAGATTAAATGGAAAAAATTTTAATTATCCATATGACCAGAAAATTTTTATTACATTAACATAAGATGTAAACTTACATTTTAGAGTTGCTAGATGAAATCGAAACCGAAACGATCATTCGATTTTTTACTGAGAGGAAGATTTCTTGCACTGGAAAATAAAACTAAGATTAACAACGTGAAAGAGAAAAATATCCCACTTCTAATGTTCTTAGTTTGGCCTATGGTGAAATTATTTGATTAGGGAGCCAAAATGTGCCAAAATATTTGTATTTGGAAAAAGAAGAATTGATTAGAATTGGTTTCAGAAATTTAGATTCAAAATGTAGACAATTTTCAGGCGATGTCATGGTAAAAGCCGAGGGGTGATCCGCGGTTGGAAGTAGGTGTACACCTCTTTGGAAGTATTTTGGAAGTACTTGGAAATGTTTGGAAGTACTTGGAAATTTTAATTGAATGTAATGGAAGGCAGCCCAGAGGTAGTGAGGAAAGAAAAAATTAACACATATCAAATACGGTGTAATTTATTGGAATCCTTCCTCCTATCCTTTCAAACCGACGTTTCGGAGGATTTTCCCCTCCTTCTTCAGGGTTTCAAAGGGTCAATGAATGAAACTAATAAAATGTTTCCTTCTTCTCTCCACAGTAGTGTTCAAAAACTTTCTTCATTTTTAACAAAGGCATAGAAAAACAATTTTTTTTCTCCTTTTCTTAATTAGATTATTTCATATGTGTTAATTTTTTAGATTATTTGATATGTGTTAATTTTTTCTTTCCTCACTACCTCTGGGCTGCCTTCCATTACATTCAATTAAAATTTCTACCAGTCCGTCTCTCTCCAGAGAAAATTTCGTTGCAAAAAAAGTACTTGGAAATATTTGGAAGTGCAAGTGGAAGTAGGTGTACATCATATTAGGTCGCGGTTCACCCCTCGGTAAAAGCATAACACAAAAAAACAGGAATTCGGCAATTTCCTTTTATTAAATTTTTTTATTATTTATTTTAAAATCTATATTATGTTTAGAAATGATCCAATCGGAAGCTGAGACTGGACCCAATGCAAGAAAATTTTTCAAAATCGGTTCACAATTGGCTGAGATATGAGGTAACATAGGCACAAAAAAAAAAAAAAAAAAAAAAATCAGTCGAAAAGAGAACCTCCTCCTTTTTTGAAGTCGGTTAAAAAACAGATAGTTTTTTTAAATCTTTGTTGCAGTTTTTTTTTGCTAGTTTAGTTCTTTTATTGTTTGGCAAGCTATGTTGGCTAACCTGAACTCTTTTTTAGTTTTTCCTGAATTTTCCAATTTTCCGGCAACTTTTCCAATTTTTTTTTACGTATTAACCTGAATTGGACTATTACGAACATTTTAAAAAAAAACATTAGCCAAATCGGTCCAGGCATTTGAGAGATCTGCGCTTACAAAGAAAAAGAAATTCATTTTTATTATATAGATATCGTATTAAATCAAAAGATACATTGCGATATAATTAATCTATCTTGACTAAAAATTAACTAAATTGGAACGCAACATTTTTTTCAAGAATCGGTACGAACTTGCATATTTTGGTTAATTTCTAATTTTTATTTAAATAAACCTAGAAAACTAAACCTTAGCAAAAAGATGCCTAATATTAATATAAACTGTTTTAGCAAATTTCCTCTCCTTAGCATCAACCTTTCGTGAAAATTTTATATAACTTTCGATTATTTCTGCATTTGTTTAAAAAGTGATATAATCAATTTAAATCTTTTAGGAATCTAAGATAATTGGTTCAGTAGGTAGGAGGATAGTTACCTTAGTATTTGATGGCTTTTCATTTTTCTTGTGCCAATATATAAGACAAAAAGATGAAAACATTCAGCTGCAGCATTTGAGATGGTGACCTGACTTCTAGGCGTCGAAGACTAATTGGAGTCCTCACGTGATCATGGGAGAGGGGATGGCGGGGAGTGGGTCGGGGTGAGGGGGGATGAAGGCTCGACGTGTCTAGACCGGCAGCCATGTATCTATTAAAAAATTAATTAATTTACAAATTAAATTATATAATTGATTGACCGCTCTTTTGCTATATGAAAGAACATTTGGATATATAGTCAGTAGGGTGTCCTTTATTTTTGATATTTTTGAATTTTTATGTTCTCAGAGGCTCATATGGTTCGAAATAAATTTAAAAAAAATCCCCCAAGTTTCAAGACTCTATCTCAATTTTAACCTTTTTTCGAAAAGAGAAGCAAGTTTCTATCTAAATTACATGGGGTTTTTGACATTGAACGATCAATTTTTATTTTGGCCAAAGAAATGATTCAAAAAATTTGAAACTCTAGAGACTTTATCCTCAGAATAGTTGCTATTATTTAGAATGTTTTCAGATTTTTAGTTGTTATAATTTTGGAGTTATAGCTAGATAAAATATTGCTTTATCTTAGGGTTATTATTCCAAAATTATAATAGCTAAAAATCTGTAAAAATTCTAACGGATAGCTTATATGATAAGGATAAAGGTTACAGAGTTAATTTAATAAAAAATTGATCGTTCAATGCCAAAAACTCCATGTTATTTAGATGAGAAACTTGCATAGCTGTTCGGCAACAGGTTAAAATTGAGATAGAGACTTGAAACTTGGGGGATATTTTTTTATTATTCATTTCGAAACATATCAGCCTCTGGGAGCATAAAAATTTGAAATACCCAAATTAAGGCCCCTTAATAGTCAGGTGTAATAAAAAATCCAAATCTACCATATGGCGAGCTTTCGTTTGATTTTTACTGTTTAGGTCAAATTCATCGTGAAATATTCATAGAGGGCAAATTCATCGAGAGAAGATTAATCGCATTTTTTTTTCAAAGTAAGAAATATATTTCCTACATTTAGCAATATATTTAAAGGATAAAAATCAAGCCAAAAGTGAAGGGATGCTTAATAGAAAAAAATATATTTAACCAGTTTTTATTATTATTTTATTTTTATTTTAATAAAAAATCAACTCTCCAAATCAGGGGGTAACAATTTAAATATTATCCCTTTTCTTTAATTTGGAAAAACAATTGTACTATTCTAATTTAAGACTTGGCAGAACTATTTGTAGAAAAATCAACTTCCACAATCAGGGGGGGGGAGATAAAAAATATAAAATTTATCGTCAAATAAAATAAAAATAAGTAAATAAATAAGTAGACTATAATGAAAGGCAGTCCAAATTATTTACATTTTTATTCAAATACCGACTTTTCGGAGACCTTTTCTCTCCTTCTTCAGGGTAATGAATAGTTATTGATGGGTGAGTATAACTCGGCTCTTCATTTGTCGCCGAGTTATACTCACCCATCAATAACTATTCATTACCCTGAAGAAGAGAGAAAGGTCTCCGAAACGTCGGTATTTGAATAAAAAATTTAAATAATTTGGACTGCCTTTCATTATAACTTATTTATTTCGCTTACCAGTCCGTCTATCTAAGAAAATAAATAAAATTAGGTAAATAAATACATGAAACATCAAACAATAAAGTTTTATTTATTTATTTATTTATTGAGTTAAAAAACTGAAACTTGACACAAAGGTGGAGAATATTAATACGAACTCATGTGCCAATTTTCAATTCATGAGTTTTTTGACAATTTTCTATTCATTAATCTACTATTATTTGATAGATTACAATATGACAAAAGATTTTTCTAATTTTTGAAAAAAAAATAATGATCTGACAATTTTGTATATAGTACATACCCATTTTTTTAATATTTTATGTTTTTTAAGTTTTTTCATATTCTCACTCAATCGTGGCGATAGAGACGTTTATTTAGGAATTTAAACCTAAATTTGTCTTACGGCCTTTAATATGGAAATTAACTGATGTGTCCATTCACATGACTTGACCATACACCTGCTCCTCTTTGTATTTAAAAATAAATAAAATACTAATAAATTTATATTTTATAACGATGGAGATTTAAAATTGAAATATTTTGGAATTCCCCTACCCCACTGTGAATTTACCTATATAGTCATTCTCGTAAGTAAATAATTAAAGGACACCTATACGACATTTGGCACATTTCAATCTAAAAGTGTAGGAATTAAAGCGATATTTTAATATTATAAAGTATCCACCATATTTACATCCCTTTTTAAATATTTAAGACTCTTTCATAGTAAATTTTAGCTTTTTGGTTTTGATAATTTTTTTTTAATTTTCACCTAATTTTGACAGTTAGCCCTACTATTAAATAAATTAAATATTGAGTGGAGTAAAAATTTCTGGTTTTCGTTATATGTTGCATGTTTGGAGGTGATTGTCTCAAGAGTCTGATTATAACCTAGTTGCCCGGAAAAGAAACTAGTGCTTGGGGGCAGGACCCTCCTACATGCAATATAAACATATATCTATTAAAATCTTTGATTCGACCTAAATTCATTTTCGTTAATAAATTGATTAAATTTCGCAAGATGATTTTGAGAAAAAATCGGTTCTTTCTCAAATAGATACTCATTTCTGTAGAAATAAATTAATTTTGATTATTTAGAATAACTATTCCTTAAAATAATTATTGTGTATTTAGAATAATTATTTCACGCTTTAAAGGGACTTTCAATTTCAAAGGAATTTTTTTTACTTTACATTTATATAGTCTCATGAAAATATGAAATGAGTTCTTGACTCAGTGAAACTAAATCTCTGCTCTATTTTTTTTTCATCCACAATTAACGTATTTTAAAAATTAAAAAAAATTCAATTTTTAAATTTAAAGTAATTGATTATATTTCTTCACATTATGAATGGTAAAGTAAAAAATTATGTAATTCAAATAGAATAGTATAATATAAGTCTTGTATGATATGGGTTTAAATTAGATTTATGTTAAGTACGCAAACTCGGAGAAGACATTTGAAGTCAACGTGGGCTGACTTGAGAGATGAATAAAATAATCTTCTTAGATTAAGGATTTGTCGAGTAATTATTTTCTAGAAGGTGCTTATTTAATAAATATATCATTGTGTCTTTAACTGTGTAATCGAAAAATCTTACATAATGTCTCCGCCTCACAATTTTTGCTTACAACCTTGTTTTCATTGAAATCACCCTTCAAATTTCCCCTCTTAAGGGGGACGGGACTAAATATCATTTTTATAAGAAAATTCTCAAATTTTTACCATCGTATCATTGATGTATTAAATATTTATTCCCGAAATTTGAAGTTGATCTTCTGTCCCATTACTGATAAATAAATTATTGAAAATTGTCCTTTTAACATGGAAGTAACTGTTACAAGGGCTATAATTTCTATACATAATATACCATTTTCAACAAATTTATACAGATCAATAATTGAACTTTTATTAATCGAATGATAAATTTTTCAATAGATTTGACAGTATAGTTAATTAGTTATTCATAAATGTAAAAAAATAAAAGTTATTTGCAGCCAACAGAATATAACAAAAGCACTAGTGTACCATTCCAACTCTATTTTTTGAAATCGTTTTTTTGTTAAATAAATGTTTTTATAATGAGAAAAAATTTATCTCAATATTCTTTTTATTAATATTATCAAAACAAAAATTTTTATTCGGAATTTAGCTCATTATTAACAATTTTTTTTTAATTGAAAAATTAGTAGGCAGACGTTGTCGCTCTGCACAAATACAAAATATTTTTTCGAAGATCAACCAGATAGATAAGCTGTCCCGAATTCTCTTAAAATTGGTCACCGGACTCTAAAAAAGCCAGTGGATCAATATAAACTAAAATCTTGAATTTCTTTTAGACGATGCCTAAATTAAATTTAAAATTTAAATTCTTTTGGAATACCATTTCTGAGATATAATTCATTCATATTCAAATATTTTTTGCTACACTTCTTATCAGCTTTCCTCTTTTAATTCTATTCAGAAAAATCATTTTTGAGGAAATTTCAATAAGACAAAAATCTCTAAAGTAAAGGGTACCTTCTTATTAGATAATATGTAGGTTGTATTTTTATGATTACAAAAATATCTAATAATTTTTTTCGAATTTCGATGCTCCCAATTAACAACCATCGATGAAATCATGGGAGGTATGAACACAGAAAAGAACAGACAAATGGATACCAGTATGATAGATTTTCGAAATATATTTTTTATATATTTTTTGAAAATATAAATAAATATATATATATATTTTTTTTGTTTATTTAATGTCACCGGGAACAAAGCCCATTTAGACAGCACATAAGTAGAGTGTTAGTAGGGTTAGTGATGGAGCCGAGTTTCCAGCCGGTTGAAATTTTTATTTGCCAGCTAGGATCGAACCCCGGACCTCCGCTTCAACATGGTCATAATCGATCGACGCCTAAGCGAAGCCAGTGCGTTAGCTGACTAAGATACCCGACTCCCCAAAATAAATATAATAAAAATATAAAAATTTTGTGTTAAATTTATATAAAGTTTATACTAGAGCGACATAAAAATAATTTTATTTTAAGAATATATAGAATACATGAACTTTATATAAATTTAGCACAAAAAGTTTTATATTTTTAAAATATTTTCAAAAAATATATAAACAACATATTTCGAAAATCTATTTATTTCCATACGGGTATTAGACAGTTTTGGAGCTCTGGGGACCAAATAACTCGAAATTATTTTTTCCTATTAGATCTAACTATCTGGTAAGTCTATTATTATTTACTTTCAAAGAGAACTGGCAAAGTCAAAATATCTTTTATAACCCTGGAGTAAGAGGTTCTCAAATTGTGAATACCTTGAGAAAGGAATTTAATACTTTGACTAACAATATTATAAGTAAAAACAAAAGGCCGGACAAGTGTGAGTCAGACCCGCATACTAAGAGTTTCGTTACTAAATTTATATATGAAGACGAGAGAAAAGAAAATCGGGAAAGTCAAATTTTATAAATTATACAGGAGAGCAAATTTAACTTATCCTATTAAATCGTTGCTAAACTTTATTCAAAGTAATTTGAAATATTAAAATATGTTTATTCCTTTAGTGTTAATCAGATATCACTGGCGATTTGCAGTCCATGTTGACTTTAAATCAAAAATAGCTATTGATTATCATCTAATACTTGAGGAATAACAATTCTACATTGGACTTTTGACGTTTTGATTATGCTTAGTAACCATTGCTGAAGACATCAAGAAATCGACTTAAAATGAAAAATAAGATCGATTCTTATCTTAATACTAGAGGAATAGCCTTATTTTCCATTAATGGCAACCTCTACTGCAAACATGGAAGAATCGACTTAAAATCAAAAGGAATTTAATCGTTAGAAAAAATCGTGGACGAAAAAACGACCACATAAATACATCCGAACGCACTAAATGAAAAATCGTCATTTTTCTCCTCTGGACGAGACCCCATGTAATTTTTGACAAAACCGTCACGTGCTAAAATTTAACCTAAATGAATACTCCAATTTGTGACTTTAATTAAGGTCCCTTTGAAGTCGCACTTGCCGCAAGACGGATTACAAATCTTTACCCATGCTTCGCATAGGATAAAGTAAAAATATTCTTAAAACACCACATTCGAGTGTAAGCAATATAATTATGCTGCCAAATTTATTTCCTATAAAGGAAGTACTTTTAGAAAAATAACAACTAAGTTAAATTATTAAATAAACTGAAATGGATCGTTGCTAAACTATATCCAAATTCATTTGAAATATTAAAATGTTTATTCCTTTATTATTAATCAGATATCACTTGCAATTTGCAGTTCCTGTTGACTTTAATTCAAAAATAATGATCAATTCTCATTTAACAGTCGAGGAATAACCATTCTACATTCGATTTATGACATTTCGGTTATTATTGGTAACCATTGGTGAAGACATGGAGGAATCGACTTAAAATCAAAAATAGCGATCGATTCTTATCTACTGCTAGAAGAATAACCTTATTGCATTCCATTTTTGATGTTTTGACTATTAATGGCAAAATCTACTGAAACCGTGGAAGAATCGACTTAAAAAATTCTTTTTTGTAAACAACTCAAGTTGCCATTAATAGTCAAAGCATCAAAAATGGAATGCAATAAGGTTGTTCCTGTAGTAGTAGATAAGAATCAATCGTTATTTTTTATTTTAAGCCGATTCCTCCAAGTCTTCAGCAATGGTTACCAATAATAATTGAAACGTCAAAAAACTAATGTAGAATTGTTATTCCTCAAATAATAGATGAGAATAGATCGCTATTTTTGATTTTAAGACGATTCCTCCATGTCTTCAGCAATGGTTACCAATAATAATCGAATCGTCAAAAATCTAATGTAGAATTGTTATTCCTCAAGTAATAGATGAGAATCAATCGGTATTTTTTATTTTAGTTTGTTTCCTCCATAACTTCAGCAATGGTTACCAATAATAATCGAAGCGTCAAAAATCTAATGTAGAATTGTTATTTCTCAAGTACTAGATGAGAATCAATCGCTATTTTTGATTTTAACTCGATTCCTCTATGTCTCCAGCAAAGGTAACGGATAAGAAAACAACGTAGTTGCTATGGTTACTTATAAAATTTCCTCCCAAATTTTCAGCATTTCACAGAGAGAAGCCTATCCATTCTTACTTTAACAAGGTTAAATAACACAAAGAGAAACAAAGAGGTTGTCTCTCGGCAAAACAAAAACTTTTCAATTAAGGTTAAATAAGCTATATTAAAACGATCAAATGAATAAATTTTAAAGAATTTAAAAAAGTACTATCTTACTCTAAATAATTGTACTAAAAACTTTATTTAATTTTTTTATGGTCCCTAAGGTACTTAATTAGGATATTAAATTTCATCAAAATTGGTTAAGTGATTTTCAAGATATTTAGAAAAAACTAAAAAAGTAAAAAGATAAAGTACTAATGTGTGAGGGCCGATATGTACCAAAAACTATTCAGCGCTTCATTTTGTTAAACTAATGGTAGGTGTTCAATTTTATTTCAATCGGTGCAACGGTGTGGAAAAAATCGTGGACCAAAAAAACGATAACATATATCCAACCATTCATCCAACCATCCATCCATCCATCCATCCATCCATCCATCGATTCATTCATCCGTACGCACTAAATGAAAAAATCGAACTTTTTGGCCTCTCTACGAGACCCCATGTAATTTTTGGTAAAACCGTCACGTGCTAAAATTCAACCTAATTGAATATTTTAATTTGTGACTATAATTGAGTCCATGGGTCCGCATTGGATAAAGTAAAAAAGGTAAGAACTTGCAACGTTATTTCCGTCTCCACTCCAGTAAAAAGCTCTGTATCTCGATAACTTGCCGCCTTATTTGAAAGGCTTTCAGTGACGATGGCTGGCGGCCAGAATGCGTTATATACTCATTTCCGAAAAAATGGACTTATCTCGTGGGGACTTCATATATATTATATTAGCTAAATGGCCCTTCGCTCGCACAGAATTCAGTAGGCAGCAGAAAAATGATATGTTCTAAAATGCTTGAGATATCAAATCCATTCTTATTTATCTTTAGTAAGCAGAGAATGACTGAATTAATGAAATATTTTCATAATTTTAAGTTGGACCATTTCTAAACCTGGCAGGTAAATAAATCACCTAAAAATGACCTCTCTTACACTGTCATTTTAAAACGAAATTGATTTTTAAAAATCAAACCTAATTCTACTTGAAGAGATCTTTAGAGTGGTCCCTCACAGTCTATGATAAAAAATATTTTTTTTATTTTCGACGACATATAAAATCCGAACATTCCCCCCCCCCCCCCAAAAAAAAACGTTCGATTAAAATTTTAATATTTTTGATTTGCGGGGAAATGAACAGATATAACATAACTGTAATTTTAACAAAATTTCGATGTTTCTCTTATGAATGAAGAAGTCCTTGAATTAAGAAAGAGAAAAATTTTCAATTACACATATAATCCATACGATTTGTCATTTTAAAAATAGAATATTATAAGAAATTAGATAAGGACATAAAATTATTAATTGGTGGGATGAAAATTTTAATCACATCATTTTATAACTTTGTATTGTCTTTGTTTTTAACAAATCATTTATTTTTTCTTATCAAAGCTACCTAATAAATCAGATTATTATTACTATTAGAGCTGTTTGCCATGAGTTTATTATAGCTACGTCACATTTCTAGATGTACCTACTATAATATAAATAGCCCGTAAAGAAAAGAAACGTTGATTAGTTATTTGAATATCGCCATGCATTCATATATCTTCAAATTTTTATTTTTTATTTTTTTTACTAAAAATTTGAAAGAAATTTTTCGGTCTTAATTTTTAATTGTAATCAAACATAAGAAAAAATGTTGGGAAATTTTTTGATAAATTCATTATTTATGATTGTATTGTTCGTATGTCAAATACATTTATCCAAGACTCGACCGAGCAGCGAAGATAATTTGTCTGTGGAAAGGGCTTCAGTAGTAAGTATGGACTTTTTTAAAATATTTACTATATGTAATTTGACCTCGAAATAGGAGTTTTGATAACTATTGTTTATAAATTTATTTTTTAAAGCTATGTTATTAAACAGATAAAGGAAACTAAACATGAAGAAATTCACGACCGAGCAGCGAAATTTTACTGACCAATCCAAGAGATTGTAATTCTGATCTCAAAGAGTCTATTTTCGGGATGAGAATTAATGTTCCTGCATGGTTTCCTAGTAAAATTTTACTGCTGTTCGCTATTCGGTAATGAATTTTCTCAAGGTTAATTTCTAAGGCTTTTTTAGAAAATAAATATAATAATAAAAGAATGCCTAAATATAATAAACGGATATTTAGTTCACAAGTATTGAATATTTTATTGACAAATGAATGGGACAAAAACATTTAAGCGGAATTGGGGTGTTCTTTAGTTTAAAGGATATCAGGTGCATATTAGGGTGCTCCATATTTTGTATATTTTGGGACGCGGACAGAGGCTCATATGGTTCTAAATAAATAAATAAAATATCTACCAAGTTTCAAGTCTCTATCTTAAATTTAACCAGGTGCTACACAGCGATTGTTTCCATCTAAATAACATGGGGTTTTTGGTTTTTATTCCGGGCAAAGTAATGGTTCAAAAAATTTGAAACTCTGAAGACTTTATTATTATAATAGTAGCTAACTCTCAGAATTTTTACAGATTTTTAGGTATTATAATTTTGGAGTCTATAACATAATAATACTAAGATATAGGAGTATTTTATCTAGATTTAACTCCAAAATTGGAATATCTAAAAATCACTGAAAATTCTTAAGGATAGCTACTATTATAAGGATAAAGTCTACAGGATTTTAATTTTTTAAACCATTACTTTGTCCGAAATAAACAATTGATCGTTCAATTCCAAAAACCCCATTTTATTTAGATGGGAAACTTAAACGCTGTGTAGCACTAGGTTAAAATTGAGATAGAGACTTGAAACTTGGGAGATATTTTTTTATTTATTTAGAACCAGATGGTCCTCTGTGCAGGGACGGATTTAAGAGACCCAGGGCCCCTAGGCACTTGACATTTGCCCCCCCCTCCGTCCACCATCTCGAAGCTATTTTGGAAACTTAGCAAATTAAATGCACTAGTACAGAACATTTTTTTTTTTTATTCAAGAAAATTGTATGTGTAGACGGGCATCTAGCCTTTTTAATTTAATTCCAATAAAAATAAACAATATGATACAAACAGATCAAGTAAGAGAAAAAAAATTTAAAAAGGGAAACAATTATATGGAACAAAAACTAATTAAGAAAAGGAGGGGAAAAAAATTGTTTTTCTATCCCTTTGTTAAAAATGAAGAAAGTTTTTGAACACTACTGTGGAGAGAAGAAGGAAACATTTTATTTGTTTCATTCATTGACCCTTTGAAACCCTGAAGAAGGAGGGAAAAATCCTCCGAAACGTCGGTTTGAAAGGAAAGGAGGAAGGATTCCAATAAATTACACCTTATTTGATATGTGTTAATTTTTTCTTTCCTCACTACCTCACCTTCCATTACATTCAATTAAAGTTTCTACCAGTCCATCTCTCTCCAGAGAAAATTTCGTTGCAAAAAATAGAAGATAATAATTTAAGAATATAAATACATTTTTTTATTTCCTATGAAATAGCTTCATTAGTCATTTTAATGTTACACTTAAACATTTTATTATCATTTTTAATTGTTATACATTTTTAAGTAATATTTATTTATTATACAAAGCCCCTGTTAGCCAGCAATCCGGACTATGATCTTTAATTTTCGAGTTCTTCACTAAATCGCCCTTATATATTGTCTAACGTTCTTTTTTTCGACCGTGACCTGTTAAAAGCTTCTGCAAAATATATAAACAAACAATTTAGTTTTCAAAAAAAAAAATTTAGTTTTCAATTTAAGTCGGTAATCTATTGATATTTAATAAATACCTAAATAGAGCCTCAAACTGAGAAAATTCGGGGTTGAATAATTTGTAAAAAAGAGTTGAAATGCTTATACGAAAATGCTAAATAATCTGAAAACGTCTAAATAAAATTTTCAAATCGATGATGTTAAATTTTTTTGCTATACCTATATAACAAGTCTATTGTAATTGAAGGTATATTTAATTTTTAGAATTTATGTTTTTTTGAATATTCCCGACTTATATTAATAAGCAAGTGATAATAAAATGATTAAATAATTTTAGACTATAAAATTGAATAAGCTTCCTATGCACCTAATTAGATTAGAGTATATTAAATAAATAAATTTGTATTATAAGTTTACGACGGTAAGTTTTAAATTATATTTTGTTTGATGTGTTTTATAGATTTTCCGGCATGGGGAAAGAGAAACGATAACTAGTTCACAATATGCAATGCTGGCGTCATTAACTAATGTAAGTAGTGTGTCTTATTTATTCATTGATAATTTGTTAATCTATTCATCATCATCATCATTGAGTATACAGTCCTAAGACTGGTTTGATGCAATAATCCGTCTCCACTCGACTCTGTCCCCCGCCAGCTGTTTGACCTCTCTAAATGTCTGGCATCCCAATCCCCAATTATTTGGTTGAAATATTCTAATCTGGGTCTTCCCCTTCCCTTTTCTTTCCCACCTCCCCCTTCAAGATATCCCTAAGCAGACCCCCATGTCTCAGTGTGTGCCCCATCATCTGACCTCTTCTCTTCTTCAGACTCTTCCACAAGGTTCTTCTTTCTCCGATTCTTCCAAGAACTTCTTCATTTGTAATTTTATCCATCCATTTGATATTCATCATTCTTCTGTAGCACCACATTTCGAAAGCCTCCAATCTCTTTCTCTCCGCTTTTCAATTGTCCAGGTTTCACACCCGTACATGGCTATGCTCCATACATATGTCTTCAATAGCAACTTCCTGTTTGCTAAGCTGATTGAGGAGGAGCATAGTAGTTTTTGTTTTATTAAACCCCATTTTTGCTTGGGCAATTCTTGATTTAATTTCGTTTTTGCTCCTCCCATCCCATGTTATTTTACTTCCTAGGTAGCGGAATTCCTTTTCTATTTAGAAAATTAAATCAAAATTATACAAATAAATTCTCGGATTTAATCAAGTTATTAACTTTTAAACAGCTGCTTAACTTTACAGAAGTTTGATACTGTTTTAATAAGTTTTTATCTCAATTCGTATTTTACTAATTATGATCTGAGATAAGGTTTATTTACTTTTGGTAAAACTGCGAAATATTTAATGTCAGCTAAATCTGTAAACCATCAGATAGGTGTACTTTGTACAGAGTCACAACAAAAATAACCACAAACTGTTGGTCATTTTGATTCAAAGGCAATATTTTTAAATGTATTTTGTCTATCCTTAAAAATTTTGATTCTCTCTAGTAGATCAGTCGAGCAAGTTTTGAAAAAGTATACCTAAAATAGTTAAGTATTTCAAAAAAACGTGTAACAAATGTTCAACTCTTAGCCTCCTTTAATGAATATAAATTTTATACTACACTTTGTACATTGCTAATTCAGACTCTTTTCGGGATAATCAAATTCAAGCTGATGTGATACTTGATGATGATATCCCCGGAAAAGAGCTTTGGATTGAGGTACTAATTTAGTCAATTTCAAGATTTATGACATTCAAACATTTCTTCGAAGGAGACAATAAAAGAGTGTGTCTTCTGCTGGAATTATAAATTTTATTTATTTATAACGAGACTATAGTTTCGAGGGCTTTGCCTCTTCATCAGTCTATTACAATGTATTCACAGGAATTAATTTATGAGAGACAAGAGACAAGATTCATAAATTAATTGCTGTGAATACATTGTAATAGACTGATGAAGAGGGCAAAGCCCTCGAAACTATAGTCTCGTTATAAATAAATAAAATTTATAATTCCAGCAGAAGACACACTCTTTTATTGTCTCCTTCAATATATAAAAATTCTGCTACTCTCGGCAAAAACTTTCAATTTAAACATTTCTTCTTTAGTAACAAAAACCATTTACAACACAAATCAAATAAATATCAATCACATCGGGAGACAGGAATAATTTGATGGTAAAACTTGTTGAATTCGAGTATTTCTTTTCTGTCTCGTCACAACATTAAGCCTTTAGTTTTTTATGTGAATTATGCTCAATATACAATGATGAAATTTCACTAAATAGTCTTAGATGACATCCACCCAACTAGAGATGCTCAAACTAACACTCTTCTTCGTATTATGTTTCCAGACTAATAGATAAATTTTCTTTTTTTTCAAAATTCAGGTCGGAAAATTGCAAGCTTTCGAGTATGGAATCTGGCTTCGAGAACACTACCCAGCTCTTCTGAAAAAAAATTATGATTTTGAAGAACTTTATGTAAGATCAAGTGGAGTAAGTCGATCTGTGATGACTGCAGAATCCGTTTTGGTGGGATTGTATTATCCTTTGGATACGAAAGATCAGTGGTCTGGAAAATACAACGTGGCATGGAGTCCGATTCCTGTATCCAACGTTCCACAGGAATATGATGAGGTAATTGCATGAAAACATATGCGTTTCAAGTAAACCTATTCAAATGGAAATATAGCTAATTTAATTTTATAAAAATCACAATTTTATTCAAACATTTCATATTTTCATAATGGAAAATTGATCTTTAAATTTTGTAAAAAAATGAAATGCTAAATACTTTTTTAATTTCTCATGTCTAAATTTCTTGGAAATATATCATCACCAGATTTTTTTGATTTCTTTGTTAGATCTGTGTCAATTGTAAAACGTTTGGTCTGATCCCAAAATATTTATATTTCCAAAACTAAAAGTTGATTAGATCTTAGAATTTTTAGTGCAGAACTTCCTTAGCAAATTCGAAAATTTGACTTTATGACCTTTTGGGTAAGACTTGTCTTTTGTGACTTAGGTTGATCTGATTTGAAATCGATCATTCAATTTTAATATAAGGATTTGTCAAACGGTTGTAACGAGCTGAAACTTTGCACACAGGTTCTTATTAATGAAGTACAGCTATGAAACAAGTTCCTAGCTCAAATTAAAAAAAATTGACAATTTAATAAAATATGCTGAAAGCGTACTGAATTTTGAACAAGTTTTAACTCACTTTACTGCAATTTAAATTAAACAAAAGTGAGAACTTAATTGAAAAGTTTTTGTTTTGCTGAGAGTAGCAGAGTTTGTGATTCACAAAGAGAACCTTATCATTATTTTTAATAATTTTGCAGATGTTATATCCAAGTCGTGAATCATATTGTCCCGTAATGGAAAATATCTATTCGGAAAGATTGAGTGCATTATCTGAAAAATATCCAAATATTGCTCAATCGTCATTTGGGTCAGTTTCGGAATATTTTGTAAGTTCAATCATTCATTATATTATAAATTTATTTATTTGTATGTACCTAGTATATAACTTTAGTAATTCATTAATTCTTTAATTTTAGACAAATAATCCACAAGTAGAAGCTTTTATGGAAGAACTATTCGATACTCTTAATTCGAATCTTGCTTGGAGAAGATTATATTCAGGTATAAACTAAATATTATTTTTTATTAATCCTCAAATTTCGTTGCCGATTGAACAAAAAAGTTGTGCTAAATAATTTTGTTTTACACTTTTGTTAAATGAAGGAAATAAACAATAAAATGTTAGTAAACAAAGAATAGAAACAAATGTTTATTACTTTAGTAATTGTAACATGCTTCAAGTGGATAATGTTATAGAAAATTTTTAATAACAAGGATATAGGAATAGTCAAAATTTCCAAAAAAATTATTTTAATTCATCTTATTTAAAATTATCAAGTGTTTGTTTTTTCGCTTTGGCGTGTACCAATTGAATATTGTCAGGCAGCTACATGTGCTTTTACCAAAAAGAACCAAGAGATATATAATATATTTATGATTTTACAAAAATTAAAATTATTTTACCACAGTTTTCGTGGAGATTTAAAAGCATTTAAATTATTGAAAGGACTCCTATGTTATGAATAAACAAAAATAAAGAATAATGAAGTTCTTAGTAAAATATTTAAAATTTTATTAAGTCGATCTTTAATTTTTTGACGTCTAATTAAATGTAAATTTTTCACAGGGCCTGTTTTAAAGGATATCGTGGAAAAATTCCGATCCAGTCAAACAACACATGAATCTTTATGCTGCACACGATTATAATATTGTCAATTTAATTTATGCCTTGGATTTTGAAAACGAAACCAGCAAAATATCTTTTTTGAGTAGTATAATTTTTGAACTGGTTGTTGATAACGAAACATCTAATTCTTATATCAAGGTAAGCAAAATATTATATGTATATTATATTTTTTTAAATCACATGAATCTAATAATGCTTTTTTTTTAAGATATTATTAAAAAATGGTCCAAATAGTGAGGCTGTAGTACAAAAAATGAAAAGTTGTGAAGAATTATGCCCATTCGACAAATTTCAACAAATTTTAGAACCTCTCATTCCTGGTGATTGGTTTGAAGAATGTCAGGAGGTTAATACTTCTATAGCAACGAAATCCAAAGCTAGAGCGGGAGACAAGAAATTAGCCCCCTTTCATGAGATAGTATTTTTCAAACAGTGACTAATTAATGTTTTGAATTTTTGTTAGTCAATTATCCTTTAAAAATTAATAATATAATTACTTATTTACTTTTTAATTAACACCCTACTATTATAGTATAATTAATCTTATGTTATGTAAAGATAAAAGTAAATAAATATTATATGCAATATTCACTTAATATGAGTTAAGATTTCTAGGTCACTTGTTTCAAATTAAAAAAAATAAAAGATTTAAGTTTATTCAATATATAAATATATTTCGGGCTGTAAGCTCATCTTCAGGAAATTACAGAATTATAACCAACACCACAAACTCTATTAATTCTTATCTTATATCATTAAATGTGCAATTCTTATTTATATATGTATATATATATGTTAACTTTGGATGAACGTCAAAGTTAAAACTTTTATCCGGTCACTGACCTATTTTGGTGCAATTGTGACAAGACTCGTTTTGATACTGAACCAAGAGTTGAAACAGATAAGGACCCAGTCGGGTACGATCCGACATCTTCTGCGTTAAGCGCGCAGATGCCTTTTCGATTTAAGCGATGGATCACCAAGCTAGGTCATATAATCAGATTTATATATATAACTCTTTAGTTCAGGCGCGTTTCCTTCTATTTTCCTAATACTATAGTTCTTATAAATTTACTACTTGCCCAGTAAGGTAAAGTCAAGTGGATGGCCACATCAGAACACGTCAGCTTATTTATTAGTTTATTTAGTATATTGAAGGAGACAATAAAAGAGTGTGTCTTCCGCTCGAATTATAAATTTTATTAATAACGATATGTTATAACGTCGTTATTAATAAAATTTATAATTCCAGCAGAAGACACACTCTTTTATTGTCTCCTTCAATACTATAATAAAAAAATATGATAACAAGTACTTAAAAAGCAATTAATTATTAATAATTCTATAACACCTTTGAACAAAATTAATCAAGGTTTTTTGGAAAAAATGGTCACAAACCCCAAATCCCGCCTCACAAATGATGTACATATTAAAATGTACGTGAGAACTTTCGTCCTAGATCTTAAAAATTCCAAATGAAACGAAAAGTTGACTTTGTTACATGGAGAAAAAGTTTAAATTGCATATTCTCTGCTTAGTTTTGACTCGTTTTTGTGTTTTTTCTATTGAATTTTTAACAGTACCGATTTTCTTCAAATTCTCTGGATTAATACCATAAAAATTACTTACCCTTTCTATTATTATGCTTAAATTGTTTTTATCCCATTATTTTTAGTTATAAATGATATTTGTTTTTAAAAGTGACGATTAAACATTCATTAAAACTATATATCAAATAACTAATGCACTAAAAGAGAGTGGCGATTTTCAGGCCAACAAATTTTGAAAAAGCTAGCTAAAGACCATTTAAAATTACTATGAAATAAATTTTTATTAGTTGTGGCCCCCACATGAAATTTCGGGCCGGGACCTAAAATCTGAAGCCGGCCCCTCTATTATGGAATAATTACCTAGGTATATGTTTTTTATGAAGTGAAAAAAGTTGGTCACTCTTTATTTTTTGTTATTTCGCCAATCTCTGTAGCTGTAGTAGGTAATTACTACAATGTAGTAGGTAATTACTACATTCTGCTGAGAATGAAATACAATATATATATATATATATATATATATGTTACTGCCACTGAAAGAGGAGACAGAGGGGAATGTCACATTGGATTTCCTTCACTGACTTTTCAAAACCCTGAAGAAGGAGGAATAGCCTCCGAAACGTCGGTTTTATGAATAAAAAGATAGTGTAAATCAGTGGTGCCCAACCCTTTTTTGTCCCCGGGCCGATTCAACATGACATAGGATCTCGCGGGCCGGATTCCTTATAATTGTATATCTTAGCGGCACCTTTAATTAAAAAAAACGCAACATTTTCAATGAATTCATGAATATTTTTTGTGATGATTCATTTTTTTTGCAAAATATTTGTAAATTTAATGAAAATCTTACGTTTTTAAATTAATGGTCCGGCTAAAATATAAAATCCTTTTTATTAGGATATTATTAAGATATCTAGTTGTTATTGGATAAAAAATACTTGGTAGGTTTCACATTAAGATATAAAAAATATTTTGGAGAATCTTTAATCTCGATATATATACAATATTTCGGGTGACTAACCCATCTTCAGGAGAAACAGAAAGTAACTGACCTGCATAAGTCGGAATTGAATACAAGTCAATGGTAAAATTTATTTTTAAGATAACAAAAGGGTAAATATTTAATAATTTTAATTTTTAATTTTTAATAATAATTTTTAATAATGTCTGATTCTTTGGGGAACCGAAACAGATGAATTTAGTTCAGATATTCAATAATAAATTTTATTTTTAATGTTTATACGTTAACGTTAGATAGAAGTTAAATCTTTTATCCGCTCACTTCCCTATTTTGATGGAATTGGGACCAGGCTCGTTTTGATATATATACATGATATATATATATATATATATATATATATATATATATATATATATATATATATATATCTGATATATGACCTAGTCGGATCCATCGCTTAAAACGAAAAGGCATCTGCGGGCTTAACGCAGATGATGTCGGATCGTACCCGACTGGTCCTTATCTTTTTCAACTCTTGGTTCAGTATTAAAACGAGTCTGGTTCCAATTGCACCAAAATAGGGCAGTGACCGGATAAAAGCTTTAACTTTCGCGTTCATCTAACGTTAACATATAAACATTCAAAATAAAATTTATTATTGAATATCTGAACAAAATTCATCTTTTTCGATTCACCAAAGAATCAGACAGATGGACCTTCTTGTAAATATGGATATATATATTGCAATGGGGTTCGGGGTAGGTGGTTGGAGGGGTATGGAAATGGGTTCTTAAAGGGTACTTTTAAGGGGAATATTGCTGAGTGTGAGAATACTAACCTTTTTAGACGTGGTGGTGGTGTGTAACTCAGTGTATCTCGTTGTACTATTTTGATAAACTACTGAATTTACTCTTATTTTTCAAATTCTACGTTATTGAAGTTAATCTTATGCAATGAATTTACAAAAAAAAAAAAAAAATAATTTTAAATAGGCAAAAAATAAAAATAATTGAATGAATTCTAGCTGCAAAGGAGAATGGGGAAATTTTCTTAACAGTAAATGATAACCAAAAATATAATTTACAATATATGATTTATTAAGGTCCTTTGTGAATTTAACAGTCAGAAAGAATTGAATAATTTGATGGCTTTAATGGGTGAACGGAGATCGTTCAAAGAAATTATGATTATTTACGTTTGCTCTCGAAGTGCGCTGACCGGTTCAAATAATTCAAACAGCGCTAGCTGTGCCGTGGCCACCTCTCGCTCAGGTTCCGTAGACTGCCACGTCGAAGAGTACGTAATGTTCCAGGAGTCTCGCCTTTTTGATAAGCTTCCGTGGTGTCTTCACGAGTGCCGGACAGATATTCTTGCCCGTGCTGTTCAATTAGCTATCGTGCTAATGATATAAGTGCCAATGGAGGGGCTAGCAAGTGGATGAATGCGAATGCCCGCAAAAACGGCTCCAGGAAGAAGAAAGATGCTCGTGATATCGAGATGATGTAGGCGCCGTGAATATTGGAAAAATAGCGATGTAAATGAGGTGTAGAGATGCAGAGCGATAATTTCAATGATAAGAGCGTGGTAGTATAATGGAGTATAGAGGGAATAATAGAGAAGAGTAATAGAGAGAGTAATATAAGGTAGAGAGAGTAATATAATATAGAGAGATAGATAGATAGATAGAGAAATATAATATAGAAAGTGTCTATTTCTTCGTGTTGGTCCTTTTATGCATTTCCAATCGTGTCTCCTCGGCGGGTGGAGACCACGTTTTCATACGATTCTCCGTTTTTTACCCCTTCTAAGGTACATCGCCAATCATAATGTTCTATTCTGTTATATGAGGGTGTTTGAACCCTGTCTAGTCTCACTCCCTGACTGTATTCAGAACTGGGCCTTAAAGCTCATATACCACGAATGACTTTAGATAATCCCGGCTTTGGCCGACTTCTCTTTAAATATGAAAAATAAACTAATTTTTACGAAATTTATTCTATATTTGGCTTGTCTGGTTAATCTCTTTCCTATTTTTAAGGTATTAAATTAATAAATTATGAAAAAGTTAAGATTTAAGATTTATTAACTCTACTATGCATAAAAAAACATACTTCTAAATTTGATTCTTTGTTCAACAATGTGCTAAAATGGGCTGTTACCATTTTAATATCCAATCGTTTTCTCATAAACGGCTTTAACGATTTTCCTAAAAGTCGGTTTACTTATCAAGTCTCATGAGTGATTAGTCGTGAATAAATTTTAATCTGATTGAAATAAATGAAGGGGGTATAAATTAGTCATGTCGCAAAATAAATATTTTAATCGGTCATATCTCGTCTTCGGAAGTAGCGTAAACCTCTAAAGTATTTTTATAAATTATTTTAACCGTGTGATACACACACTAGTTTATTAACTTAGAGATTAGTTTTGTTTCAAAAGCAAAAACTAATATATAGTTTGACACGGTCAGGTGCAAGAACAGCTCATTTATGAAATACATAAAAAGACATATAGGAGGAGTACGCACTTGACAGTTTGAAACTAGTAGTTGCTTTAAAAATCATGATTTTTTCTGTCTATGTCTCCCAAAAATAAGTCTTTATTCTGATACCCCCGATAAATTGTATAAAGTTCATTTTAGTTCCAAAATATTTGTATTTTCAATGTGGAGAAGTGCTTAGATTTTGAGCTCTCTAACTTTAGAATTTTCAGTTCAAAAATTCAGAATTTTCTCAAGATTATTATACCTATTTGAAATTATGGTTTACTTTTATACAAAAGTGCTGAACAATTGGTTTCTTAAATTTTTTCTAGAATATTTTTGGTTTGTTTGTTTCTGAAAGCCTCAAAACATAAACACCAAAAATATAAATCTTTAACTTTATTAATAGGGCGACTTTAATTGGAGAGAGTGCCGAGTCTTGAAAAATTTTAAATTTTCTTCCTTTGTAAAATTTTAAATTTAATCAATTTAATTGAACAACAAAAATGAATTAATTTAGAAAATCTCACACCAAGCAAAAGAACAAAAATCTTAATTCAATCGAAACAAAAAATAATTTTTAAAACGAATACATATGGTATATGGAAAATAGAAATTTTCTTTTTTCTTCGATCAGCAAAAAAAGCCATATTCATTTTTCATTCTGATAAATATTTCTCATGAAAATTTAATAATATTCTAGACAGAATTGAATATACCGGGTGAATTTTTTTATCTTGAGACAGTTTTATAACTCAAAAACAGTACATTATATGAAAAAAGGTTCAAATAAAAGTTTATTTATATCAGGGGGAAACTAAACTACGCTATTGTTTGTCGACCTAGAACAAGCTTTCAAGGGTATTTCGAGGTCAAGTTCTGTTTTTAAATAGAAACCTATATGTTTCTGTAGATATTTTGAATCTACAAAAAAAACTGAACAACTTTTATAAGAACTATTTTTTATATGACATCAAATAAAAAAAATATTAAATCAATTAGATCTCTAAAAAAAATCTTAATAATTATTATCAAATAATAATGATCAGATAATTAATTATTGAATAACTATTTATTAAATCGAAAAGTCACAACAATGAAAATAAGTGTTTACAATGATCTTAAAACTTCATTATACACCGATTTAAGAGATTATTTTCTACTCAATAGATCTACTTAAAAGTCTTGAGTTTAAAAAGTCTATTCTCGTGTCAATCCAGTAGTATTGTATTACCATAATAAAAATGGAGCATTTTTTGTTGAAGACAAATTTAAATGGTCTTAATTTATGGTGAATGTGTTAGGGGTTGCCATTGAAATGTATGGCGAGCGCTTTCCTGATAGAAATACACCCTCACAAGCTTCATTTCATCATGTTGTAAATTTGTTAAAAAAACAAAAAAAAACAGGAAATGTAAAGACTATGAAGAAACTAAAAAATGCCAAAATAACGAAATTGGAACTGGAACTCAACCAGAAGACTTGCGATACACTCTGGAATGTCTCAGAACAGTGCCGCAAAATTATTAAATTATTAATTATTATTAAATTATTTATTTAATAATTAAATATTTGATCATTATTATTTGATAATTAAGTTGAATGATTGATAAAAATAATTATTATAATTTTTTTGAGATATAATTGATTTAATATTTTTTATTATTTGATGTCGAATAAAAAAAGTTTTAATAAAAGTTGTTCAGTTTTTTTTTGTAGATTCACACATTGTACAAAAACATTTAGGTTTCCATTTAAAAAACAGAATTTGACCTCGAAATACCCATAATAGCTTTTTCTAGGTCGACAAGAATAGAGTAGTTTAATTTCCCCCTGAAATAAATACACTTTTATATGAAACTTTATTTCATATAATGCACTGTTTTTGAGTTATAAGACTGTCGCAAGATAAAAAAACTCATCCGGTATATTAAAATGAACGTAAGCCAAACCTTTATATTCTCACATAAAAGATACATCAAACATCCACGCATGAAACACCAGAGACCTCGTGTACCTTTGATCGAGAAGAGGTTCCTATAGGGGAAGGTTCAATATTCAATGGGTAGATCGAATTTATTATTCAGGAAGTTAGCTATAAGATTAGGTAAAAGAGAACGCTGTGAAAGGACGACTTCAGACAATTTATTATTAGACACAAAATTGTTGAGAAATACTCTATATATATTATGGTATTTTGGAAATTAAGATAGAAAGAGATGAGTAAGACTTGGATTAGAATATTTTACCCAGATAATTAAAGAAACTAAATAAGGAATAGATGGTTCTAGTCCCTGGAGCAATTAAAAATATTGTGACTCCGGGCTTTTATTTGATTCAACTTACTATAACAACAACGCGAATTTACCTACATCCAATAAACAATATAGTAAATAAAAGGAGTCAATAAAAGAGGGTGTTTATTTATTTATAAAGACACTATACTTTCGAGGACTTTGCCCTCTTCATAAGTCTATTACAATTGATTAACAGGAATTGATATATGAAAGTCTACATTTCATACATTAATTCCTATTACCCAGTCCTCGAAACTATAATCTCTTCATAAATAAATAAAAAAAATTATTTACCTTTTATTGTTTCATTTAATTTGTAAAAATTCTCCTACTCTCAGCAAAAAGAAGCTTTCAATTTATATAATAGAGTATTTGAACCAATGAGAAATAACTGGTTAAATATTTTTAATTAAAATAAAATATAAATATATAGGTATATATTATATCCCTAGTACCACAATGTTTCAAACTAAATAGTAACTATATAGAATCTAGAAATCTATATAGGCATTATATAGTTACAATATAGTTTGAAACATTGTGCTACTAGGGATGTTTATTTACATCAAATAGAGGACAACCTCATTGATTTCTCTTCATGAAATAACAATTCTGCTACTCTTGGCAAAACGAAATGTTTTAATTTTAATTTTATGGTCATGTATAATAAATAAATATTCCAACATACATGTAAATCAGTGGCGGTTGATGATTTTTCAACAATGGGATGCCATCCAAAAAAGTAAGCTTCATTTTTGGAAATTTTATTTTAATCTTGGTAATAAAAAAGTACCTATTATTTCAGATTTTATGCTTTGGTAGTTGAGTTGTTTACCAAAAAGGTGAAATTCTACTGATGAGGGAATGAAATGAATCAAACATATTTAATAAGATCTTTGACTCACGGCCTTCAAATCCTTGGCAACAATTTGGCTAAAATATAGCCACTGGGGAGAATAGGTTTTTATTTAGGTAATTAAGAAAAAAAATTATATTTTAATGATTCTGGTAAGGAAGGAAAAAATTTCAAACACGGTTGGAGGAGAGAAGAAGGAAGCAAAACCCTGAAGAAGGGGGAAGAATCCTCGGAAACGTTGGTTTAAAAGGAAAGGAGAAAAGAAAAGAAATGAATGACAGTCCAATAAAAGCACATTATTTGAATATTTGCTAATTGTTTCTTTCTTCACTACCCTTGGGCTGCCTTCCATTACTTTCAGCTGGTTTAGAATAATTTTTATTTAAAATATTTATTTTGGATTTAGAATAATTTATTATCTCATACATAAGCGACTTTCAATTATAAAGATTTTTTTTTACCTTCCATTTATTTAGTCTCATGAAAATATCAAATGAGTTCTTGACTCAGTTGAACTACATATCTTAAAATATACAGGATGCTCTATTTTTTTCAAGCATAGTTGAAAAAAATCAATTTTTAAATTTAAAGTAAATGATTATATTTTTTCATATTATGAATGGTATAATAAAAAAATTATGTAATGCAAATAGTATAGTATAAGTCTTATATGATAAGGGATTCAATTTGATTTATGTTAAGTATGAAAACTCGGAGCAGACATTTGAATTCAACGTGGGATGACTTGTAGAGATGAATAAAATAATCTTCTTAGATTAAGGATTTGTCAAGTAATTATTTTGTAGAAGATGCTTAGATAATAAATATATCAATGTGTCTTTAAGTGTGTAATCAAAAAATCTTAAGGAGATCCTTTCTCATCCTATATTAAATAAAAAATATTTGATTATAATTATAACTTAATTTTTTATAATAGTTGAAATCTCTATCTATGCTTTGGTGAAATTCCAATCAAATTAGCGTACAAATGTTTGAAAATAAATTTTTTTAAAATGTAAATATTTTCTCAGAGTCTTATGGAAAATTAAGTTCTTGACACTTTCTCTTGAATTATACTCCTATTAGTTGAATAGATAAAGTGAAAATAAAATAACAATAGATAAAGTTAAAAAATACCAAAAATTAGCTTTTTGAAACAGACAGGTTTCTTTTTTTCCAATAAATTTAATTCTATTATTTTTCATTTGTATTTTAACATATTTTATTAAATATTAGATAGTACACTACTTTTGACTCAACTGGAGCGAAAGGACCTCCTTAAATAAAGTATCCGCTTCACAACTTTCGCTTACAACCTTATTTTCTTTGAAATCACCCTTCAAATTTCCCCTCTTAAAATTGGCCACCGGACTCTAAAAAGCCAGTGGATCAATATAACTAAAATCTTTTAGACGATGAATAACTTAAATTTAAAATTTATATTCTATAGGAATACCACTGAGATATAATTCATTCATATTCAAATATTTTTGCTCTTATCAGGTCTCCTCCTTTAATTTTATTCCGAATAAATTTTATCCGGGTCAAAGAACTTATAATACTTGTTAATTTGAAAAGTCATTTTTGAGGAAATTTCAATAAGACAAAAATCTCTAAAGTAAAGGGTACCTTCTTATTAGATAATATATTTCTTGTAATTTTATGATTAAATTTATTAAAAGTAGATATTTTATTTAAAACGCACATAATTAATTATAATTATTTATTGAACATAAACAAATAATACAAAACAACTACGACGTTTCGATCGGCTTATTCTGCGATAGTTCTCAAGTATAAGCATTAGGGTGCTTCTTATTTTACGACCTTGGAAATATTTTCGGGACACCCGCTCAAATTATGAGGCTGGGTAATAAAATAATTCATACAAAATTTGAGATCAATCGGACAACCCTTTGACCCTGGCTCATCTCATTTGAAGAATTTGAAATTTTAAGAATTTCGCTCTATTTGGCTACTATATTTTTTCGTTATACGCCTTTAAATTGAAACAAAAGAATAAAAACATCGATGACAATGAAATTAGTAAACATTATTTTGTGAAATCCGCTCCTAGCTTTGTCAATGAGTCATTAGTATAAAAATTCAAGTGAATTCTATTGATGGCCGCATTGCCTACCTCTTAGGCGTACATGAGGAAAATATTTATTTGAGTGAAATAAAAAGTAATAAAAGTAAAAAATTGTTATTGTTATATATTTATAAAGGGATTTAGCATTCACAGGGTGTGGTTCGTGGGTTTGGGGTCCAGGGGGCATGTCCCCTGGTTATGAAAGGGCTGCCGAAGGCGAGCGCCGCAGCTAGTTAAATATGTAGCTTATAATTTTATGATTAAATTTATAAAAGTAGAAATTTTATTTAAATCGCTTCATAATTAATTATAATTATTTATTGAACATAAACAAATAATACAAAACAACTACGACGTTTCGATCGGCTTATTCTGCGATAGTTCTCAAGTATAAGCATTAGGGTGCTTCTTATTTTACGACCTTGGAAATATTTTCGGGACACCCGCTCAAATTATGAGGCTGGGTAATAAAATAATTCATACAAAATTTGAGATCAATCGGACAACCCTTTGACCTGGCTCATCTCATTTGAAAATTTTGAAATTTTAAGAATTTCTGCTCTATTTGGCTACTATATTTTGTTATACGCCTTTAAATTGAAACAAAGAATAAAAACATCGATGACAATGAAATTAGTAAACATTATTTTAGCAGAATCCCGCCACTATCTTTGTCATTATTAAAACTACAAAGAGCAAAAGAAAAAATTCAGGTGAATTCTATATGATGGCCGCTTTGCCTACTTCCTAGGCGTACATCAAAAAAAAATTATTTAAGTGTAATAAAAGTGAAAAATTGTTATTGTTATATATTTATAAAGAAGGGATTTAGTATTCATATAGAAATGGAAATACGATTATTGTCTCAAAATAAATTTTAAAAATCAAATATAAAGTTTTACAAATCCGCTGTCAAGTTTGATTTCCTATTGTCGGGATATTTTTTCTTATATTCTGAAACAATTTGCAGAATACATTGTTTCTCTTCTTCTATTTTTTAAAGTATTTTTTGTAGTCTTCTATTAATTTCACTCATCGTTCAGCGATGTCGGTGACAACTTGAAGTTTTTTTACAATTTCCAGTACAATTTTGAAAACTGCTATCATTTCCATTCAAGAGGATTTTTTTGTGAAAAATCCATTGGGATTGAAAATTCTAACAAAAAATCCTCTTGTATTTTGTGAAATGAAATTTTCTATGCCCCTTTGTTAAAAAAGATTCCACGTCATTAGGAAAAATTTCGAATTTTCCCACACTATTGTCGCCGCTGCTATCGATTTTTATCCTGTTCGTTTGGTGTTACTTCCAATTTCATCGTCAAAAAATGCTAAGGCTGCTGTTTCTGGTGCCAGATACCACAAATGGTTACATAATTTATGTATTGCGATACGGCTTATATTCTCATCAACTTTCCGATAGCCATTGAGATTTTTAAAAAATTCTAAGTCCAGTTTAAGATAAAGTTTGGCAAGAAAGATGCAAATATCTCGAATACCAATTGGTCAAAGTGAAATAGCCCCGGAATAAATAAATTTTTATGTTATATATTTCCTTCGTCTTCCATTGAGCGATCACGCGCCTGGATCTCGAAAAGAAATACCTCTGGGAGGTGTTTTGCCTAAGAATCTGATGACGAGCTCGAGGAATTCGAGGTAATCTTCGTGCAGCTGTTTCACTGCATTGGAAACTCAGGTACTTCATTTATAATCGGAATTGACTGATGGACATACTCATCTTTAATCCCTGGTATACATTTTTGTTTGCTGATTCTTGGCCACGATTCTTGAAATTATTTGAAAATAGAAATAGTTGGACATGAAGATTGCACCTCAAAATTATTTCATAAATTTGGCGTCGAAAAGGTAGATGCAGAAGTTCTCGTTTGAATATTTGTTCAAGAAAGACACACATGCCTTGAAAAGGTCCCATATTCGAAGATATTTTATCACAACAAACATGTTGTTCTTTATCGGAAAGTCCCCAATCTTGAAATAGTTTATGGACCAAAAAGCCTTGGTTCTTTTTCGCTACCAGAATCGTTTGTCGGAGTTTCAACATTTTCATTTCCAGCGTACGATATTAAAACTGGTAACCTGTAATTTTAGCCCTTTGCGATAAAATCTGGTAAAATCTTTCCGTCCCAATGAACAGTCAGTATACCGAGATCGGAGTCTTTAAACAATTTTCCAGCCAGTTCTTTTCGAAAAAGTATACGATAACCTCTAATTGACGATCGATTTATTATAAAATCGTTAAAAATCATGCTCAGAAGCTTCAGCAGTTGCTGCTATAATTCGAACAGGATCAGGGCCAATCACTTTGCAATTTTCGAGGGTCTCTACAAGTTTTAAAGTAATCAGTTCTTTTTGAGCACGTCTTCTTTTTGAGTTACTTAGGCCAGGTTCAACCTCGAATACAAACTGCCTGCTTCATCCGGGTTCCATCTCTCTTCTTCAGGGGGATGTTGATGACGACTGCATTTCTACAGTTTCTTCTAAAATTAAATATTATAAACTTTTTTTTTAATCTATACAACCAGCTAAATAAATTATTCTCTATTCACTAAATCACGAAAAATCAAGATTGGGAGTATTGGAATAAAACACAATAACATGGAATCGAATCAATTTTTAAAAAATTCTTAACAATAACTATAATTTTTCAAGAAATTGTGTCAATTTTAGATAAAACATTTAAAAAAGTAAACAAAAATAGTTAGTAGATTTCACATAAATCAAAAAAAAATATATTTTGAGAGTTTTCTCGATATATATTTCGGGTTATCAACTCATCTTTAGAAGATAGAAAATTTACTGTCTAAGTCAATTAGATGTTTTAATATGTGCAAATCCAGCAATATATTATTAATATAAACTGATTGATTTATAATATAAATATATGATTAATATATTTATAATTTTATTATAGCCTAAGATCGCTCCATTTTCAAATTTTATCGATGTACGCCTAAGAGGTAGGCAAAGCGGCCATCATTTAGAATTCACTTGAATTTTATTTCTTTTGCTCTATGTGTTTTAATAATGACTGAATGACCAAGGTAGGGGCGGGATTTCACAAAATAATGTTTACTAATTTCATTGGAATCGATGTTTTTATTCTTTGTTTCAATTTATAACTTAAAATTTCAAATTTTCGATGAGCCACGTCAAAGGGTTGTCCGATCGATCTCAAATTTTGTATGAATTATTATCTGACCCAACCTCATAATTTGAGCGAGTGACGAGAAAACTTTTCCCAAAAAAAAATTTCACCAGGTATAGCTAAGTACCACCCTAATGAGTATCCACGGGTTATTTTTTCGGTCGATTTGAACCAAAAAGCTTGCTGTATTATCTCTAGCAAATATCTAATATTTTTTCGAATTTCGATGCTCCCAATTAACCATCGATGAAATTATGGGGGGGTATAGACGTAGAACGAAACAGACAAATGGTTATTAGACACTTTTTGAGCTCTGGGGACTACATAACTCGATATTATGTGTTCCTAATAGATCTATATCTGATAATAACTTTTAAGGAGTTAGGTGTTGGTTTTAGGTGAATCATTTTAATATAATAATAAAAACTTGAGCGAGGATGCGAGGAGTGAGTTTCATAAAAAATAAATAAAACAAAATTGAGTTTTGAATTCGATATATTTCGGGGGTGAGCCACATCAATAGAAGTCAAAGAAAATTCACCCCGAAATATATCGAATCCAAAACTCAATTTTGTTTTATTTATTTTTTTATGAAACCTACCTCGCATCTTGCTCAAAGATTTATTATTATATATCTGGTAAGTTTATTATTATTTACTTTCAAAGAGAATAGGCAAAGTGAAAATATGTGATCACTTTGAGATAGGAATTTAATACTTTGACTCACATTATTATAATTAAATGAAAAAAAAGGCCGGACAAGTGTGAGTTTCGTAACTAACTTTATATATATCAAGATTCGATCCGACTCGAAGCAACCGGCTAAAACCTGACCCCGCGGGGGATAGAGACAAATTTAATAAAAAAAAAAATAGTATATTAAATTTGCTTATGGCTAGAAAGGCCGAAAAGACAAAATATATATATATATATATGTATATATCAAGAGTCTACAAGAAAAACGGGTTAAGTCAAAATTTGTAGATTATTCAGGAGAGCAAATTTAACTTTCAATATTAAAAAAAATTATCTTAAAACACCCCAATCGATTGTAAGCAAAATAATTAAGATATCAAATTTATTTCTCTTAACGGTACATTTTAAAAAATAAAAATTTAAGTTAAGGTGAAAGTTCTTTTTGCCGGGAGTAGCAGAATTTTTATGAATTTAAGGATACAAGAAAAGTGTGTGTCTTCTGCTGGAATTATACATTTTTAATTGATTTAAGTAAAGAAGCAGAAGACTCAAACTTTTATTGTCTCATTCAATTTAAGTTAAATTATTAAAAAAAAGTAAGGACTTGGAATGTTCTTTCCGTTTCCACTCTAAGTAAAAAGCTCTGTATCTCGGTAAGGCTAAGCACACAGTCTATTTTAGTCAAGCTATCGTTTAGTTGATGGACATAAATATATTAAGTTTAATGTAGGTGTATACACAACACAACTGTAGATCCAACTCGATTATTTAATCAAAAGCGATCGATGAGCACTTATGATAAAAAATCGAGCTTAGTAAGTTAATTAGAGTTGGTTATAAATTGATAATGAATCACGATTTCAAACCAACGCAACTAAATTGTTGGGTCGACTGAAAATAGACTGTGTGTGCCTAGCATAGCTTTATTTGAAAGTTATTAGTGTGGATGGCTGGTCACCAGAATTCATCATAAACTCATTTCTGAAAAAATGGACTTATCTCGTTCTTTCCGTGGGGTCTTCATATATATTTTATTTGCTGAATGGCCCTTCGTCGAGAGCTCTGGAAGGCAGCAGAAAAATGATATGTTCCAAAATACTTGAGATATCAAATTCATTTTTATTTATCTTTAGTAAGTAGAGAATGACCGAATTTATTTTAAGTTGGCCCATTTCTAAACCTGACAGGTACATTAAATCATCTAAAAATGACCTCTCTCACACTGTCATTTTAAAAGGAAATAGATGTTTAAAAATTAAAACTAATACTTCTACTTGAAGAGATCTTTAGAGGGGTGCCTTACAGTTTATAATATAATTTTTGATTTGCGGACGAAATGAACAGACATCACTTCAACATTTCAAGTTTGTAACTTATTTAGTTTACAAGCTAAAATAGTGTGACAGACAAAGAGACAGTTACACTAATAAGGTCCCGATTTTAAACAGAACCTTAAAAATAATTATAATTTTAAGAAAATTTCGATTTTTCTTTTATGAATGAAGAAGTCCTTGAAAGAAGAGAAAAATTATCAATTACACGTATAATCCATACGATATGTCATTTTAAAAATAGAATATTATAAATAATTAGATAAGAACATAAAATTATTAATTGGTGGGATGAAAATTTTCATCAAATCATTTTATATCTTTGTATTGTCTTTCTTTTTAACAAATCATTTATTTTTTCTTATCAAAGTTACCTAATTAATCAGATTATTATTACTATTAGAGCTGTTTGCCATGAGTTTATTATAGCTACGTCACATTTCTAGATGTACCTACTATAATATAAATAGACTGTAAAGAAAAGAAACGTTGATTAGTTATTTGAATATCAGCAATGCATTCATATTTCATCAAATTTTTATTTTTTATTTTTTTACTAAACATTAGAAAGAAATTTTTAGGGTTTAATTTATAATTTTAATCAAACAAAAGACAAAATGTTCGGAAATTTTTTGATAAATACAATATTTATAATTGTATTGTTCGTAAGTCAAATACATTTATCCAAGACTCGACCGAGCAGCGAAGATAATTTGTCTGTGGAAAGAGCTTCAGTAGTAAGTATGGACTTTTTTAAATATTTACCATAAGTAATTTGACCTCGAAGAAGGAGTTTTGATAATTATTGTCTATAAATTTATTTTTTTACAGCTATATTATGAAAAAGATAATTAATTAAACATGAAGAAATTCACGGCCAAGAGCAGCGAGAATTTTACTGATCAATCCAGAGATTGTAATTCCGATCTCAAAGAATCTATTTTAGGGATTAGAAATAATGTTCCTACATGGTTTCCTAGTAAAATTTTACTGTTGTTCGCTGTTCGGTAATGAATTTTCTCAAGGTTAATTTCCAAGGCTTTTTTAGATAATAAATATAATAATAAAACAATTCCTAAAGATAATAAACAGATATTTAGTGCACATATAATGAATATTGTATTGACAATTGAATGGGACAAAAAATCATTTAACAGGAATTGGGGGCGTGTTCTTTTGTTTCTGTTTTAAAGATATCAGGTGCATATTAGGGTGCACCTTATTTTGTATATTTTCGAACGCGGACAGGGGGATCATATGTCTCTAAATAAATAAAAAAAAAATATCCCCCAAGTTTCAAGTTTACGTGTCTTAATTTTAACCTGGCGCTACACAGCGATTAAGTTTCGCATCTAAATAACATGGTGTTTTTGGTATTGAACGATCAACTTATTATTCCGGCCAAAGTAATGGTTCAAAAAATTTGAAACTCTCTAGATTTTTTATTATAATAGTAGGTAACCCTCAGAATTTTACAGATATTTAGCTATTATAATTTTGGAGTCTATAACTTAATAATACTAGATATAGAAGTATTTAATCTAGATTTAGCTCAAAATTGTAATAGCTAAAAATAACTAAAAATTCTGAAGGATAGCTTACTATTACAGAATAAAGTCTTCAGCGTTTCAAATTTTTTGAACCATTACTTTGTCTAAATAAACAATTGATTGTTCAATTCCAAAAACCCATTTTATTTAGATGGGAAACTTAATCGCTGTGTAGCACTAGGTTAAAATTGAGATAGAGACTTGAAACTTGGGAGATATTTTTTTTATTTATTTAGAACCAGATTATCCCCTGTGAACGTATATATTCGAAAAGATCCAAAATAAGGAGCACCCTAGTGCATGAGAGGTACCATTTGGCATTTGGCAATTTCTAGGTTACCAGGTTTTTATTATTCATTTTTATATTTAATTTCCTGTACCTATATTGTTTGAGAATTTTTCATGTATCATCAATCCAAGTCCCGCGCTAGCTCTCTCCTAGTTCTTTTTGCCAGAGTATATGCCAGGTCGTAGTTTCCGAACTTGGTAGTGCTGTTGCCTTTTTTCTTAGTCTCGTGATAACTCGCAGAAGACGATTTTAAATTTAATGAGTTCGTTTAAGATGTCGTGTTCTATGCCGAACGACTGACACGATGTTCCACGATGCTATATTTATAGTCTAAGAACCCGACTTAAGTCGACCTTCACCTATTGAGTTTTATAATGAAATTAATGATTATGATAATATAATGTATTAATAAAGAAAATTTGAAAGGATCGACATCCAATTTCCAATAGCTATGCAGGGAAATAGGATGTCGAGTCACCCAAGTTTTGTTTATTAATAGGTATGATATTATCAAAATATTAATTTCACCAGGAAACTCGATAAGTAGAAAATAGAGCCAAGTCGAGATCTTGTACTATTATATTGTTCCGTCTCAATATTCGTTTTTTTCAATTTCCTATCTGGGGTCGTCAAATATTTTAGATCCGTCCGGCTTATTCTTCGGGGTTGTATAAGATACATTAGGAACACAAAAATAAATGAAATAAAAATTAGATCACTTAAATGGTATTGGGGGGCGGGGAGGGTGGATCACAATAGTAGAGAATATATAGCTTTGATTAATAAAACTACAGTAATTATAAGTTGGAGATTTTCATCTGTAGGTATAGAAGATAATAATTTAAGAATATAGAAACATTTTGTTTATTTCTTATGGAATAGCTTCATTAGTCATTTTAATGTTCCACTTAAACATTTTATTATCATTTTTAATTGTTATAAATTTTTAAGCAATATTAATTTATTATACAAAGCCCCTGTTAGCCTGCAACCCGGATGATGATCTTAAATTTTCGAGCTCTTCACTAAATCGCCCTTATTTATTGTCTAACGTTCTTTTTTCGACCGTAGACCAGTTAAAAGCTTCTGCAAAATATATAACCAAGCAATTTAGTTTTCACTTTAAGTCGATAATCTATTGATATTTAATAAATACCTAAATAGCTCCTCAAACGGAGAAAATTCGGGGTTGAATAATTTGTAAAAAAAGTTGAAAGGCTTATAAGGAAATGCTAAATAATCTCAAAAACTCTAAATAAAATTGTCCAAATCGATAATGTGAAAAAAAGTTTTTTTGCTATATATAACAAGTCTATTGTAATTGAACGATATATTTCATTTTTTAGAATTTATGTTTTTTGAATATTCCCGACTGTATATTAATAAGCAAGTGAAAATAAAATGATTAAATAATTTGAGATTATAAAATTGAATAAGCTTCCTCGGTACCTAATTAAATTAGTGTATTTTAAATAAATATATTTGTATTGTAAGTTTATGACGGTAAATTTTAAATTATATTTTGTTTGATGTGTTTTATAGGTTTTCCGGCATGGGGAAAGAGAAACGATAACTAATCCACAATATGCATTGCTGGCGTCATTAACTAATGTAAGTAGTGTGTCTTATTTTATTCATTGATAATTTGTTAATCTATTTAGAAAATTAAATCCAAATTATACAAATAAATTCTCGGATTTAATCAAGTTATTAACTTTTAAACAGCTGCTTAACTTTACAGAAGTTTGATACTGTTTTAATAAGTATTTATCTCAATATCGTATTTTACTAATTATGATCTGAGATAAGGTTTATTTACTTCTGGTAAAACTGCGAAATATTTAATGTCAGCAAAATCTGTAAACCATCAGATAGGTGTACTTTGTACAGAGTCAGAACAAAAATAACCACAAACTGTAGGTCATTTTGATTCAAAGGCAATATTTTTCAATGTATTTTGTCTATCCTTAAAGATTGTGATGCTCTCTAGTAGATCAGTCGAGCAAGTTTTGAAAAAGTATACCTTAAATAGGTAATTAAGTATTTCACAAAAAACGTGTAACAAATGTTCAACTCTTAGCCTCCTTCAATGAATTATAAATTTTATACTACACTTTGTACAATGCTAATTCAGACTCTTTTCGGGATAATCAAATTCAAGCTGATGTGATACTTGATGATGATATCCCCGGAAAAGCTTTGGATTGAGGTACTAATTTAGTCAATTTCAAGGTTTATGACACTCAAACATTTCTTCTTTAGTAACAAAAACCATTTACAACACAAATCAAATAAATATCAATCACATCGGGAGACAGGAATAATTTGATGGTAAAACTTGTTGAATTCGAGTATTTCTTTTCTGTCTCGTCACAACATCAAGCCTTTAGTTTTTTATGTGAATTAATACTCAATATACAATGATGAAATTTCAATAAATCGCTTATAAGATGATAAATGTATAAATCATTTACTAATTTTTTCCTTTAAAACATTGAAATTGCTAAGACTAAGATGGGAAACAGTTTAAGTCTTAGATGACATCCACCCAACTAGAGATGCTCAAACTAACACTCTTCTTCGTATTATGTTTCCAGACTAATAGATAAATTTTCTTTTTTTTCAAAATTCAGGTCGGAAAATTGCAAGCTTTCGAGTATGGAATCTGGCTTCGAGAACACTACCCAGCTCTTCTGAAAAAAAATTATGATTTTGAAGAACTTTATGTAAGATCGAGTGGAGTAAGTCGATCTGTGATGACTGCAGAATCCCTTTTGGTGGGATTGTATTATCCTTTGGATGCGAAAGATCAGTGGTCTGGAAAATACAACGTGGCATGGAGTCCGATTCCTGTATCCAACGTTCCACAGGAATATGATGAGGTAATTGCATGAAAACCTATGCGTTTCAAGTAAAACTATTCAAATGGAAATATAGCTAATTTAATTTTGTAAAAATCACAATTTTATTCAAACATTTCATATTTTCATAATGGAAAATTGATCTTTAAATTTTGTAAAAAAATGAAATGCTAAATACTCTTTTAATTTCTTATGTCTAAATTTCTTGGAAATATATCATCACCAGATTTTTTTGATTTCATTGTTAGATCTGTGTCAATTGTAAAACGTTTGGTCTGATCCCAAAATATTTATATTTCCAAAACTAAAAGTTGATTAGATCTTAGAATTTTTGGTGCAGAACTTCCTTAGCAAATCCGAAAATTTGACTTTATGACCTTTTGGGTATGACTTGTCTTTTGTGACTTAGGTTGATCTGATTTGAAATCGATCATTCAATTTTAATATAAGGATTTGTCAAACGGTTGTAACGAGCTGAAACTTGGCAACACAGGTTCTTATTAATGAAGTACAGCTATGAAACAAGTTCCTAGCTCAAATTGAAAAAAATTGACAATTTAATCAAATATGCTGAAAGCGTACTGAATTTTGAACAAGTTTTAACTCACTACTGCAATTTAAATTAAACAAAAGTGAGAACTTAATTGAAAAGTTTTTGTTTTGCTGAGATATAGAGTTTGTGATTCACAAGAGAACCTTATCATTATTTTTAATAATTTTGCAGATGTTATATCCAAGTCGTGAATCATATTGTCCCGTAATGGAAAATATCTATTCGGAAAAGATTGAGTGCATTATCTGAAAAATATCCAAATATTGCTCAATTGCAATCTGGGTCAGTTTCGGAATACTTTGTAAGTTCAATCATTCATTATATTTTAAATTTATTTATTTGTATGTACCTAGTATATAACTTTAGTAATTCATTAATTCTTTAATTTTAGACAAATAATCCACAAGTAGAAGCTTTTATGGAAGAACTATTCGATAGTCTTAATTCGAATCTTGCTTGGAAAAAGATTATATTCAGGTACTATACTAAATATTGTTTTTTTTAATCCTTAGATATTAGTAAAAATATTTTTCTGGTTCATGATCAAATATCGTTTACGATTGAGCAAAATACTTGTGCCTAAATACTTGTGTTTTACACTTTTGTTAAATAAGAAGGAAATAAACATTAAAATGTTTTTTTTTTTTTTTTTTTTTTTTTTGGCTTTTCGGCCTTTCTAGCCATAAGCGCTAATTTCGATACTAGTTATATTTTTTTGAAAATTTGTCTCTACCCGCGGTCAGATTTTTAGCTGGTTGCCTCGAGTCGGATTCGAACCGGGTCACCTGGTTAAACATTAAAATGTTAGTAAACAAAAGAATAGAAACAAATGTTTATTACTTTAGTAATTGTAACATGCTGCAAGATGATAATGTTATTGAAAATTTTTAATAACAAGGATATAGGAATAGTCAAAATTTCCAGAGAAAAATTATTTTAATTCATCTTATTTAAAATTTATCAAATGTTTGTTTTTCTCTTTGGCGTGTACCAATTTGAATATTGTCAGGCAGCTACATGTGCTTTTTTCAAAAAGAAGCAAGATTAAAGGATTGATATATAATGTGTTTATGATTTTACGAAAATTAAAGTTATTTTATTACAGTTTTCGTTGGAGATTTAAAAAGCATTTAAATTATTGAAATGTCTCCTATGTTATGAAAACACAAAAGAAATAATAATGAAGTTTTTAGTAAAATATTTAAAATTTTATTAAGTCGATCTTTAATTTTTTGACGTCTACGTAAATGTAAATTTTTCACAGGGCCTGTTTTTAAAGGATATCGTGGAAAAATTCCTATCCAATCAAACAAACATGAATCTTTATGCTGCACACGATTATAATATTGTCAATTTAATTTATGCCTTGGATTTTGAAAACGAAACCAGCAAAATATCTTTTTTGAGTAGTATAATTTTTGAACTGGTTGTGGATAACGAAACATCTAATTCTTATATCAAGGTAAGAAAAACATATGGGTTTATATTTTTTTAAATCACATGAATCTAATAATGCTTTTTTTTCAAGATTTTATTCAAAAATGGTCCGAATAGTGAGGCTGTAGTACAAAAAATGAAAAGTTGTGAAGAATTATGCCCATTCGACAAATTTCAACAAATATTAGAACCTTTCATTCCTGGTGATTGGTCTGAAGAATGCCAGGAGGTTAAAACTTCTATAGCAACGAAATCCAAAACTTTAGCGGGAGACAAGAAATTAGCCCCTTTCATGAGATAGTATTTTTTCAAACAGTGACTAATTAATGTTTTTGGATTTTTGTTATTAAATTATCATTTAAAAATTAATATTGAGAACACCTTTATAATTTGATCGATGGATTGTTTTTTTTAATAAAATCTCTCTCTCTCTTATATTATTATTTTACTCTGTGTGTACTCCTCTGCGTTTAGTATTGATAAGTTGTAGTGCAACGCAATCCGAAGCTTTAACGGGACACAAGAAATTAGCCCCTTTGCATGAGATAGTATTTTTTTAAAAAGTGGTTAATTAAAGTTTTTGGATATTTTTGAGTCAATTATCCTTTAAAAATTTATATTAGAATTACTTATTTAGATTTTAATTAACATCTAGTAATATCATATAATTAATCTTATATTATTAAATGAACATTTCTTGTATATATATATATATATATATATATATATCCAAACGTTTTCTCAGAAACGTCATAACGATTTCCCCTAAAAATCAATTTGAACTTATCAGAATCCCATGAGATATTATTCGTGAATAAACTTTAAATCCGATTGAAATAAAGGAAGGGGGTGTTAATTAGCCATGCGGCAAAACAGATATTTTAATCGTTCTTATCTCGTCTTCGGATTTCACGTAAACTTCTAAAGTATTTTTGCGACACAGGTTAGTTGGGATAGAGACTTGAAACTTGAGGGATATTTTTGTTTTATTTATTTCGAACCATATGAGGTTCTGTCAGCGTAAAATTTCGAAAATACCCGAAATAAGGATCACCCTATAATATATATTCTAAAAATAGGTAGAATCAATTATTTAAATACACAGATCTAATTGGGTACCGAGATCATTTTATAGTCTTGAATTATTGAATCATTTTTTATACCAATTGCTTATTACCTTATTAGTATAAGTTGTAATTTCGAAATATTCAAAAACAGCAAGTTTCAAAAGAAATTAAATCTATCTATATTATTATTATACGTGTTAAATATAGTAATATTTGTTATTCAAATCATCGATGTGGGAAGCTGTCTTTTATAGGCTTTCAGGTTTTTTGCTATTTCCACATAAACTCGTGAAAAGTATTTTTACAAATTATTTTCACCTTGGGGAAGAGAGAGTTAATATGTGAAAATCGTGTGATACACACACTAGTTTATTAACTTGGAGATTAGTTTTGTTTTCTAAAGCAATAACTATTATATATGCTAGTTTAAAACTGTCAGGTGCAAGAACAGCTCATTTTATGCAACACCTAAAAAGAGATACATGCGAGTATGCGCTTGAAGGCAGCCTAGAAAACTAGTAGTTCCTTTAAAAATCATAATTTTTTGTGTCTATGTCCCCCAAAAATAAGTCTTTATTCTGATACTCCCGACAAGTTGTATAAAGTTCGTTTTTTAAAATGTTTGTATTTTCAATGTGGAGAAGTGTTTAGATTTTGGAGCTCTTTAACTTTAGAACTTTCAGTTCAAAAATTCAGAAAGTATCACTATTTTCTCAAAGATTATTATACCTAAGTTACCAGAGTAAAGGGTGTGTAGTTTCACAGTGAATGAAATAAAACTCAAAGAGGTTTATACAAACTCAATATATTTCGGATTATTAGTCCATCAACTAATAATCCGAAATATATTGAGTTTGTATAAACCTCTTTAATTTTATTTCATTCTGTGAAACTACACACCCTTTATATTAACTAACATCATGTTTCACCTAAAACCTACACCACTTTCCATAAGTAAAATTATTATACCTATTTAAAATTATGGTATACTTTTATACAAAAGTAATCAATAATTGGTTTTCTTAAATTTTTCTAGAATATTTTTTGGTGTTGTTTGTTTCTGAAAGCTTCAAAACCTCAACACCAAAATATAAATCTTTAACTTTATTAATAGGGCGACTTTAATTGGAGAGATTGCCGAGTCTTGAAAAATTTTAAATTTTCTTCCTTTGTCAAATTTTAAATTTAATCAATTTAATTGAACAACAAAATAAATTAATTTAGAAAAGCTCACACCAAGCAAAAGAACAAAAAATCTTAATTCAATCGAAACAAAAAAATAAGTTTTAAAAACGAAATACATACAGTATATGGCAAATAGAAATTTTCTTTTTTTCTTCTTTTTTCTCAAAAAAAAAAAAAATGAAACGTTTGAAAACCCATATTCATTTTCATTATGATAAATAATTCTCGCATGAAATTTTAATAATATTCTAGACAGAATTGAATATACCGGCGAAGTTTTTTATCTGGAGACGGTCTTATAACTCAAAATAACTCTCAAAAAACAGTACATTATATGAAAAAATGTTTATATAAAAGTTTATTTATATAAGGGCGAAAACTAAACTACCTAGGAGAACAACCTTTCAAGGCTATTTCGGAGGTCAAGTTCTGTTTTTTAAATAGAAAACCTATATGTTTCTGTAGATATTTTAAATCCTCAAATAACTATTTATTAAATCGAAAAAGTCACAACAATGAAAATAAGTAGCTTATAAATGATCTTAAATCTTCATTATACACCGATTTAAGAGATTATTTTCTACTTAATAGATCTATTTAAAAGTCTTGAGTTTAAATAAGTCTATTTCTCGTGTCAATCCAGTAGTATTGTATTACCATAATAAAAATGGAGCATTTTTTGTTGAAGACAAATCGAAATGGTTTTTTGGGATACAATTTTATGGAAAACATCCAAAAATCGAAACTTTCCCTTCTTCAGGACCTAAAATGAAGGCGTGAAAGTTATAGACTTAATTAACATATATTAAAAATTCAATGACCATAGAATGTTGAAATTTGGCATATTGGTAGAATTTGGTATGTACATTAATAAAGGGTGAAATCGAAAAATCGAAACTTGCCCTTCTTCAGGACATAAAATGAAGTGGTGATATTTGTGCTATAAATTTTCATTATTTTTGGGATGGTGGTAGAGTTTGTGGCGTTAATAAAGAGTGAAATCGAAAAATCGAAACTTCCCTTCTTCAGGACATTAAATGAAGAGGGGTGTATTTATTCGTGCGATAAAATTTCATTATTTTTGGGATGGTGGTAGATTTTAGGTCGTAAATAAATGGTGAAATTGAAGACCGAAAATTTCCCTTCTTCAGAACATAAAATGAATGGGTGAAATTTATAGACTAAATTATCATATAGTGAAAATACAATAACTCTAGAATGATGAAATTTGACATACTGGTAGAGCTTGGCTTGATAAAGAAGAGACTCGAAAAACCAAACGTTGCCTTCCTCAGCATCTTAAAAGAAGGTATAAAATTTACAATATAAATTCTTATGAAGAAAAATTCAAAGGGTATAAAATGCTAAAATTTGACATGTTAGTAGATTTTGGGGCATTAACTATCGGAGAAATCAAAGAAAAACTGTAACTTTCCCTTAATCAGCATCTAAAATGAAGGAGTGAAGCTTATGAGCTAAATTAACTAATAGTGAAAATTCAAAGAGACTGGAATGCTAAAAATTGACATAGTGCAATAACTTGAATCACTAATAAAGTGAGAAATCGAAAAAGATATTGATCAGCCTTTAAAATAAATGCGTGTATTTTGAAGGTTAAATTCCCATCCAACTTACAAAAAGAAGTGAAATCTCAACAAAAACACTTGTGTAAAAAAAGGCCAAGTTCGATTAATAAAATCCGTTTGCCAAAAAAAGTAGTGAGATCTAATGTGCTGCCAAGTTCAATATCATCAATTTATTAAATGAGTCGAGAATATATTAGTAACTTCAATTAAAACGAATGTTTTTCATTTCACATGTCCCTCTATATTTTTTATTGAATTCACATTTTTAGTTGAAATTATTTTTCATAAAACTTGGCTTTTACGCATTGTTATGTATGTCACGAATTACTAGTTACCATATCATGAGATCTTAATAAGAGAGGATGGAAGGGCTAAAAGGGAGAGGTGGAGGCCCTATCAAACAAAAATAATAATAATTTAATGCGTAAAAGCCAAGTTTTAGAAAAATAATTTCAACTAAAAATGTGAATTAAATAAAAAATATAGAGGGACAGGTGCATGTGAAATGAAAAACATTCGTTTTAATTGAAGTTACTAATATATTCTCGACTCATTTAATAAATTGATGATATTGAACTTGGCAGCACATTAGATCTCACTACTTTTTTTGGCAAACGGATTTTATTAATCGAACTTGGCCTTTTTTTACACAAGTGTTTATGTTGAGATTTATTATTCAGGAAGTTATCAATAATATTAGGGAAAAGAGAACGCTGGGAAAGGACGACCTCAGACAATTTATTAGACACAAAATTGTTGAGAAATACTCTATATAATTTTTATGGTATTTTGGAAATTAAGATAGAAAGAGATGAGTAAGACTTGGATTAGAATATTTTACCCAGATAATTAAAGAAAATAAATAAGGAATAGATGGTTCTAGTCCTTGGAGCAATTAAAAATATTGTGCCTCCGGGTTTTTATTTGAATCAACTTACTATAACAACAAAGCGAATTTACCTACATCCAATAGACAATAGAGTAAATAAAAGGATAGAATAAAAGAGGTGTTTATTTATTTATAAAGACACTATACTTTCGAGGACTTTGCCCTCTTCATAAGTCTATTACAATTGATTAACAGGAATTGATATATAAAAGTCACATTTCATACATTAATTCCTATTACCCAGTCCTCGAAACTATAATCTCTTTATAAATAAATAAAAAAAAAATATTTTCCATCTTTTATTGTCTCATTTAATTTATAAAAATTCTCCTACTCTCAACAAAAAGAAGCTTTCAATTTATACAGTAGAGTATTTGAACCAATAAGAAATAACTGGTAAAATATTTTTAATTAAAATAAAATATAAATATATAGGTATATAGTAAATAGTAACTATATAGTTCGAAACATTACAGTGCTACTAGGGATGTTTATTTTCATCAAACAGCGGACAACCTCATTGATTTCTCTTTATGAAATAACAATTCTGCTACTCTTGGCAAAACTTAATCTTTTAATTTTAATTTTATGGTCATGTATAATAAATAAATATTCCAACATACATGTAAATCAGTGGCGGTTGATGATTTTTCAACCAGGGGATGCTATCCAAAAAAGAAGGCTTCATTTTTTGAAATTTTATTTTAATCTTGATAATACAAAAGTATTATTTCAAATTTTATGATTTGTTACATAAGTTGTTTACCAAAAAGATGAAATTCTACTGATGAGGGAATGAAATGAATCAAACATATTTAATAAGATCTTTGACTCACGCCCTTCAAATCCTTGGCAACAATTTGGCTAAAATATAGTCACTGGAGAGAATGGGTTTTTATTTAGGTAAGTAAGAAAAAAAATTATATTTTCTAATGCTTCTGCTAAGGAAGGAAAAAATTTCAAACACGGTTGCAGGAGAGAAGAAGCATCTTGTTTGTTTCCTTCATTGACCCTTTTAAACCCTGAAGAAGGGGGGAAGAATCCTCGGAAACGTTGGTTTAAAGAAGGAAAAGAGAAAAGAAAAGAAATGAATGACAGTCCAATAAAAGAACATTATTTGAATATTTACTAATTGTTTCTTTCTTCACTTGGGCTGCCTTCCATTACTTTCAGCTGATTTAGAATAATTTTTATTTAAAATAATTATTTTGGATTTAGAATAATTTATTATCTCATGCTTAAGCGACTTTCAATTTTAAAGGATTTTTTTTACCTTACATTTATTTAGTCTCGTGAAAATATCAAATGAGTTCTTGACTCAGAAGAACTCCATATTATGAGAAACAAAGAGGTTGTCCTCTGCTTGATGCAAATAAACATACACACATATATATCGAGATGATATATCTGTATAATGTGACGATACAGCGTCTAATTTTATTTTTTTTGGTTTTGTAATCTCAATATCTGAATTAATCATAACAATGTATAATTAAAATTGTAAGTTACTTTTAAGATGAATGGAATTCATAATTGGCAAATTTATGGCCGTGTAGAGTAAGCAAAGGACCTCTAGTGGTGATGAACTGATCAACATAAATTAGCATTGATTGATGGCGCCCTCAATGTATAAGTGGGTAATTAAGGCCACGTGGCAAGGCTGACGCCTTGACCCGGAGCGGAAAGATCTTTCTCTTGTATATTGACCTTCAAAGTGATAACACCTAAGTCGTATTAGCCCCAGTGAATTACATCTGTTAGCAAAAATCTTTGTGAATCCACCTAATCTCATTACATTTTGGATTTGTGAATGTGACCGTGAACCTGTTACGTGTGATTCTACAGAGGGAAAAGGATATTTGCCAGAAAAATCGGCAGATCCCGGACATCGGCTAACACCGGCGTGGTCGGCGTGTGTCCTTGGACACGTGTTCAATTACCTGTGGAAGCCAACAGCTAAGTAAAACATTGAAGTGCATTCAATTGAATTATCAAACTCCCTACGTACTTTTTTTTCAATATACAATTGAGCATAATTCGCCACCGGTTCGAATTAATAACTAACGCGGGCTAAAGCCAACGCATGGCGTCATATTGAACTCTTTGAGGTTCCATTCAATTTCGTAAAAACTATTGAACTCAAACACTTAAAATATTTAAAATTAACAATTTAAGAATAAAAATTTATAAAATTTGTATTGAATTATATTTAACTTTAAGTTTGAATAATTAATTAAGGCAAACACTTTCAATCATCCCGGTCACCTTAATGAGGAATTAATCCAATTAAATTAAAATCAAATACTAAATCAAAGTAATTTGATTGCAATAAAACATTCGAAAAAAAAAACCTTGAATTAAATACAATTTTTTTTAAATATTAAAATTAAATTATCTGGTAATTGAAAAATACTAAAAGAAAGATGGCGGACCCACGCTGTGTCATGTGATCAAAATATTGAAACCGCGGGAGGAAAGTAATTCTGGGAATTGTCACTGCACTATTAGAAAAAAAAGTAAACAAAACAAGTTTAACTTATAGTAAATGTATAGTTCCCAAATGGGTCGGTAGTATCCGAAGCAGTTGACAACTCCATTTCAATAAAACCTACCTAGTGGTCAAGAGAATAGTGACACAAATCACAGACAAAATTCCGATCCATTCTTCACAATAAATCATTTAAATCAATTGAATATGCATTGAAGCGTATTCCAATACCAGTTATTCATAAAACGTTTAAATTAAATAATCGCAATTATTATTTAGCGGATGTGTTATTGCAGCAAATTACCAAAATATAATAATAACCTTTATTGAGAAAATTTATTTTAAATTAAAATTAATAATATTATAAGAAATACATGATTACGACCAAAGGTTGAAATTGTTTAATTTAATTAATTAAATTAAGATTTGTGTGAAAATTTGAAAGAGTTAAACACCTGATTGAAGTGTAATCAGGCAGTATATTTGACGTCAAATGAATCAGGGAAGCGAGTGACATCTGTCAAAACAAATAGTATTTGACAACTGTCAAAATATGTAAATAAACAAACCATGTCATCAACATTAATGAATGGTTAAATCAAATAAACCAAAACTAAATAATTACATATAGATTAAATTAACTGATAAAGACTGCTAATTGCATATAATTAGATAATAAAACTATTTATACCAAATTTAAAAAATTAAATAAAACTAAATATTATAACTCACCTGTCAAAATTTGACTGAAGGAATTAGGGCTTTTGAATATTAATTTTTATTAATACTGACTTCCCAATTAATTATTTTCTCAAGTGAACAATCAATTCTGTACAGTTTTGATTAATTTAATAGTGATAATTAATTTGAATAAATTATTTTATATTAAAATTTAAATTTCCAGTCAATTGGGTTGTACCAATCGATAATTCATTATTTACATTGAATTAATGTATTATTAAAACCAATTTTGAATAGATTGTTTACAATAACATTTTAACGTCAATTTTGATTATCCTCAAGTGAAGAATTAATTGTTCACAATTAAAATATCGTGATAAATTATTTCATTATTGTTATTATTAATTATAATTACTTACCTTAAGTTACCAACAATTTATAATTGATAAATTTAATTTTTCAAGGTAAAAGTAGTAAAGTCACGATTTCAATTATTATAAATAAACAATATTTTGAATATAAACAAATTCCAGTTACTTGAATTGAATTAATTTACCTAGTTCTATTATCAATCCTTCTATAGACAATAAGATTTTTTTCTTTTCAGCTTCCAATTTCAGGTAACTGATCGCTCCAGTCCGTTTTACCCTCAATTATAAGGAAAATTTTCTACCAGGTTGATTTTTTGTTTATTTTTCAAGTATCTGTTCCATAAGGTACTTCCCTGTGCAGCATCTTTAGCCTCATCAATATTTCACTTAATTAACGGGGGGCTAATCACAATAACACCATTTAGACCAACAAGGGCGCAACTTAGCGAAGCAGATAAAGACCACTAACACCTTTAAATTCAGCATTGCGCCTTTTAATATAATTTATAGAGCGTCTAAGCATAGCAGATTATCTCCCTAAGTACACCCTGCTCGTAAACCATTTTATTGTTGCAACCTACTCAATATTGTCTCATCTTCAATATTGAGGAGAAGTGCAGGGATAGCTTGGTCAGAGCGCAAACTGGGCGAAGTAAAATAAACAATAAATTATTTTATCAGCCCAGGTTTGTCACATTTGGTGGAGGTGCGGCTGGGATTCAGGCACAGGCAGGCCTACGAATAGGTAGACCAAGGGGGAAAATTTTTCTAGTAGAACAAAACCTACATAACGGCCAATAACGGGGAAAATATGGGGGACGAAAACCGTCAATACCGGGAATCAAAGGAAGTTCCGTATACACCAGAAGAATCAAGAGAAGAACAAGAAGAATCTGACCTAGCAGAATTCTTCTGTTCAGAGATAAATAACTGGTAAAGAAAACTTAGACCAAGCAAACGTGGAAGAGTTGGCAAAACAATTTGAAACCCAACTCACCACGAGCAGTGACAGAGAAAGGACAGAAATTGAGGACACTAATATCAAACAAGAAAAAGGGGAAAACCCACAACAAAAACAGCACAAGGAAGAGCCAGCACTGAATATGAGCCAGATTATGGAAATGTTATCACAAATGCAGGTTCAAAATCAACAAATGCTATCAGGAATGCTGGAAACAAAACTAGACTCCCAAAGTAAAAAATTGGAAAAAAATATTACATCAAATATTACATCAAATATGAACAAAATTATGGAAAAAAATTTTCAAGCTATAAATCACCAAATAGACCATAACAGAAACATGCTGAAACAAATAAACATGATTTGTGAACCACAATTAGAATCTGACAAAAGGAAAACGATAATGCCCACATATGCCATGATCTCAACAATAGAACACGAAATGGAAGAGGTAGAAATTTTACCTTCGTTTGAATGTGAGTTCGTAACAGCTAACATAGTAACTGAACCACTGTTAGAATTTACTCAAACCATTACAGTCATTCAAACACCGACTGCTACCTCGGTCCCAGAAACATTGAGTCATAACCGAATAATAACATGCGATGGAAGTGAAGGCACTAACCTTGAGTCAGAGACGGAAATGACGGAAACTATCAAAACTAATGAAATAATGACCAAAAAGAAAAGGAGAAAGACCAAACCAAATAAAAGGGGGTTAAATTCAAAATGAAAGTACAAAATAGAAAAATTTTAAACGGGAAAAAGAATGACAAAATTGTAAAGAAACGAACAGGACATACCACTCGGAAGCGGACCCAATCCAATTCCAGTGATTTGATAACGACTGAGACCCTCGAACCCCCAAAATCCGGGGAACTAGTGGGAGAATGGGTAAAACAATATCAGGGGACCATACCGGGTATCCAAGGTGTTACCCAATGCATATCAATTAGAACATGAAAATGGTAGAACAATAGGGACGTTCAATATTAGGAGTGTGAAAGAATATCATTCACCGATCACCGAGTTGAACTAACAGTTGAATGTGGCCTTAGGCTAAAGGGGAGGCTCAGCCCCTACTTCACATTCCTTTGAGTATCCTAAATAGTAACACCCTATTAATAACGAGACGTTACAGACAATCGTCCCTATTGAATGACAAAATTTTGACCAAAACGACAAACGGACATATTCTGGAAAAGTGTAATGAAGTGAAGATAATTTGTAAATACGTTCGTACTAACACTAGATTAAGTACTTACCCTTAATTTAGCATAAGTTCGTTCGTACTAAACTTAGACCTAAGTTACTAACCACTAAACATTGTAAATGCGTTCTTTTTCTACTAACCCTAGTTCTAACTAACATAGAATAAGCGCGTTCTTACTAATCTAGGTCCTAAGTAACTAACGACACCAACAACCAGTCAATTAAGTCTTCAATATTACACCGGACCAGAAGGACAGACGAAAGACCTTCGGACAAAAGTTCGAATTAATTTGGGGGAAAACAAAATTAGAATCAGTAATAAACCATTGAAGTAATTGGGAATGGGGGGGATTGCCAGGAAAACAAATAACAATAATTGGGGGGGTTCTTAAAAACCCTACAGAAAGGTCTTAAATTGAACAACATGGTAGATCCATAATAAAACTAGATAACTCACGATAAATTGTGTCACAAATCGCCACCTCATAACAGTACCACCTAGGATAATGCCATAATTGAGAAATAAAATAGATAATCAATAGCCCGAATTCGCGGAGTGGGAAGTTCCAAGCCCATCTTGGGTACGAATTGTGGAGATCTATGACATGGAATGATTTGTTTGGTGCGCGGTACCCTGGTCCAGCATTAATGGGGAAGAGTGAAGCAGCCGGTGACATTCATTGCCACTAGTGTGTAAAATAATACAATCTAACGTAAATGTGTGGTTTCTAAGGAAATACTGGGCAACGACCCTAAAATGAATGATCAATCCAAAAGTTAGTAGTAACAATTCCGAGTTAGTGTAGGATTGGCCGAGATGACCAGCCTGAATAGTCATGACGTGGAAGAAGTCAAAGCTTTTCAAGCTAAGAAAACGTTGGTAGGTTTCACGTAAGGAATGGTAGTGTGTTGGTTAGATACAGAATTAAAACAACCTGACGGATCATGATTGGGAGTGACAGTGAGCGATCGGACCTGGAAATGGAAGATTGGGGATAAATTTATTAATGAATAATTGGGTTAGGAACAAAATAGAAAGGGGTTGGGGGTAATATCATTGCGGGTATAAAGGGAAAATCACCCTGGATATAAAATTTTGTTTATTTATATGAAAAGGCGGAAAAGCCAATTTAGATTTAAGTAAACTGGTGCCACCAAAAAGTGAACCAATAAAATCAGAGTCCAAATAACTTCAGTCAAGTTCAGAAATCCAATAGAAGTTTATTTGATTTCTGAAGGGGGGGAATGTGACGATACAGCGTCTAATTTTATTTTTTTTGGTTTTGTAATCTCAATATCTGAATTAATCATAACAATGTATAATTAAAATTGTAAGTTACTTTTAAGATGAATGGAATTCATAATTGGCAAATTTATGGCCGTGTAGAGTAAGCAAAGGACCTCTAGTGGTGATGAACTGATCAACATAAATTAGCATTGATTGATGGCGCCCTCAATGTATAAGTGGGTAATTAAGGCCACGTGGCAAGGCTGACGCCTTGACCCGGAGCAGGAAAAGATCTTTCTCTTGTATATTGACCTTCAAAGTGATAACACCTAAGTCGTATTAGCCCCAGTGAATTACATCTGTTAGCAAAAATCTTTGTGAATCCACCTAATCTCATTACATTTTGGATTTGTGAATGTGACCGTGAACCTGTTACGTGTGATTCTACAGAGGGAAAAGGATATTTGCCAGAAAAATCGGCAGAAGCTCGGACTTCGGCGAACACCGGCGTTGTCGGCGTGTGTCCTTGGACACGTGTTCAATTACCTGTGGAAGCCAACAGCTAAGTAAAACATTGAAGTGCATTCAATTGAATTATCAAACTCCCTACGTACTTTTTTTCAATATACAATTGAGCATAATTCGCGGCCGGTTCGAATTAATAACTAACGCGGGCTAAAGCCAACGCATGGCGTCATACTGAACTCTTTGAGGTTCCATTCAATTTCGTAAAAACTATTGAACTCAAACACTTAAAATATTTAAAATTAACAATTTAAGAATAAAAATTTATAAAATTTGTATTGAATTATATTTAACTTTAAGTTTGAATAATTAATTAAGGCAAACACTTTCAATCATCCCGGTCACCTTAATGAGGAATTAATCCAATTAAATTAAAATCAAATACTAAATCAAAGTAATTTGATTGCAATAAAACATTCGAAAAAAAAAACCTTGAATTAAATAGCAATTTTTTTTAAATATTAAAATTAAATTAGCTGGTAATTGAAAAATACTAAAAGAAAGATGGCGGACCCACGCTGTGTCATGTGATCAAAATATTGAAACCGCGGGAGGAAAGTAATTCTGGGAATTGTCACTGCACTATTAGAAAAAAAGTAAACAAAACAAGTTTAACTTATAGTAAATGTATAGTTCCCAAATGGGTCGGTAGTATCCGAAGCAGTTGACAACTCCATTTCAATAAAACCTACCTAGTGGTCAAGAGAATAATGACACAAATCACAGACAAAATTCCGATCCATTCTTCACAATAAATCATTAAATCAATTGAATATGCATTGAAGCGTATTCCAATACCAGTTATTCATAAAACGTTTAAATTAAATAATCGCAATTATTATTTAGCGGATGTGTTATTGCAGCAAATTACCAAAATATAATAATAACCTTTATTGAGAAAATTTATTTTAAATTAAAATTAATAATATTATAAGAAATACATGATTACGACCAAAGGTTGAAATTGTTTAATTTAATTAATTAAATTAAGATTTGTGTGAAAATTTGAAAGAGTTAAACACCTGATTGAAGTGTAATCAGGCAGTATATTTGACGTCAAATGAATCAGGGAAGCGAGTGACATCTGTCAAAACAAATAGTATTTGACAACTGTCAAAATATGTAAATAAACAAACCATGTCATCAACATTAATGAATGGTTAAATCAAATAAACCAAAACTAAATAATTACATATAGATTAAATTAACTGATAAAGACTGCTAATTGCATATAATTAGATAATAAAACTATTTATACCAAATTTAAAAAATTAAATAAAACTAAATATTATAACTCACCTGTCAAAATTTGACTGAAGGAATTAGGGCTTTTGAATATTAATTTTTATTAATACTGACTTCCCAATTAATTATTTTCTCAAGTGAACAATCAATTCTGTACAGTTTTGATTAATTTAATAGTGATAATTAATTTGAATAAATTATTTTATATTAAAATTTAAATTTCCAGTCAATTGGGTTGTACCAATCGATAATTCATTATTTACATTGAATTAATGTATTATTAAAACCAATTTTGAATAGATTGTTTACAATAACATTTTAACGTCAATTTTGATTATCCTCAAGTGAAGAATTAATTGTTCACAATTAAAATATCGTGATAAATTATTTCATTATTGTTATTATTAATTATAATTACTTACCTTAAGTTACCAACAATTTATAATTGATAAATTTAATTTTTCAAGGTAAAAGTAGTAAAGTCACGATTTCAATTATTATAAATAAACAATATTTTGAATATAAACAAATTCCAGTTACTTGAATTGAATTAATTTACCTAGTTCTATTATCAATCCTTCTATAGACAATAAGATTTTTTTCTTTTCAGCTTCCAATTTCAGGTAACTGATCGCTCCAGTCCGTTTTACCCTCAATTATAAGGAAAATTTTCTACCAGGTTGATTTTTTGTTTATTTTTCAAGTATCTGTTCCATAAGGTACTTCCCTGTGCAGCATCTTTAGCCTCATCAATATTTCACTTAATTAACGGGGGGCTAATCACAATAACACCATTTAGACCAACAAGGGCGCAACTTAGCGAAGCAGATAAAGACCACTAACACCTTTAAATTCAGCATTGCGCCTTTTAATATAATTTATAGAGCGTCTAAGCATAGCAGATTATCTCCTAAGTACACCCTGCTCGTAAACCATTTTATTGTTGCAACCTACTCAATATTGTCTCATCTTCAATATTGAGGAGAAGTGCAGGGATAGCTTGGTCAGAGCGCAAACTGGGCGAAGTAAAATAAACAATAAATTATTTTATCAGCCCAGGTTTGTCACAATATATATTATTTATTTGTTTGAGGACTATGTTTTCGAAGAACTTGGTCTTCATCATCATTCTTTCTTCAATTATAAATGTTTTTCATGGAGTCAATATCATATGGATATTGAAAACTTGGTGTTCCTTTTTTTCAATATCCATATGATATTGACTCCATGAAACATTTATAATTGAAGAAAGACTGATGATGAAGACCAAGTCTTCGAAACTATAGTCTCAAACAAATAAATAATATATATACAGATATATCATCTCGATATATATATATATGTTTGTATGTTTATCTGCATCAAGCAGAGGACAACCTGTTTGTTTCTCTTTGTGAATCAACAACTCTGCTACTCTCGGCAAAAAAAAACTTTTCAATTAAGAACTACATATCTTAAAATATACAGGATGCTCTATTATTTTTTCAAGCATAGTTGATGTATATTAAAAAATTTTAAAAAAAAATCAATTTTTAAATTTAAAGTAAATGATCATATTATTTCATATTATGAATAGTATAATAAAAAAATTATGTAATGCAAATAGTATAGTATAATTCTTATATGATAAGGGTTTCAATTTGATTTATGCTAAGTATGCAAACTCGGAGCAGACATTTGAAGTCAACGTGGGATGAAGAAAATAATCTTCTTAGATTAAGGATTTGTCAAGTAATTATTTAGTAGAAGATGCTTAGATAATAAATATATCATTGTGTCTTTAACCGTGTAATCAAAAAATCACAAGGAGATCCTTTTCCCCTCCAATCTATATATATAAAATTAGGGTTTTGTCTGTACATTGCTCTAAATCACTCCAAATTTTGGTTGCACACGTTTCAAGCAAAGTTATGAACGAAAACACCCTCAACAAAATTTCTATCTGTCTGTCTGTATGTATGTCTGTCTGTCTGTCTGTGTGTATGTTTCAGTGGCTCACGATTCACCTAAAAACGGCTAAAGGGATATTATTATGAAATTTCATATTTACCTCAGATGTCTTCTAACTTACGGTTTTAGCTATATAACGTTTTGATATTTTGACCCCAGAAGGAGGTTTGGGGGGGGCGCACGAATGAAAATTATCAAATAACTCCTAAACTATTAACCCTACGGCAAATTTTATGATAACAAAGTTGTAGGGGATGTGATTTCTGACAAGTTTTGTTTAAAAAAAACCACCGAAAAAGGGGGAGGCTGAAAAAATGTAAATTCTTGCCCTTGGAAAAAACTCAACCAAATTTTGTATACATAACTCTGGGCCTCTAGAGAGCTAGAAATGCAAAAACTAGCCACCCAAAATGGGGGTAGGAGTGTCAAAAAATGAAAATTCTATCTCTTTGGCCAAACTCAACCAATTTTTGTATACATAGTCTGTGGGTCACTAGAATGGCTAGAAATGCAAAAACTGGGCACGAAGGGTGGGTGCGGGGGTGGAATGGGGTGGAGTCGGGGTGGGGGTGCAGGGGTGGAGCAGGGCGGAGTCCGGGGGGCTAAGCGGGGGGGTGGTGCGTAGGGTTGGAGGGCACGGGGTGGGGTCGGGGTGGATGGGGTGTGGGGTCCAAGGTGGGTGGGGTGCGGGTGGTGGTGTGGGGGTGGGGGTTGGTCATGGTGCAGGGTGGGGGTGCTGGGTCGATTTCGGGGTGTGTGGTGGGTGGGAATTGGGGTGATGGTGGGGTTCGAGATTTGGGGGTCCAGGGGGCGTGTCCCTTGGCATAGCAGAGAAGGGCTGCCGAAGGCGGGCCTTGCAGCTAGTGTTAAATAAAAAAATATTAGATTATAAGTATAACTTAATTTTTTATAATAGCTTAAGTCCCTATCTATGCTTTGTTGAAGTTTAAATCAAATTAGCGTGCAAATTTTCTCAGAGTCTTACGGAAAATCAGCTGATACTGAGACTTTCTCTTGAATTATACTCCTATTAGTTGAATAGATAAAGTTAAAAAAATACCAAAATTAGCTTTTTGAAACATAAAGGTTTCTTTTTTTGCAATAAAATATATCATTGACCGTCGAATTTTTTGAGATATTTACATTAATAAAAAAAATTTTTAAGAAAAAAATAAAAACCGACTTCAAACAATTAAATGCAACAAATAAAATACACTAAAAGGTATAAAATAATTATTATCTTATTTAGTTACAACTAAACGACGAAATATTAACATGAAATTACTTTTTGAAGTCGGTGCCAAACTAACTATACCTATAAGCGAGCATACCCTCCAAACGTACTAAGTAAGATCCGTCGAGTGCGATTCATAAAAGGTATATGTTTGGCACCAACTTCAAAAAGTAATTTCATGTAAATATTTCGTCGTTTAGTTGTAACTAAATAAGATAATAATTATTTTATACCTTTTATTGTATTTTATTTGTTGCATTTAATTTTTGAAGTCGGTTTTTATTTTTTCTTAAAAATTATTTTTATTTTTCTCTTTTTAGTGATGTTATTAATAGTGATCATATCATCAGAACTTGACCAAATTAATATGACACCATCCCTAAGACACCCACTATCGGATAAAAAAAGAACCATCGAAATCGGTTCATAAACAAAGAGGTTAGGTCTAAACAAACCTAATAAAAAAGGTCTAATACCTATGAAAAAAATACGAAAAAAATGGGACCAATCGGAAGCTAGACTGGACCCAATGCAAAAAAATTTTTCAAAATCGGTTGAGAATTGGCGGAGATATGAGGTAACATAGGCACACAAAAAAAAAAAAAAAAAAAAAAAATTCAGTCGAATAGAGAACCTCCTCCTTTTTTGAAGTCGGTTAAAAAATCACATAAATGTTATGTTTGGATGAAACATTAACAGTAGAAATACATCGCATTCCCAATCATACAAGAGTTATTATCAGCTGATTTGAATAAATCAAACTAACTTTTTATTTAATTATTTTTTAATAATTGTTTTTATTTCAAGCATTTACGGTTTTCATACTATTTATTTTTTAATTCTATTATTTTTCATTTGTATTTTAACTTATTTTATTAAATATTAGATAATACACTTCTTTTGACTCAACTTGAGCGAAAAGACCTCCTTTAATAATGTATCCGCTTCACAACTTTCGCTTACAACCTTATTTTCTTTGAAATCACCCTTCAAATTTCCTCTCTTCAAATTGGCCACCGGAGTCTAAAAAAGGCAGTGGATCAATATAAACTAAAATATTTTAGACGATATCTAACTTAAATTTAAAATTTAAATTCTATAGGAATACCATTGCTGAAATATCATTCATTCATATTCAAATATATTTGCTACACTTCTTATCAGCTTTCCTCCTTTAATTTTATTCAGAATAAATTTTATCCGGGTCAAAGAACTTATAATATTATATATATATTATTTGTTAATTTGAAAAGTCATTTTTGAGTAAATTTCAATAAGACAAAAATCTCTAAAGTAAAGGGTATCTTCTTATCTATATATTTAAATTAAGGTTTTGTTTGTACATTGTTCCAAATCACGCCAAATTTTGGTTGCACACGTTTCAAGCAAAGTTATAAACGAAAACACTATCAACAAAATTCCTGTCTGTATGTCTGTCTGTATGTTTCCAAAAAGTTGCTCACGCTACACGTAAAAACGGCTTAATGGATTATTATGAAATTTCATATTTGGATCACTTGTCTTCTAACTTACGTTTTTAGCTATATAACGTTTTGATATTTTGACCCCAAAAGGGTGTTTGGGGGGGCGCACGAATGAAAATGATAAAATAACTCCTAAGCCATTAACTCTATGGAAAATTTTATCATGAGCAAAGTTGTAGGGGATGTGATTTCAGACAATTTTCTTTAAAAAATCCCCCCAAAAACCACCCAAAAGGGGGGGTCAAAATATGAACATTCTTGCTCTTTGACCAAACTCAACCAAATTTTGTATACATAATCTGTGGGTCACTAGAAGGCTAGAAATGCAAAAACTAACCTCCCAAAATGGGGGGGGGTTAAAAAAATGAAAATTCTTACCTAAGAGTCAACTTATCCAAATTTTGTATACATAATCTGTGGGTCACTACAAGCCTAGAAATCAAAAAACTGGGTGCGGGGTGGAGTGATGGTGCGGGGATGGAGAGCACGGGCTGGGGTCGGGGTGCAGGGTGGTGTGGAGTATTTAGGAGAGGGTCCAGCCGCGTAATGGGATGGGGCTCAGGTGAGGGTTAATATGCGTAGTGGGGTGGTGCGGGGTAGGGTCCGGGATGGGTGGCTGCGGGGGTGGTGGTGTGGGCGGGGTGGAAGACGCGGGAGGTGGGGTGGTGCAGTGAGGAGTGAGGGTTCAGGTGAGGATCCAGAGGCTTAGTGAGGTGGGGTGGGTGGTGCGCGGGGTGGTGGTGCGGGGGTTGGGTCCGGGGATGGTGGGGGATGGGTGGTGTAGAGTAGAGTGCGGGGTTTAGGTGAGGGTCCAGAGGCGTAGTGGGATGACGCGGGGCTGGGGTGCGGGTTGGTGGGGTGGGGGCGGTGGTTGGGAGGTGCTGGTGGGGTTCGGGGGATATGGTGGGTGGGAGTGGGGTATGAGGGTGGGGTTCGTGGGTTTGGGGTCCAGGGGGCATGTCCCCTGGCTAGCAAGAGGGCTGCCGAAGGCGAGCCTTGCGGCTAGTTAGATAATATGTAGCTTATAATTTTATGATTAAATTTATTAAAAGTAGAAATTTTATTTAAATCGCACATAATTAATTATAATTATTTATTGAACATAAACAAATAATACAAAACAACTACGACGTTTCGATCGGCTTATTCTGCGATAGTTCTCCAGTATAAGAATTAGTGTGGTCCTTATTTTAAGACAATGAAAATATTTTCGGGACACCCGCTCAAATTATGAGGCGGGTAATAAAATAATTCATACAAAATTTGAGATCGATCGGACAAACCTTTGACCTGGCTCATCTCATTTGAAAATTTGAAATTTTGAGAATTTTTCTCTATTCGGCTACTATATTTTGTTATACGCCTTTAAATTGAAACAAAGAATAAAAACATCGATGACAATGAAATTAGTAAACATTATTTTGTAGAATCCCGCCACTATCTTTGTGATTATTAAAACACAAAGAGCAAAAGAAAAAAATTCAAATGAATTCTATATGATGGCCGCTTTGCCTACTTCCTAGGCGTACATCAAACAAAATAATTTGATTTAAGTGTAATAAAAGTGAAAAATTGTTATTGTTATATATATTAAAATGAAGGGATTGAGTATTCATATAGAAGTAAATGAATAGAAATTCGATTATTGTATCAAAATAAATTTTAAAAATCAAATATGATGTTTTACAAATCCGCTGTCAAGGTTGATTTCCTATTGTCAGGATATTTTTTTACTATGTTTGAAACAATTTGCAGAATACATTGTTTCTCTTCTTCTCTTCTTGAAAGGATTTTATTGTAGTCTTCCATGAGTTTCACTCCTCGCTCAGCGATTTCGTTTACAACTTGATGTTTTTTGACGATTTCCAGTCCAATTTGAAAACTACTATCATCTTGCCATTCAAGGGGATTTTTTTGTAAAAAATCCATTGGGATTGAAAATTCAACAAAAACTCCTCTTGTATTTTGTGAAATGAAATTCTCTATGCCCTTTTTTAACATCATTAGGAAAAATTTCGAATTTTTCCACACTGTTGTCGCCGCTGCTATAGATTTTATCCAGTGCCTCCATCATTCGTTTGGTGTTACATCTAATTTCATTGTCAAAAAATGCTAAGGCTGCTTTTTCTGGTGCCAGACACCACAAATGGTTACATAATTTATGTATTGCGATAGGGCTTATATTCTCATCAACCTGCCGATAGCCATTGAGCTTTTTTAAAAATTCTAAGTCCAGTTTAAGATAAAGTTTGGCAAGAAAGATGCAAATATCTCGAATCACAATTTTTTCTTCATTGGTCAAAGTGACATAAGCCCCGGAATAAATATATTTTTAAGTTATATGTATATTGCCTTCGCCTTCCATTGAGCGTTCACTTCGTTTGAATAATCAATATTTGCGATTATTTTGGTAGATTTTTTTGAAGATCATAAATAAACTGTTTATAAGCTACTTATAGTCAACAAACTGTCATAAGCTTGATATTGCCATGGTTAATTAAAATTAAATTCATTAAAATGTAATTTTTTACGAAAAAGTGGCTTTATTAAGAAAACTTGATGTTTTAGGTATAGGGACATGATATATCCTCTTAAAGCATTTTTCTTCGTCTTTCAATTGATTGAGTAATATACGGGGAATCTCATATTGAAAAAAAGAACTTTTGACCCTTTTTATGAATATCGTAAATATTATTAATTTTAGCACGCCCTGTCGATAATATGGCCTGAGTCGATTTTTCGGCGTAAATTAAATACTTAGGGTGTGTCTAATCTACCACCAAAATATCAACTTTTCATGATTTGAGAACACTAATTTATTTAAGTTTAATTAGGGCCATGTTTTGGATCAAATTTAAAACACTTTATTTTTTATCTTGAAAACCGATAGAGATAGACATAGGACAATATTAACAAACAAGTATTTTAATAAAAGGGCGGTTCTAAAAATATGTTAATATACGGAGTGTTCCAAGACTCACACTTTTATTGTCTCATTCAATTTAAGTTAAATTATAAAAAAAGTAAGGACTTAGAACGTTCTTTCCGTTTCCACTCTAAGTAAAAAGCTCTGTATCTCTGTAAGGCTAGGCAGACACAGTCTATTTTTAGTCGAGCTATCGTTTAGTTGATGGACATAAATATATTAATTTTAATGTAGGTGCATCACAACACAACTGCAGATCAATTCGATTATTTAATCAAAAGCAATCGATGAGCACTTATGATAAAAAATTATAGATTATATATTTAATTAGAGTTGGTTATAAATTGATAATGGATAACGATTTCAAACCAACCCAACTAAATTGTTGGGTCGACTGAAAATAGACTGTGTGTGCCTAGCCGAACTTGCGCTTTATTTGAAAGTAATTTCAAATGTCTTTTAGTGTCGGTGGCTGGCCACTAGAATGCGTCATAAACTCATTTCTGAAAAAATGTACTTATCTGGTTCTTTCCGTGGGGTCTTCATATTATATTTTATTTGCTGAATGGCCCTTCGCCGAGAGCTCTGAAGGCAGCAGAAAAATGATATGTTCCAAAATACTTGAGATATCAAATTCATTTTTATTTATCTTTAGTAAGTAGAGAATGACCGAATTTATTTTAAGTTGGCCCATTTCTAAACCTGACAGATACATTAAATCATATAAAAATGACCTCTCTGTCATTTTAAAAGAAAATAGATTTTTAAAAATTAAAACTAATTCTTCTATTATAAGCTATCTTTAGAGGGGTGCCTTACAGTCTATAATATAATTTTTGATTTGCAGGCGAAATGAACAGACATAAATTAAACATTTCAAGTTTGTAACTTATTTAGTTTACAAGCTAAAATAGTGTGACAGACAAAGAGACAGTTACACTAATAAGGTCCCGATTTTAAACAGAACCTTAAAAACAATTATAATTTTAAGAAAATTTCGATTTTTCTTTTATGAATGAAGAAGTCCTTGAAAGAAGAGAAAAATTATCAATTACAAGTATAATCCATACGATATGTCATTTTAAAAATAGAATATTATAAATAATTAGATAAGAACATAAAATTATTAATTGGTGGGATGAAAATTTTCATCAAATCATTTTATATCTTTGTATTGTCTTTCTTTTTAACAAATCATTTATTTTTTCTTATCAAAGTTACCTAATTAATCAGGTTATTATTACTATTAGAGCTGTTTGCCATGAGTTTATTATAGCTACGTCACATTTCTAGATGTACCTACTATAATATAAATAGACTGTAAAGAAAAAGAAACGTTGATTAGTTATTTGAATATCGCCATGAATTCATATATCTTCAAATTTTTATTTTTTATTTTTTTTTACTAAAAATTTGAAAGAAATTTTTCGGTCTTAATTTTTAATTGTAATCAAACATAAGAAAAAATGTTGGGAAATATTTTGATAAATTCATTATTTATGACTGTATTGTTCGTATGTCAAATACATTTATCCAAAACTCGACCGAGCAGCGAAGTTAATTTGTCTGTGGAAAGAGCTTCAGTAGTAAGTAGAAGACTTTTTAAAATACTTACTATAAGTAATTTGACCTAGAATAAGGAGTTTTGATAACTATTGTTTATAAATTTATTTTTTACAGCTATCATATTAAAAAGATGAAGGAAATTAAACATGAATAAATTCAGGACCGAGCAGCGAAATTTTACTGATCAATCCAAGAAATAGTAATTCTGATCTCAAAGAGTCTATTTTCGGGATTAGAATTAATGTTCCTGCATGGTTTGCTAGTAAAATTTTACTGCTGTTCGGTGTTCGCTAATGAATTTTCTCAAGGTTAATTTCCTAAGGCTTCTTTAGATAATAAATATAATATTAAAACAATAGCTACTTATAATAAACAGATATTTAATTCACAAGTAGTAAATATTTTATTGACAAATGAATGGGACAAAAATCATTTAAGCGGAATTGGGCTGTTTTTTAGTTTTAAAGATATCATGTCCATATAGTACACTTACGAGGTTCCATGTGTAATTTGGGAATTTCTACATTACCAGTATTATTTATTATTCATTTTTATATTCAATTTCCTGTACCTATATTGTTGGAGAATTTTTCATGTATCATCAAGCCAAGTCCCGCGCTAGCTCTCTCCTAGTTCTTTTTTCCAGAGTAAGCCAGGACGTAGTTTCTGAACTTGGTAGTGCTGTTGCCTTTTTTCTTAGTCTCGTTAACGCGCAGAAGTCGATTTTAAAGTTGTTGAGTTCATTTAAGATATCTTGTTCTCTGCCGCACTACGACATGAAGTTCCACGATGCTATACTTATAGTCTAAGATCCCGACTTAGGTCGACCTTCTCCTATAAAGTTTTCTAATGAAATTAATTATTTGATAATATGTTGTATTAATAAACAAAACATGGTAGGGTCGACATCCTATTTCACTGCATAGCTGTTTTCAATAAAAAAATTACAGTTGTTAATTTTATTACATAAATGTAGTTATCAAGATTGCGGATAAATGTATTATCAATCGAGAGTAAAATATATATATAAAATTCCGAAGTTGGGTCGCCATCTTTTTTCCCTGCATAAGTCCAGAGAGACACGGTATCAACAGGTAACTTCGAATTAGCATTTAGTAAAGAGGTTCCTTTATTGATATATATGAAAATGTAGATAATTTTATTTCGAAATAATTAATTTTTTTCTATTTTTTTATATTTTATTTTATTTTTTAATAGCTATGCAGGCAAATTGGATGTCGACCCTATCAAGTTTTCTTTATTAATACATTATATTATCAAAATATTAGTTTCATCAGGAAACTAGATAATTGAAAGTAGACCTAAGCCGGGATCTTGTACTATTATATTGTTCCGTCTCAATATTTATTTTTTTAATTTCCTATCTGTGGTCGTCAAATATTTAGATCCGTCCGGCTTATTCTTCGGGGTTGTGTGAGCTTCATTAGCATCATAAAAATAAATGAAATAAAAATTAAATCACTTAAATGGTATTGGGGGGCGGGGGGGTGGATCACAATAGTAGAGAATATATAGCTTTGATTAATAAAACTACAGTAATTATAAGTTGGAGATTTTCATCTGTAGGTATAGAAGATAATAATTTAAGAATATAAAAACATTTTTTTATTTCCTATGGAATAGCTTCATTAGTCATTTTAATGTTACACTTAAACATTTTTTTATCATTTTTAATTGTTATATATTTTTAAGTATTATTAGATTATTGTTCTTCATTATTATTGTATGTTCGACGATGATCTTAATTTTCGGGAGGTTTTTAAAATTTTATGTTGAAAATTTAAAACATTTTTTAAAATTATTGGATAAAAATACTTGGTAGGTTTCACATTAAGATATAAAAAAATAAAACGAATTTATTTTTAGAGAATCTTTAATCTCGATATATATATTTCGGGTGACTAACCCATCTTCAGGAGATACAGGAAGTAACTGATCTGAATAAGTCGAAATTGAATACAAGTAAATAGTAAAATTTATTTTTTTAAGATAACAAAAGAGTAAATATTTAAAATTAGTGGAGGGAGAAAAGATAGGAAGTCTACTTTGGATTAATTTTGAATGGCCTTTTGAGAAAAGAGGATTTCAAATTTGAATACAATTCAATGGTAAAATTTATTTTTAAGATAACAAAGGGTAAATATTTAAAATTACTGGAGGGAGAAAAGGTAGGAAGTCTATTTTGGATTAATTTTTAATGGCCTTTTGAGAAAGAGGATTTCGAATTTGAATACAACTCAATGGTAAGATTAATTTTTAAGATAACAAAAGAGTAAATATTTAAAATTCGTGGAGGGAGAAGTCTATTTTGTTTAATTTTGAATGGTCTTCTGAGAAATGAGAATTTACACACAAAACAAATTTGCAAATATTTAAAGAATGTAATCAATGATTGTACTTTTTTTAACTTCTAATTGATTATTTAGTATATTCGTTTTATTTGAGAGAGCTAATTTTATTTCAGTTGACTCTAAAAAATCTAAACGTAAGCCCTTTCTTTCGAAATGTAACGGAACTAGGTGGCTAATAGAAGAGGTGTGTTTATTCAAATGTAGATGATTGGCGAAGGTAGAAGTTGATTCCATATTAATATCATCTGATCTGCTGAGACTATTAAAGGCTCTTTCATGTTCCGAGTAGCGAGTTCTAAAAGAGCGTCCAGTTTGTCCTATGTAGATTGCGTCGCAATTATCACAAGTCAATTTATATACCCCTGATTTATCTAATTTATGAATTTTGTCTAATTTATTATTAATTAGCTGTGAACCTAAAGTGTTTTTATTATATAAAGCAGGAGTTATACCAGACGTTCTAAGATTTGAAGCTATAGGGTTTGTAACATGGTTCGAAATGAAGGGGAGTCTTTTAAATATTTTAACAGTTCCGGAATTTAGTGAGTGTGTATGAGAGATACTTATTTTTTGATTAATTTTTTTGTAAATTTTATTAATTATCAGTTTGTTGTAGCCATTATTCATAGCTATATTATAAATTATATTTAGTTCATTGTTACAAATCTCCTGTATCTCCTGAAGATGGGTTAGTCACCCGAAATATATATATCGAGATTAAAGATTCTCTAAAAATAAATTTGTTTTATTTTTTTATATCTTAATGTGAAACCTACCAAGTATTTTTATCCAATAATTTTAATTTTCGAGCTCTTCACTAAATCGCCCTTATATATTGTCTAACGTTCTTTTTTCAACCGAGACCTGTTAAAAGCTTCTGCAAAATATATAACCAAGCAATTTATTTTTCAATTTAAGTCGGTAATCTATTGATATTTAATAAATACCTAAATAGCACCTCAAACGGAGAAAATTCGGGTTTGAATAATTTGTAAAAAATAGTTGAAAGGCTTATAAGAAAATGCTAAATAATCTGAAAACCTCTAAATAAAATTTCCAAATCGATAATGTGGAAAAAAGCCTTGCTATTTATAACAATTCTAATGTAATTGTAGATATATTTAATTTTTTAGAATTTATGTTTTTTGAATATTCCCGACTTATATTAATAAGCAAGTGATAATAAAATGATTAAATAATTTGAGATTATAAAAATGAATAAACCTCCTCGGTACCTAATTAATTAGTGTATTTTAAATAAATAAATTTGTATTATTAGTTTATGACGGTAAATTTTAAATTATATTTTGTTTGATGTGTTTTATAGGTTTTCCGGCATGGGGAAAGAGAAACGATAACTAATCCACAATATGCATTGCTGGCGTCATTAACTAATGTAAGTAGTGTGTCTTATTTATTCATTGATAATTTGTTCATCTATTTAGAAAATTAAATCCAAATTATACAAATAAATTCTCGGATTTAATCAAGTTATTAACTTTTAAACAGCTGCTTAACTTTACAGAAGTTTGATACTGTTTTAATAAGTATTTATCTCAATATCGTATTTTACTAATAATGATCTGAGATAAGGTTTATTTACTTCTGGTAAAACTGCGAAATATTTAATGTCAGCAAAATCTGTAAACCATCAGATAGGTGTACTTTGTACAGAGTCAGAACAAAAATAACCCCAAACTGTAGGTCATTTTGATTCAAAGGCAATATTTTTCAATGTATTTTGTCTATCCTTAAAGATTGTGATGTCTCTCTAGTAGATCAGTCGAGCAAGTTTTGAAAAAGTATACCTTAAATAGGTAATTAAGTATTTCACAAAAACGTGTAACAAATGTTCAACTCTTAGCCTCCTTCAATGAATATATAAATTTTATACTACACTTTGTACAATGGTAATTCAGACTCTTTTCGGGATAATCAAATTCAAGCTGATGTGATACTTGATGATGATATCCCCGGAAAAGAGCTTTGGATTGAGGTACTAATTTAGTCAATTTCAAGGTTTATGACACTCAAACATTTCTTCTTTAGTAACAAATACCATTTACAACACAAATCAAATAAATATCAATCACATCGGGAGACAGGAATAATTTGATGGTAAAACTTGTTGAATTCGAGTATTTCTTTTCTGTCTCGTCACAACATCAAGCCTTTAGTTTTTTATGTGAATTAATACTCAATATACAATGATGAAATTCCTCAATACACCACAATAAATCGCTTATAAGATGATAAATGTATAAATATTTACTAATTTTCCTTTAAAACATTGAAATTGCTAAGACTAAGATGGGAAACAGTTTTAAGTCTTAGATGACATCCACCCAACTAGAGATGCTCAAACTAACACTCTTCTTCGTATTATGTTTCCAGACTAATAGATAAATTTTCTTTCTTGTTCAAAATTCAGGTCGGAAAATTGCAAGCTTTCGAGTATGGAATCTGGCTTCGAGAACACTACCCAGCTCTTCTGAAAAAAAATTATGATTTTGAAGAACTTTATGTAAGATCTAGTGGAGTAAGTCGATCTGTGATGACTGCAGAATCCCTTTTGGTGGGATTGTATTATCCTTTGGATGCGAAAGATCAGTGGTCTGGAAAATACAACGTGGCATGGAGTCCGATTCCTGTATCCAACGTTCCACAGGAATATGATGAGGTAATTGCATGAAAACCTATGCGTTTCAAGTAAAACTATTCAAATGGAAATATAGCTAATTTAATTTTGTAAAAAATCACAATTTTATTGCAAACATTTCATATTTTCATAATGGAAAATTGATCTTTAAATTTTGTAAAAAAATGAAATGCTAAATACTCTTTTAATTTCTTATGTCTAAATTTCTTGGAAATATAATATCATCACCAGATTTTTTTGATTTCATTGTTAGATCTGTGTCAATTGTAAAACGTTTGGTCTGATCCCAAAATATTTATATTTCCAAAACTAAAAGTTGATTAGATCTTAGAATTTTTAGTGCAGAACTTCCTTAGCAAATCCGAAAATTTGACTTTATGACCTTTTGGGTATGACTTGTCTTTTGTGACTTAGGTTGATCTGATTTGAAATCGATCATTCAATTTTAATATAAGGATTTGTCAAACGGTTGTAACGAGCTGAAACTTTGCAACACAGGTTCTTATTAATGAAGTACAGCTATGAAACAAGTTCCTAGCTCAAATTAAAAAAAATTGACAATTTAATAAAATATGCTGAAAGCGTACTGAATTTTGAACAAGTTTTAACTCACTACTGCAATTTAAATTAAACAAAAGTGAGAACTTAATTGAAAAGTTTTTGTTTTGCTGAGAGTAGCAGAGTTTGTGATTCACAAAGAGAACCTTTATCATTATTTTTAATAATTTTGCAGATGTTATATCCAAGTCGTGAATCATATTGTCCCGTAATGGAAAATATCTATTCGGAAAGATTGAGTGCATTATCTGAAAAATATCCAAATATTGCTCAATTGCAATCTGGGTCAGTTTCGGAATACTTTGTAAGTTCAATCATTCATTATATTTTAAATTTATTTATTTGTACGTACCTAGTATATAACTTTAGTAATTCATTAATTCTTTAATTTTAGACAAATAATCCACAAGTAGAAGCTTTTATGGAAGAACTATTCGATAGTCTTAATTCGAATCTTGCTTGGAAAAGATTATATTCAGGTACTATACTAAATATTGTTTTTTTTTAATCCTTAGATATTAGTAAAAATATTTTTCTGGTTCATGATCAAATATCGTTTCCGATTGAACAAAAAACATGTGCTAAATACTTGTGTTTTACACTTTTGTTAAATGAAGGAAATAAACAATAAAATGTTAGTAAACAAAAGAATAGAAACAAATGTTTATTACTTTAGTAATTGTAACATGCTGCAAGATGATAATGTTATATGAAAATTCTTAATAACAAGGATATAGGAATAGTCAAAATTTCCAGAAAAAATTATTTTAATTCATCTTATTTAAAATTTATCAAGTGTTTGTTTTTCGCTTTGACGTGTACCAATTTGAAGAATGTCAGGCAGCTACGTGTGCTTTTACAAAAAGAAGCAAGATTAAAGGATTGATATATAATGTGTTTATGATTTTACGAAAATTAAAATTATTTTATCACAAGTTTTCGTGGAGATCTAAAAAGCACTTAAATTAATGAAATGTCTCCTATGTTATGAAAACACAAAAGAAATAATAATGAATTTTTTAGTAAAATATTTAAAAATTTATTAAGTCGATCTTTAATTTTTTGACATCTACGTAAATGTAAATTTTTCACAGGGCCTGTTTTTAAAGGATATCGTGGAAAAATTCCTATCCAATCAAACAAACATGAATCTTTATGCTGCACACGATTATAATATTGTCAATTTAATTTATGCCTTGGATTTTGAAAACGAAACCAGCAAAATATCTTTTTTGAGTAGTATAATTTTTGAACTGGTTGTGGATAACGAAACATCTAATTCTTATATCAAGGTAAGAAAAACATATGGGTTTATATTTTTTTAAATCACATGAATCTAATAATGCTTTTTTTCAAGATTTTATTCAAAAATGGTCCGAATAGTGAGGCTGTAGTACAAAAAATGAAAAGTTGTGAAGAATTATGCCCATTCGACAAATTTCAACAAATATTAGAACCTTTCATTCCTGGTGATTGGTCTGAAGAATGCCAGGAGGTTAAAACTTCTATAGCAACGAAATCCAAAACTTTAGCGGGAGACAAGAAATTAGCCCCTTTCATGAGATAGTATTTTTTCAAACAGTGACTAATTAATGTTATAAAATTATTCTTTAAAAATTAATATTGAGAACACCTTTTATAATTTTTCGATGGATTGTTTTTTTTAATAAAATCTCTCTCTCTCTTATTTATTTTTTACTCTGTGTGTACTCCTCTGCGTTTAGTAATGATAAGTTGTAGTGCAACGCAATCCGAAGCTTTAACGGGACACAAGAAATTAGCCCCTTTGCATGAGATAGTATTTTTTTAAAAAGTGGTTAATTAAAGTTTTTGGATATTTTTGAGTCAATTATCCTTTAAAAATTTATATTAGAATTACTTATTTAGATTTTAATTAACATCTAGTAATATCATATAATTAATCTTATATTATTAAATGAACATTTCTTGTATATATATATATATATATATATATATATCCAAACGTTTTCTCAGAAACGTCATAACGATTTCCCCTAAAAATCAATTTGAACTTATCAGAATCCCATGAGATATTACTCGTGAATAAACTTTTTAATCCGATTGAAATAAAGGAAGGGGGTGTTACTTAGCCATGCGGCAAAACAGATATTTTAATCGTTCTTATCTCGTCTTCGGATGTCGCGTAAACCTCTAAAGTATTTTTGCGACATCAGGTTAGCCTTGGGGAAAGAGAGTTAACATGTGAAAATCAAATTCGGAGGTCGCATAGTCTTGAAATTTGAAACTTAAGCTATTTCGAGGCAAACAGTTACCGACGGTTACTGTACAAAGTCGTACATAGTTTCAAATTTTTTGAACCATTTCTTTGGCCCGAATAAAAAATTGATCGTTCCTAATTCCAAAAACCACATGTTATTTAGATGGGAAACTTGAATGTGCGATACATAACAGGTTATGTTGGGATAGAGACTTGAATCTTGAGGGATATTTTTGTTTTATTTATTTCGAACTGTAGCGGCTCGCTGTTGCTCTGGCTACGAGCTTTTAGACACGGCCGCTAGATGACTCAGTCAGATCGTTGCGATACTTTTGCATGGCTGATAATATTTCAGTCATCTTATAAGTGGAGCAATTCGATCTCGACTGCGATCATCGAAGGAGGAGCCATCCACTAACTCTCGGAGTTCCTCGCCCGCTAACTCAGGCGGGTGGCGCCTAGTCCGGCTTTTTACTCAGGGACTAACATCGCCCTGCACAAATTATTGCTAGGTCCCCATCCAACTAGTGAGGGGGAGCGCGGCAAACGCACCACGCACTCAACCGAGGCCCTAACATGAGACGAGTTAATATGTGAAAATCGTGTGACACACACACTAGTTTATTTACTTGGAGATTCGTTTTGTTTCTCAAAGCAATAACTATTATATATGCTAGTTTAAAACTGTCAGGTGCAAGAACAGCTCATTTTATGCAACACCTAAAAAGAGATACATAGCGAGCATGCACTTGAAGGCTGCCTAGAAAACTAGTAGTTGCTTTAAAAATCATGATTTTTTGTGTCTATGTCTCCCAAAAATAAGTCTTTATTCTGATACCCCCGATAAATTGGTATAAAGTTCGTTTTAGTTCCAAAATGTTTGTATTTTCAATGTGGAGAAGTGCTTAGATTTGAGCTCTCCTAACTTTAGAATTCTCAGTTCAAAAATTCAGAAAGTATCACTATTTTCTTAAGATTATTATACGTATTTGAAATTATGGTATACTTTTATACAAAAGTGCTGAATAATTGGTATCTTAAATTTTTCTCTAGAATATTTTTGGTGTTGCTTGTTTCTGAAAGCCTCAAAACCTCAACACCAAAAATATAAATCTTTAACTTTATTAATAGAGCGACTTTAATTGGAGAGAGTGCCGAGTCTTGAAAATTTTTAAATTTAATCATTTTAATCGAACAAGAAAAATAAATTAATTTAGAAAAAGCTCACACCAAGCCAAAGAACAAAAAATCTTTCTTCAAGCGAAACAAAAAATAATTTTTAAAACGAAATACATATGCTATATGGAAAATAGAAATTTTCTTTTTTTCTTCGACTACAAAAAAAAAAATGAAAAGTTTAAAAAGCCATATTCATTTTCATTCCTAAAATTTGGCATGTTAGTAGATTTTGGGGCATTAACAATGGGAGAAATCGAAAAACTGTAACTTTCCCTTAATCAGCATCTAAAATGAAGGAGTGAAACTTATGAGCTAAATTAACTAATAGTGAAAATTCAACGACACTAGAATGCTAAAATTTGACATAGTGCAATAACTTGAATCACTAATAAAGTGAGAAATCGAAAAAGATCTTCATCAGCCTTTAAAATAAATGCGTGAATCTTGCAGGCTAAATTCCCATCCAACTTACAAAAAGAAGTGAAATCTCAACAAAAACACTTGTGTAAAAAAAGGCCAAGTTCGATTAATAAAATCCGTTTGCCAAAAAAGTAGTGAGATCTAATGTGCTGCCAAGTTCAATATCATCAATTTATTAAATGAGTCGAGAATATATTAGTAACTTCAATTAAAACGAATGTTTTTCATTTCACATGTCCCTCTATATTTTTTATTGAATTCACATTTTTAGTTGAAATTATTTTTCATAAAACTTGGCTTTTACGCATTGTTATGTATGTCACGAATTACTAGTTACCATATCATGAGATCTTAATAAGAGAGGATGGAAGGGCTAAAAGGGAGAGGTGGAGGCCCTATCAAACAAAAATAATAATAATTTAATGCGTAAAAGCCAAGTTTTAGAAAAATAATTTCTACTAAAAATGTGAATTCAATAAAAAATATAGAGGGACATGTGAAATGAAAAACATTCGTTTTAATTGAAGTTACAATTTATTATTAGACACAAAATTGTTGAGAAATACTCTATATAATTTTTATGGTATTTTGGAAATTATGATAGAAAGAGATGAGTAAGACTTGGATTAGAATATTTTACCCAGATAATTAAAGAAACTAAATAAGGAATAGATGGTTCTAGTCCCTGGAGCAATTAAAAATATTGTGCCTCCGGGCTTTTATATTTGATTCAACTTACTATAACAACAACGCGAATTTACCTACATCCAATAGACAATAGAGTAAATAAAAGGATAGAATAAAAGAGGTGTTTATTTATTTATAAAGACACTATACTTTCGAGGACTTTGCCCTCTTCATAAGTCTATTACAATTGATTAACAGGAATTGATATATAAAAGTCTACCATTTCATACATTAATTCCTATTACCCAG